>CARXXK010000001.1:137341368-137941368 GCA_949089665.1 Macrosiphum euphorbiae | reverse complement strand
TGTGCGACGGGGGTCGGTCGGACACAAAGTTTGGCACGTTTTATTATCATTATTATTATTAATTTTTTTTCGTATGTGTCTATGTCGTATGAGTTGCAGTTATCTCACATCAGCTAACGGTATAATAATAAGACGTGTTTATGTGTGTGTGTTTAAGATAACGATATTATGTGTGTATCGGACTACTTTTTTAAGATATTGCTACAGGTCCTATAATAATAGGTCCCATATTTTTACTATCTTATCATATTTTTTTGTGATATGTGTGTGTATGAATGTATGTATATTATGTATACATTATTAGAAAACAAAACAAAATATAGAAAAAAAACTGTTATTAATCGAATATTCATTAATAATATTTCTAAAATAGATATGAAATTGTTTATTTTTCGTCTAGAAAAATGAATAATAATAACTATCGAGCAATTTGTTTTTATTTTTTATTTACATTGGTAAAAAGTGTTACGCTAATGCTGTTCAATTAAATACGATATAAACACAGTTGCAGAACTCGTAAGAAATACAATCGCGTGTCTCCAATGCTTTTTAGTTGTATTTGTTTTATAGAATGTAGTTTTTATGACTTTAAATTATTGTTCAACGAACTATAGTTAGATTGTTTATATTGATAATTAAATATATACTAATAATCAGATTAAAAAAAATTGTGATTTATGTTTGGTTTTTTTTTTTTGATGTTAAAGGTTTATTTAGTGAAGACTTTTTTTAAATTATTTATTTGAACAAACAAGAATATATATATATTATACAATAGTATAATCTGTAATACAATTTATACAATAGGTAATATAGGGGATACAAGTATACATGATAGAAGGGGGCGGGGTCCAATTACTCTACTTCATAATTATTCTAGGTGGCTAAACTGAATACCTAGGTACTAAAAAAAAAATATTTTAAATCACTGTGTCATTTAAATATATACAGAGTTCAATGAAATTAAAATGTATACAATATTTTTATGTCTTTATATTCTATAAACTAGTGAATACTTAATCGTTGATAGTACCTGCTTTGATTCTTTTGATTCACATTCGATAATCATTAATTCGTGCAATACTATGTAAGTGATAATATTTCATATTTTTATTGTATTGTTTGGATGGACATGGCATGCCGTATACGTGATTCAAGTTTAGGTATATATTAGTATCGTAGGTGCGAATAGCTTTTGGGATTTTGGGGGGGGGGCTAAAGCCTCATTTTGATAATATTGAATAAGCTTAAAACAAAATGTAGGAAATATTTGGGGGGGCTATGGACACTTTTTTTTGGGGGGGGGCTATGATAAGTATACCTACTATTTTATAATAATAATATATTATTTTGATTCAATAGGCAGATAGGCAGATATTAATATATAAATTAATAATAGTTATTCTACTATATATACAGAGGGAGTATAATATTTGTACCGCGCAAAACAGTTTATGCTATGTTGTGCATTTGTAAGACGGAGACAACGCATGCGCGGGTATGACGTCCTCTTAATAATTATTTTTCGAAACATTTCTTAACATTATATAGAGATGTTACACTTATTTCTTCATAGATAACTTTGCCCGCTTATACGACGTATTCTGCAATTGCATACGACGATTTATAGCTTTTTTGAAGTCATGACATATTGTGTCCGGAAGGAATGATTTGGACATGGATTAGGTCGCATGCGAAGTGGAATGTCCTGGTACGGTGAAGGATAAACATTTGACATTTTTGATTTTACGATCCGCAATTCCAGTCAGTACAGAAGATTAAAAAACCAAAATACCAGCATTGGAAAACTAACTTTTTTGACGTACAACTATCACGGTCAGCGACGCGAGTGTTCACGAGATCCCCGGTGTCGGCGGGCTGAGATATTTCTGGATTACATCTCAAATCGGTTGAATTTCGAGGCTTACCATGCTTGCAGCCGAACGTATACAGTATATATACATATACATACACGGAAAACGTACAAACCGTACAAATGCATTAAACGCAGATGTATCAATATCACGAGAATTTAGACTTTCTGATGATAATAATAATAATAATAATATAGAGGAAACCGTTGCAGCGCCGTCGTATGGTCGAGTTGATTTTTTGGGTGGTTTTAATATCGAATTCTTTTGAAATGTATGGAGAGAAGACGAGAGAAACATTGGTGGACGAATAAAGCCGCAAGGGTTAGTGCTCGCAGCACACACACACACACACACACACACACACACACACACATCTATATTTTTTTTACAGTCGATTGGGTTTTACAGCTAATCCTCATAATGCCGGTCGAACGAGCTCGAATACTAGCCAGGTTTTTTTTTCATTCCTCTCTTTCGGTCTCTCCTTTTTTTCTTTTTTTTTTCTGGAAAGAAGCCCACACGTGCATTTTTACACGGGATCGGTTGATCAAGATTTTATGGCGTACGGGTTTTTCGGTTGCGTCTGATTTGCGTATGCAAAACGGTTCGAGGGAATTTAAATACACGCCAGCGAAAGCTGTTAAATTGGATATATATACCTACACACACACGCATATATATTATATATACGTACCTACTGGATAGCGTACGTAAGGATATGATTCGGGCGCTGGGATTACAATTTCGATTTTGAATTTAAATTCAACCCAAATATGCAGGTCCTCTATGGTGTATTAATTTGTTATCGGCAGTCGTTTCAACACTAATTATTGAAGGTTTATATCGCCAAATAAAATTTATGGCAAACTCTTTTATGATGCAGATTTTTCGGAAGTGAGAGTTTACTGGGGGGAAGGGGGGGAGGGAGGAAAATAGAAACAAAAAAACTTATCATTAAAAAATATTTTTTATCATCATATTATGTAAATATTTAAATAATAGACCACAGCACTCTAAATATTGTATGCATATTATACAGATATGTACATAATGACTTTATGTATGACGGAAATCACAAAACTATTTTGGTAATTATTGCAAATGCGGCTTTATAACTGATATCGTAAACATTAAGAGTAATAATAATGTAAGTAGTGGGTTATGTTCATTATATTAAACAGGGTAAAACTTTTATGAAAACTTTGAGAACATAATACAATTTATAATTCATAATAATATAGTTCTTATAAAATGTATGTTCTTATTTTAAACATTTTTTATTAGCATTTAATATAACTCATAAATAACTGAACTGCAGATGTTCAGAGACCTACCAAATCTATTATGGATTTATGATATTTATTAAATAGGTAGTTGAGTATATGATAACAAAATATATTATTGACATGGTAAAGGTATTCATAATAATATGTTTAAATAATTGTACCTATTATAATAACCAGTGAATCTATGCAATTCGAACGCTATCCTAGGTAAATATCATGATAAATGTTGATATACAAATATATTTTTTCTAAATGTGGAAAAAATACTTTCCTTCAATTACATGACCCTTACCCAAAGAGACTTTTGTGATCTGATCATATTAAGCCCAGTCCGCAGCATATATTATATACGCGTTACGTGGGAAAGATTGAAAACATAGTAAAATTTAACGAGACCATACAATATGTAATGCAATAATAATATAACAAAAATACCGGTTCTTTCGATAACCCCGAACCTTTTCGACGATATAGGGTTAACAAAAATAAAAGTTTACTTGTATTTTTTTTTTAAACAAAATATACGTTCAAGAGAATAGCTATATTATTACAATAACTATAATTTTAATTATATCGTAGGCAATAATGGGTATGTAATAATAAATTAATAAATAATGAAATCATAATATACCCTTTAGTCAGTTGATAATATAATCTACACAGATTTTAGAGAAGTCTTCGATATCGTTGTCTATCATGGTCTTATTTTAAGCGAAATATAGGTATTTGGGAGCAGTAATCCGCTCCTATCGTGGCTTAGTCGGACCTAATATATTATCTAGGAAGTGATTTGTCAAGCTTACGACTCAATATCAATATTATCCGATGTGCCTTCTGGGTCCATCAAGGCTTTTAAGCTCTCGTTTCTTATACTTTTCATAAATTCAATTTCCCGTATGCTAATCCCTCCTATTTGCCAACGAAGTTTATTTATACTTAAGAATTTACTCTAGATATTATAGTTGTCTTGTTCTACAATCTGACTAAATAGTTAGCTGCCTGAGCAGCTATCTGATAGACTCAAAATTCTTCCTATGGTAGAGGTTTTTTTTTCTTTATTTTTATCTTATTATAACTTATTATTACCCAATATTCTGTAATAGTATTATCATTTAAATTAATTAAATAAGTATCTACCTATAATATTAATCATAATATTATTAAATAATTTTATTTTGCTGTTTCTTTAATTAATGTTGCTTGCTATGTTTGAACTAATAAATAACATATTGTTACTTTATTAAATAAATTAAATAAAAACTTTTTTTTAAAAACTATTCGTTAAAACTTCGACATCAGTGGTTATTAACTTATAAAATTATTATTTATTGTAAAAAGTAAATTTAATTTTATCATAACTCATTATTTGAATAACTATTTCTACTAAATGGTTGAAAAAATGTTCTAAATAAAAGTATAATTCCACTTAAAACACTGGGTACTTACTACTTATGATTAAACTATCAGTTTAAACATTACATTTCATAAATTAATTTAAATTCCGGAAATGATTTGTTTAATGAGATTCTAAAAATATGTGATAATATGTTTACTTCTAAATACAATAAGTTAAACTACTAAAATATTTATTTAATAAAAAATAAAAATTATGTTAATTATATTATAATTTTAATATTATATAGTTCATATGCATTTGAGTAATGTTTTAATCAGGATATACAATACAGATTGTTTTTAAAAGTTTTTATAGTGCCATTTTTACAAATTCAATAATATTATTATCAATAAAATAATTTTTGTTAAAACATATTCTTATATATATATATTATATATAATATATGTATATATATATATATATATTATATAATATATATAGGTTTAGGTATAATGTTATGAAAAAAATAGCAAACTATCAAACTTGTAAAGTCCACAAAAATAAATGTTTAATGGTCCTATTATTTCTCATTCGTATTCGAGAAAACTCAAATAAAATGTAATGCAATAAAAATAAGAGCTATTTACTTACCTTTGAAATTCTGGAAAGAAACTAAACTATTTTTTATACATCTAATATATAATTATTATGATTTATTTTTATTTTTATAGGAATATCCGAAGAAAAAATTAAAAATAAAGCTTGTCATTTTAAAATAATGATTTACGTGCAGGCATTTATTTTTTTATTAGCATTTTTTATGTACTGTGAAAACATTTAAAAAAAGTTATCATTGAGCGTATGGAATATACTAGGTAGTATTATATTTCTACGAATGACATTAAACAATATTATATTCATGATTTTTTTTTCAAGTATTTGCAAAGACACTTAAAAAGTTGATTTTCTTCGAATAAATATATTATTTTGCAAAGTTTGTAATACTTATTCAAATCTTCAACCTCCAAAGTAACCTTCAAAGTTACAACATGAATGAATAACGTTGCAGCATATTATAACTGAGGTTCTCAAACTTTATAACATGATCAGAGAATTATAAACACAATAGTATCTATATACCAACTGTATATTTTACGAAGTAATTTTTTTTAACTACACAACACTGAAGTATTTTTTTAAGTACATATATTATTATATATATATAAATCTAAAAGTTTTATATACCTAGTTAATCAAATTGAAGTGTGTATATAACATATTTGAGTATTTCATTAACTAAAAATCAAAACTTCATTTATTTTTTTAATGTTTATTTGTATTTTACTTTATTTATTAATGATGAACCATTTTAATAGTCAGATTTTGCAATATAAAATAATTTCAATGTTTAACCGGGGGATACTTAACCAAAATTATGGTTGTATTTATAATCATTTAAATTCTAGATGAGTAGAACTTGGTACATTACACGACCTAGTAAAGGGTATGCACCAATACTTATCTCTTACTGCCTATCCTTGGAATACTTAATGCATACAAACGTTTATATAATAATAATTAAAATCACTATTTTAGGATATGATTCATCTTAGACCCTGTGCAGAAGAATAAATATATTGGTTTAATGGCTACACGATTCGATACGGAACTGAAGTGCACAATCGATGATCACCAACCAATCATATACGTCGATTTATAATAATGCTTCGATTGCAATTTAATTAAAAACTATAGTGGAGATCGCGTGAGATTTGCCTAAATGCTGCGATCGGTTTTCGATAAATCCTTCGTACGTCCTTTCGAACTTTCACTAATGTATGTATTTATTTATTATTTGGGTCTGACGTAGTACGTTACCTTTAAGGCGTTAATCCACTACTACTCTGATGCGAATGACGTTTTTCGTAGTTTTGATTGAGTATGGTATTTTAATTTGATATTGGTCATGGTTGTTTACATGGCGTATTAGTTTAAACTTGGTAAACGCTGTAACTACACGTCAATCTAGGTTGAATATTTCAACTTCATGATAACCAGTGGTATCAATTTATTGGTCGATAACATGAATAAACCAATCAGCTGATAGCTATCAGGGAGTATTGTTTCCCAAGGTTACTCGAAGTGGCAAACACGGCTGAAGCGGAATAATGGATTTAAGGACAGCTTCAATCTTCTACTTTGAATGTAGTTTTTGGTTGAAAATTGGATGTAGATGGAATTTTAAATTACGAAAAATCGGAATTACTTATATACGCAATCCTAATTTTTGACTAAACCGATTTTGAAGCATTGTATAGCATTGTAAACATTTTTATATTTTAGATTCTGAGCGGAGCAAGGAAGCTAGTGGTTTTACAATGGTGTTTATTTTTTTTTTTTATTTTTTTTTATATCCTGTATACAAAATTTCTACCAGAAGGAGTGCTTTGATTTCAACATATAGTACCTTATCAATTAGCAAAATGGACCAATGGTACTTTAGGTCTTTTCGATTTTCAATAGTTATTTAATGCCACGGGAAAAAGTACTGAAAAATTACGAAAAATAATTAAAATGGGATTTAAGGATTTGATTTCACTTAGACCGTAGCAACGAAAAAAAAAATATTAATTTAATGGCATAAAATTACGATGACAAACTGAATCACAATCGATGATCACAACCGTTCATATCGTTGATTTATAATAATATTCATTGCAATTCAATTAATAAACTATGGGGAGACGCGTGACATTTGTACCTGAGCGATCATTTTCGAAAATCCTTACTAGTCCTTTATAAAGTTACTAATGTATGTATTTAGTTTATAATTTTCTGACGTAGTACGTACAAGTAAGGCGTTAATCCACAATACCCTGATCGAATGACGTTTTACGTAGTTTTTATTAGTTGGCTATTTTAATTATTTAGGTCATTGGTTATTTTACATGGCCTATTAGTTGAAATCATTGGATTAACGCTTACACTGCACGTCAATCTAGGTTGAATATTTCAACTTCATGGTAACCAGTGGTATCAATTTATTGGTCGATAACATGAATAAACCAATCAGCTATCAGGGAGTATTGTTTCCCAAGGTTATTCGAAGTGGCAAACACGGCTGAAGCGGAATAATGGATTTAAGGACAGCTTCAATCTTCTACTTTGAATGTAGTTTTTGGTTGAAAATTGGATGTAGATGGAATTTTAAATTACGAAAAATCGGAATTACTTATGTACGCAATCCTAATTTTTGACTAAACCGATTTTGAAGCATTGTATAGCATTGTAAACATTTTTATATTTTAGATTCTGAGCGGAGCAAGGAAGCTAGTGGTTTTACAATGGTGTTTATTTTTTTTATTTTTTTATTTATATCCTGTATACAAAATTTCTACCAGAAGGAGTGCTTTGATTTCAACATATAGTACCTTATCTTTTAGCAAATTGGACCAAGATGGTACTTTAAAGAGGTCATTTTTCGATTTTCTCAATAGTTATTTAATTGCCACGGGAAAAAGTACTGAAAAATTACGAAAAACCGTTTAAAATGGGATTTTAATTCTAACAATTTGTTTATCACCGTAGCAACGAATAAAAAAAAACAAATTAAATAAATAAAATATTAATGACAATATAAAATATACAGACTGACAACCGTCTCCGTTAAGAATCGTTTTTCTTATGCATGATATTATATCATTGAATTCAAGTTTAATACAATCCATTAAACAATGACCAACTTGTAACCTACTGTACAGCTGAGCGACATCCACTTACTTGCCTTTTGTTTACTATGGGGCAAAAAGAAAATGTACTTACCTAAGCTATAAAATGTATAAGAGTTAATAATTTTCTACTTAGTGAAGTACACGTATTAGAGATGAAATAAAGTTTACAATCACAAGTACATGAAACGGAATACCATTAAATACTGTTTAATTTCAGAATGCTCGTCACAGAACGCTCAGCTTAATAAATTATTTTAGTTTTTAGGCTATATCTTAATTATTAAGTTAGCTGAAATCATTGGATTAAAATTTAACACATCATCCATTGCAGTGACTTATTACTCAATGACAAATTCCATTCCATTCCTGCTTACAGTGAAACGAACTCTCCGGTTTTTTAAATTTAAATTGAATACGTTTACGTTCTAATAATTTAATTTGGTCATAGTTATAATTTAATAAATTAATAAATTAATAAATTTTATGTCTACACACAATGTTAACTAATTATCTGAATGACCATAAAACGATTCCAACATGACGTTTATAAAAGAATGTTGTTTTAATTTTCGATCAGCTTACTCTAACACTCATTTCGTTATTTAATTTCGAACATGATTTTTAAATACTTCTCAGAAATCTAACAAATTATTATAACTTTTCAAACTTAATATACCGTATAACTTACTAAGATGACATTACACCCACAAACTAATAAGTAATATGTTGTCTCCGTCTTATAAATATTTACAACATACCAAATTTGTTTACAGCAGAATCCTTTTTGTGTCTTTGATTTTAATATAAGGCTATTATAAAATGTAAAAGTAAGAATATTATTTGATGAATATCGTAGGATATGCATTTTGGGAAGAGTTATGATATTTTTAAAATAGTAATATTTTACATGGATATAACTTTCAAGTTAAAATATCAATAAAATAAAATAAATCGTGAGAAGCCCTTAATAATAGTAAATATTCTGAAATTTTTAGTTGATAATATGTTCATAATATTCTCTAAGCTATATTATATTATAATATATAATATTAGGTACCTACCTATAGATATTATGTCTGTTGTTGTACTTTGTAAGATTTAGACAACACAATATGTGCTGTAGACGTTCTCCCGAAGGATATATAATATGCATTATATATTTGTAGAATTACAAGTAGATACCAAGTTTTACGTATATTACGAACTGAATAAACCATGTAGATATTGATATTATATATATAGCTTTATGGCTTACGAAACCATTTACGTTAGGGTTAGTCTGTGGGACTGGGACCAGGACTTCCTTAATAATAAATTATGTGTTTTTTTATTTCACGTTTCCCCAAATAATAGGAAACCGACTGCCAAACAAATATTATATAGAAGAGCAAGAAATGCTTGTAGCGTATAGTGATATATAATAATTGTATACAAAGTACCTATACGATGGAACTTGACATTTCCAACTTCAACCCCACAAATTGACGAACCAAAACGTTTTTAACGGGCGAGGTTGATATTTGAATTTGATTTTTCAACGGCATCGCGGATTTAAGTACGACATTGGCATCGGTAGGACATTGAAGTTGTTATAATATGTCCAGTGTCGGGAGTGGAGTGGTGTCGTAGTTGCTGTGGCAGTGTACGGTACCTATCTATATAGGTACTCGACACTTCCGACATATACAGCCCAAAAGCCTGCGCAATCGTGCTGCTCCACGAGTGTTTTTATTGTCGCCTCGGGACATTTTGAGTGGACGGACAGACGTACGGACGCGTATATCGCCGAAAACGGGTAAAGGTGGCGTAGGTTTTCGTGGGAGAGAGTCGATGGAAACGTCAAAACGGTGAATTATTTTGCAGAAGAGGGTCCGCGCACGGGCTCGCGCGAGCAGGCACAAAAGAGGGTTCCATTTA
The DNA here is from genome assembly GCA_949089665.1 of Macrosiphum euphorbiae. Taxonomy (NCBI): domain Eukaryota; kingdom Metazoa; phylum Arthropoda; class Insecta; order Hemiptera; family Aphididae; genus Macrosiphum; species Macrosiphum euphorbiae. The sequence goes on along the minus strand of CARXXK010000001.1, from coordinate 137,931,224 downwards.
TCAAGACATTTTCATCACACGGTGGACCCCATTCGCGAATATACCCGGGGAGGACGAGACACGCGTGAGTAGGTGGCGGTGATGGTGGGGGCGGGGAGAGAGTGTGGAGGAGGTGAGTCTCGGTTTAAATAGAGCACTAGATCATATCCGAGAACGAGTCTTGAACATTATACACGGTAACCGCGGTATAAGAAAGAGAGGGATTGCGGAAAATACAGAGAGAGAGAAAGATACACGTCCATTACTCGCTGTCAACTCCGCCAGACTGGAATTGCTTCGCACACACGACCCATGTGCGTTTCCGCTGGCGCGGTGCACAGACATAATAATAATAATATAATATACATGTGTGTGCGTGTCTATGTGTGTATTATTGTATCCGTACGGCGCACGGCTAGCATACGAAAAAAAAAATGGATGTAGTAAAAAAAGGAAATATGTACACGCGAAGAAGTCGTTGTATACACATGCGGCCTATCAAACAGTCCTGCTTTTGATTGGCTAGAGAGACGGAAAACCGAGTTTATCGCGAAATTTCCACTGTCAAAATATATAGTTAGGGTTTATATTATATATAAAAGTAATAACACTGAAGCCCACGACTCTCATATCTTCTCTTTATTATTATTTTAATCATACGAAGCCTGCAGCCTGTCACGTCATCATCAATATCGCGAGTAAGTGAGTAAGCCAACGACAACAATAATATTTTATATTTCATATTGTTTTATGATTTAGCAGCTCTATCACTGGACTATTACAGAGTTATTTACTTGTACATAAACATAATTAAACATTTTTATATACTTTTTAATACATACCTACATATTAGTTATTACTTATTACCTATATACATATAAAATAATAAACTAATATTTCAATATATATGTATGTATATGTATAACCAATTTTCTACAGCGTCTCCCTATAGTGGACATTTAGAAATTTCTCTGAAATTTCCACTATTTAGAGTTTTTCTCAATAGTGGAAAACCCCCTATAGTGGACATTTTTTAATTCCTCATGACTGTCCACTATATAAAGGTTTCACTGTATTTTAAAATAAATTAATTTTTATACCTTCTGCATCAATAATGGATGTGACATTCTGGTTTCGCTGTTAAATGATTATGTTCTATAACATTTTAAAATTTCTCTAAAATTTTAAACTTCGCTATAATTAACACACGTTTTACAATCAACTCTGCCTACAGTTTATCCACCACGATCGTCGTCATTATTGTTAATAACATTGTAGGTATTATGTTTAAATACTGTTATTGTCGCACCGACGGGCGTGGTCCATTAACCGTAGGAAGGGCTGGCAATTGTTTTCGTCGGACTATACGTTTCGCGATAGTTTCGCTTCGGTGCAGGCCACTGTCTGACATATCAAATGTCTCTGAGGGTTTGCGAACGAACAATGATCCGAATAGAATCTTACACGATTCGATACGGAACTAAAGTGCACAATCGATGATCACCAACCAATCATATACGTCGATTTATAATAATGCTTCGATTACAATGATCGAGTGAGATTTGCCTAAGTGCTGCGATCGATTTTCGATAAATCCTTCGTACGTAATTTCGAATTTTCACACCACTCAAACAATACGTCATCAACTGATGCCACAATAAACCGTAGTGTGATTGTGTTAACATTTACGTTGTGAAATCGTGATACCTACGCTGAATAGTTGATTTTACATCACCCCGGCGAATGGCGATTAGTGACATCGGTGCAGGTCTGACGCAGGGGTGGATCCATATTTAGGAAACTGTGGGTCAGGACATTTCAAGGGGCCACTTATTAAAACCAGATTAGAAATATTTACTTTTGTACCTACTAGGTATTTAAAACAAAAAAAATTAATTTATACAGCATGTGTGTTTATTCGAGGATCCAAGTGTCCAACTACCTACCCAAGATCTGAAAAGAGGCCAATTTGATCAGCAAATATTAACTGTATGTCAGCTGATTTCTTGAACATTACAGTGCTATAATTTATAATTATTTAAAATGACATAATTATTTAATTAATGATATCATAACAAACTGAAATTTTCAAAGTAAAACAAATAATAAAAAAACAATACATGTAAATATTAAGCATTAAATAACATAATAGTAGTTATGAGTAGGTATAATTGATGTTATATTGCTAAACAAGAACGCATCACAATTTATTGATAATGTGACTTTCTAATAGGAACTGAATGATCTTGGAGATATTGAAGTTGGGTTTAGGGTTTTAAGAATATTGTTGAAATGTAAAATAATTATAATATTTAACAGACATAATTTTATTTTGACATTTTTAGTAAAGATAATATACAGTTATAGAGGCTTTACTGTATTATTTGCAATTCATTGTTTGTATTATATAAAATTATAATATTATTTTAACGATGTGTTGCATGAGTTTTTTAAACTCATATGAGTCACATCGTCAATTTTTTTTGTATAACCGTATAATAAAGTATGTTTTTTTGTACACTATACTATTAAGCGAATATTACAATATTAAATTTAATTATGCTCCATATCCATTAAATGTGCTTTACTTAGCCTTAAGTTACCAATACGCATGTATGAAATAACTTTTTAATAGTCTTTATTCTTTTAAGATTGATTAAACCATAATATAATGTAGATTAAATAAAATCTTTGAAAATATTTAATATTATCCTTATGTGTTCAAGTGAACCATTCGTTAAACATTCCATATTTTTTCAAATATTTATCAATACTTCTTTTATTAAATTGTATAAAATATTGTATTATGTTAATATTTTTCTAGAGAAATAGTTTGATCATAAAGCTGAAAATGAATAATAAGGTACATACTTTAGTTAAATTTGATAAAAATTATAAAGCATTATAGAAGATTAAAATGGATTTTACATTTACAATAATGAATAAATGTGAATCGGGTTGTGCAGTGTAGAAAAATTGATATTATGTCAGATACAGACTTCTCTCTAAACGTACAGTTGACTTTTACACTCGTTTGGTTTTGGGCTCTCCGAGTGGATTATATGATAGTATACTAACCGAAATATTTGCTTTCGTCGAAAGTTATTTTTTTGAATTCATATAACGTATATTATATATATTATAAATTGCATCAAATTATACTCAGAAAAGTTCTTGTTTGGATTAATGAGATAAGTATTATAAAATAATAGTAAATAAAATATGTATGATGTATACCTGGAATCTGGATACTGGTCAGTCTTTTTTATTGCGAGTCATCGTTTCTCACTTTTTTTCGTTTTACTTGAATACACTAAAAATTCCTATTATAATATGGTATGCGGGTAAATATAATTTACTGCGATAAAAAAAAATGTATGTTTATTAAACATTGTTAGTACGGAAAGTTTTACTGTGTCCAAAAACGTACATTTTACGGACTTGATTATCGCGTGTCACAAAAGCATAACTGTTATGTATTTTATGCCGATGGAAATTATTACACTGTTATTAACAACCAACAGTTGGATACCGCGATAATATAATAATATACCGACTCGGTTACAGACAATTTTATTTTAGGTACTAAACAAAAAATCAAAACTCATCTCAATTTGTCATCGTTGCGTTTTTAGGGCCACTCCTTTTTACTGTTATTTTTTATAGCCGCCGGAGCAAGTCGTGTAATCATAATGTCTCTACGGGCGTCCCTACTACATTCGTTTTAATTAAGATTACCATCTGAAGAGCACAGCTGCAACTATGGTGCTAAGCAGGCAAAATAGTGTACCCAGTCATTGTAATTAAGAACTATGGAAATTGTGTGTCTCCAACAGCTATTACTTTGAATGTAATTAGTGCGAAAGGGCCAAGAGGAAATTCAACCACATGATTTATTTTGGGTAGTTTTTCCGAGTTTTCTGTGTTTTGTCATGCACCCAAACCATTATTTGGACAAAAAGTTTAGTTCAAATTTAATATGAACGTTGACTGTGAAATATTTACCAAAACTCTAAGGTGCATTTTATATTCATATAAAGTGTGGGCAATTAGACTTGGACCTATCCTGGTAAAAATTAAACATACAAAAGTAATAAAATAAAAAATGTTTACATTTTGAAACCGTATTTATTTTTCTACAATATTAGTATAGGAAGTAAAGCGCTTAATATCCCAAGGTTGTATGGTCTAATGTTGTATATGCGACCAGAATTTTGCGGTGATAACATTTTATTATTTGGTAACTGCGTTGACAGAAAATATATTAGTTAAAAAGTTTCCGTCAAAGTCATAGAGAATACAAAATCATTTTCGATCTTGAGCGGAGAGATTTTTGAATTGACTAATGTTAGATTTTAACATAATATATTAAATTTATTTTAATTTGTTTCATTAATGTTTTTTTTTTTTAATTTACGTTTTTCCTACAACTTTGTAATTTAGGTACTGAAAAAATTTGTATAGTAAACACGACGGTTCTGAAAATAGCCAATGAACTATTATGGACAAACAAAGTACATAATATTATACTACAATGTACAAACCAAACGTAGTAATGTCATGTATGTAATTCCTAATTACTAATTAGTTACTTACTTAAATTAAGTGAATTAGTTTTTAAAATATACCTACGCTGTTTCATTTAAATGTTGCTTTGATTTAACGATTTAACTAAGACTAAACGACGTACGATTTACATTGTTAGTTAACTGCATAGTCAAGTCATTGTAAGTAAGATTACATTTTCATAGTAAAAGGGAGTGATTAATTTTGTGGTTGGTTTATTTCGTACCAGATGGCATGCACCACAATCTGTCTTATTTGAACTACGCAATGCAAATTGTGTGTTCTATTTTCAATCAAATACATTTATGTGAAATACATTTAAAACGAGATTGTAAAATTCTCTACAATGGATGTAGATAGACATTTTTTTTAAATATTACTCATACCTAACACAATGAATTAAAAACAATATAAATCAATAAATAAAAAGGTGGGAAAGTGTTTGTCACTCTGCTGTACAGTAGCTTACAAGTGGGTCACTGTATAATGTATGATATTAAATTTGAATTCAACGATATAATATCATTGTATATGAAAAACGATTCTGAGCGGAGACGGTATGTCAGTCTAAGTATAAGACATATTATATACATATCTATCATACTAAAAAAAATACCTAAAATAGGTACCTATAATAAATTCCAAATTAATCATATCACAATATCCATTAGATACTTATAATGCGTTATACGTCAACAACAAACCCTGATACTATCATAGTCCATACTCCATAGATATAATATAGTAGTAATGTAGTATACTTTAGAAGTTTCAAGTACCCACGAATAATATTACACAATCACAACAAAATAACTAAAATAGTATTATTCTAGGTTTTTTTTTTGTAATTTTGTCCAAAGTTGAACTTAAAATGACTATAAAAATAAACTGTGCTTATGTATTTTTTAGATTTTTTGGCAACAGAATTAACTACTTACGCGGAATCTTGTTTTAAATTTTCAATCCTTAGATATAAAAGTTGAACATTTTATACATTTTTAACTACAAAATAATTATTCAATTTTAAATTTGATAAATGTTGTCAAAATTCGATCTTTAAATGCTTATAAAAAAAAATTGTGCCTATGTATTTAAAATATTTTTCAACTGTTATTGTAACAATATATCAGGAGCATTGTATTACATTTTTACACATTTTGGCAAAACAGATAAAACTTTATTGATATTTATAGAAGAAAAAACTAAAAACATTGGAAACTGAAAATGACCGTAAACAGCTCAAAAAGAGTGAAAATATTTTCAAAACTGTATGGTGTATAGTAAATACTAATATAAATATTCAGTAAAATTTTCATGTATCTACAGTTATTCGTTTTTGAATTACAACAAAATAAGGAGATCGCTACTTTATGACAAATCGAGTGAATATCCAATGTTGTAAAAATTTAAATTTAAAAAGCTCATAAAAATTTAATTTGACTTTCTTATAGACATTTTTTTTTTGATAAAGGTAGATAATCTTATAAGAAATCTTGTAATATATTTTAAAACCTTAGATTTAAAAAGAAAAATTTTTACGAATTCTTAAATCAAAATAATTTGCTAACTTTCGTGATTTTTCCATATTTGGCCAATTTTTGAACTTTAAATGCTTATAAAAAAAAAACTCTGACTAAGGTTTTTTAATATTTTTCAAATGCCATTGTAACAATATAGTAGGAGCCTTGTATTAAATTTTCAAGCTTTTTTAACCAACAAATAAAATTTTATAGATATTTTTAGAAAAAAAACCAAAAAAAAAAAAAATGGAAAATGAAAATGTGCCTATACAGTTCAAAATAAATCGAAACATTTTGAAAATGTTATCGTGTGTAGAAAATGCTAATATAAACATTCAGTCAAAATGTCATGTACCTACGGTCATTTGTTTAAGAGTTGCACCCAAAACCAAAATCGATTTTTTCGAAAACAGATTTTAGTGTAAAAATTCCCGTTTTTCCTTAATTTTTATTTTGTTCTTCACGCTGCTTTTGAAAACTACTGTTTTTAACTAAATTTTCACTTTTTACCTCCCAAAGTACCAACTAGATTCACTTTCCTATCAGAAAAGCTACTGTTGAAGAAAATCCAAGCACTTTTACTGTCTTAAAACGTGATGACAGACATAAAAAAAAAATTAAAAATTAAAAAAAAAACACACATCATTGTAAAATCAATACATTCATCGTTTCACTCAGAACCTAAAATAGTCAATAGATACTAAAAATATTCTAATTCATTATATTATGTATTAGGTAAGTAGTAGTGATTTAAGTATATTGTAGTTTTGATTTACATAATATCATGTTTAATTTTAATTACTTGGAATATATATTATATTTAAGATATTGATATGTTTTACCATATGAATCAAAAACGTATGGTGACAAAATTAATTTTATTTCTTAAATATTTTAGTTTAATTGAGTTTGGAAATCATAAAAAAAGATCTCATGTTTTAAAATTAAAAATAATATGCAATGTATTTTCAACGTGAGTTTTAGCTTATAATGCAAATTTATGTTCTTATTAATAATTTTTATTTTGCCTCACATTTTTTATTTAAATGAGAAGTTATGAATCCTGAAAAAAAAAATTCAATACAAAAATATATGTAATAAATGGTTGTTACTAATTTATATTTATTTATTAGTATTTTTTTAATGTTATAAAATTATAACAATTTTATTGTTGTGAAAGACATACAGAATTATTGTAATATTATATAAATTAAATTAAACAACAATATCATTAAATGATCTAAGAATAATAATGAGGGTGAGATCGGGATGGAGATTTGGTGGGTATTATTTGGATTTTGGATCTTAGTTAGAGGGAAAAAAACAAAATATGTTTTATGACCAACTTAAATTAATCAGTGAATAATTTATTGGTATACTTCAATTTGAGGAGAGGTTTAAGGAATTGTAGATTATTAAACGATTTTAAAGATTAGGTTAAATTATGTTTTCTTATTTTCACTGTAGTAAAATACAATTTATTTTTGTAAATGTTTTCAAAAAAAAAAAATATTAAGCGATAGTATTTTATCAGTATTAATATCTATCAGTATTCTCATGATTCATGTTGGCAAACTGAATTGACTTGGTCAATGTTTGAATAGAGGCTTTGTGATTTATTTTTCCGAAACAGGTATATTGATGAGTAGCTTATTTTTTTGTGATGAATATCTGGTAATTTAAAAACCTTATAATATAAAAAAAAAAATTATGTACTGAATAATGATTATCTAATGTAGCATTACTCGTACAGATTGTTGTATATAAAATATACTTTGAATACGTTTTCGAATGATAAATATTTGAAAGTTGGTTACTAAGTGTGGATAAGTTTGTCATCTTATTAATTACAAAATGTGAACGGTCGTGTGTCGTGGCAATGTGGGATTTTTAGTTAAAATGTGTGTTCATTTGGATTATCTAAAAGTTACTTCCATCCCGTCAAATTCAAGGACATCAAAACTGCTCAAAGACTTGAAAGACTTTCACTTTATATTTATTAAAGATTCGGAAGAAATATTGCGTTTAGCTATAGTACACAGAGGTTAACGGTTAACTATTCCTTGTGATGAAAAATGTAGTATGTGGATTTTGAAAAGATTAACGGTTTTACCTGCAATGCGATTTGAATTCATGACAGAAAATTCTTATCTCCTGTACTTGTTATAACATTATATTATGTTACTCATTAGTCATTAGTAATTATTAATACCAAAAATACGTACCTATTATATTATATATTTTTTTTATCTAAATAATATAATGCAATTAAATTTGTTTTTAAAGCAGTTTTTTTTCAAACTTATTTATTCAACATTATACAAAAAGAAATACAATTTATTCATATTCATTAAGACACGTAAATTACTATTCGTTTTGTCAGCTTTAATCGTTATTGTGAACTGTACAAATGTTTAACCGTTTACGGATCCCTAATCTTAACAATGAACGCTTACATTGAATACCGAATACTTACTTACGTCTTACACACTAAGCAATGAATGCAGTCTATTGTATTTAGAGATTTCTGTTGGAAAACCGCTTACTCAAATGATGATTCCAGTAAACATAATCTAAATTTTTTTCTTTGAATATTATAAAAATGATGACGTTATTGTATAGTTCATAATATTAAAGGGCCGTTACAGTTACATTTATTTTCTCCGTCTTACAAGTGAATAACATAGGAAATTTGACGCTCAGCAAAACACGTTTATCTTTAGTTTAAAAATTAGAGCGAATTGACCTCTTATAAAATTTAAAAGTAAGACTATAATCTAGACAATTTTTTATTATATTTTAATTTTAAAGCTAGTTATGAGTATTTTAAGATGTACAAACAGTTTACAATTTTAAAATACACATAACTGGTTTCAAAATTAAATTATAATAAAAAACCTATGTCATTGTCTAGATAATAATCTTACCTTTAAATTTTATAAGAGGTCAATTTGCTCTAATTTTTAAACTAACGGGAGATAAACGTGTTTTGCTGAGCTTAAAATTTGCTATGTTACGCACTTGTAAGACGGAGACAACAAATGTCACTGTAACGTCCCCTTCAGTATACTAAGTGATATAAATTATTTTTAGTATGAAAATGAAATAATGATAAGCAACAGCGTTTTATATACAAAACATGTAAGGTATATTATTAACTAATGTATCGTTTATAATATAACTATTTTTTTTTAAAATTTAATAACCTAAAATCCACTTCAATTAAATTTATATTATACTATAGTACACCGCAATAAGGTTGTGTTAAACTGAAATGGATAAAAAAAAAAAATCAGGATTTAATGATGTATTCGTCGTTTTGATCATTTTGCCAATGCTGTAAATTCTGACATTACATTTTAAAACAATGATGTATTATTACATTTAATTACTGATTCAAACAATTATTATGATTGTCAGTATTTTTGCGTCAACCTTGGTGGAACTAATGATACAACAACTGAAACATTACCTGTTCATTGTACACTCTATATCTCCCTACTAGATTTCTGATTACCAGTTGTTTAACATGGAACACCCTTTGAGCACCCTTTCTACCTGAAATAGTATTACAGAAAATATAAAAAAAAATATGGAAAACTAATGCATTCCTTGTTTTTCTCAAATCTAAATGTAGGTTTACAAAAGTTTTCTTTTGAAACGTCGACGAATATTTTGCACGTATAATGAAATTTAGGTTTGCGTACCATGTTGTTGAAAAAAAAGTTATCATACCACTACTATATTATTAAGTGTGAATAAATATTATTTTAATTTTACTGAGAATATAAAACAATTTCATATATTTTTTTTAAGTTTATATTATTTTAATTACCTCTATAATATTATTTTGACTATTATAACTAAAGTGTTTTGAGAATTATTATTTATTCAATTCTTACGCTTATAAAAAGTTCTGTGATCTAAGGATAATACTAGAAATGGAAAGAACAATATTCACAATAAAAAAGATACAACATTAATTTAAATGATGTTATCGAAATTTAGCAATAATTGTCAATGTGTATATCTAGTATTATAACTACATTTAACAAAATCATTGTTAAAATGGTGATATTATAATACAAAAAAATAACAGGTATTTTTACTGAAGGTATGCAACTTATATTTTTATTTTAATCAACCATTCAAATCATTAATACGTCTATTGAAAATTGAATTAAAAACCATCAATTTACAATAGTCATATCCATAAATAATCATTATAATACAGCAGTCAATAAAATAAATAATCTCACCATTATTTGTTTTTTATTGGTATTTTTTTTTTTTTAATTATAATATTATTGTATAGGTGCGATAATAACGAAGACAAAGTGATTATCATAATTTATAATACTATTTTATCACCATTCATGTTATCGTAATGGCAATATATATAAATGTATCATTTTAATAATTTTCTTATGTGTTATTCAATAAATTACCAATTGGCAATTGAATATAGTGGCAGTCATTTTATTATCAGCATTACATTTTTTTTATAAGACAGTTTTTGTATGGTATGCACTAACCTGATGACATTGGATTTAGAATTGTATTTTTCAAGTCTTCTCTAATCCACCTCCTAGAAGAAGATAACTGATTAGACTCGGTGATACTTACATTTATAAAATCTGAGAAAAACAATATCCGCATACAACATCATTTGAATAGCTCATAAATAAGATTTTAAACCTTGTGCTAAAAAATTGCAATCTGTTTTTATCCAACAAATATTAAACCATGGTACTAAATAATATTTCATTAGGTGTCGTGTATGTTTTAAAGCAATTACGTAGCATATTACATAGGTACGTTATACATAAACCTAACCTGGTATGACGCTTAAAAAATCACAATTTATGATTTCAATTTAAAATTCATTATAATAATTTATTGTTGTTTATAAGTTATACACGATGAACGTTGTCAATAAATATTATTATGTATACCGCACATGAGAAAATTACTATTTTTATTTTTAGAAAATAATTTTAGTATTTTGGAACTCATGAATATAATATATATTAACATAAAACACGAATTCAATATTAAACATAATATTATTATAATATATTATAAAGTACATTTTTTAAATTGTATCAAACATAATATTATAATGGTGGTCATTTTTATGTCCTCTATAATAATATAGGATAAAATAATAATAATGACAACATATTATAATTCCGTATGAAATATGTTTAGACTTTAGAACATTATTGTTCAATATTTTTGATATTTAAAAATAAACTATCAAAGCTCAAACACACGCAGTGGTGCTTCACAATACTAATAACTGTAAAAGAGAAATGCAGTTATTTTAAAATTTTAAAACTCTATTAACATGACTAAAATCATAGAATTTTAAATATTTAAATCGAATATTATATAGTTTCCGTGCAGTATTATAAATCCGTCAAGCCGGAAATCAAACAAAATGTATAAATAAATACAACAGATTTCCACTTCAAACTGATATGCACCCAGAGCTCACCGAAACACTATATACCTACCTACTATTAACAACAAACGATTTATGTGTATGTCACACAGTAATTATTATTACCACGATCATAATAATATTATTATTGTGTTTTTGATAGATTTGCTGAATATGCAGCTGGGTACCCAAGTGGACACCCATCGCAACAGTGCAGACTGTTTGTTTTTACGATCTTGTCAACGAAACCATTACCGCGGTTAAGGCGTGCACCATACGCGGTATAACTCGCCGGTACTAAGGTCACGTCGTTCGGACGTCACTCGTCGCTCGTGATACGACCCGCCCCACACTGTCAACATATTGTGAATTTTCCCATAAGCGGGTCACAAATACATATAGCTTTTCGGAAGTTTGATGTAGTAGCTAATAATTATATTATGCTACGTCGACATAATATATATAATACACCTAAAACTTTTGTCAATAATATGTCCTTCATAAAATATTTAAATACGAAAAAGATGCTTTTAAATATCATTATTGATAATGCTGCACGTCGTTGTTTAAATAACTCTGCTCTTATAGCTTTATATTTATTTAAATTTATATAGTTTGTAATTATTGTTAAATAGTGTGGTATGTAAGAAAACAACGACAAATTAAAAGGATTATTAAAAAACATTCTTATGTTATGCTCAAACACCCACAAATACTTAAAAGCATAATATACGAAATAGATTTTCAAAAATGCACTCCCAGGAGTAATGATAAAAAAATGTTGATAAAATTATAATCCTACCATGTGGAGGAAAAGAAACCTTTGAACTCATAATACATACCTCGTAATAATTAATAATTATTATAGATACATTTATAATATATTATTTAATATTGGTTGTTGTTCAAAGTTTTTGGAATTTATTTTATGACTTTGTTCAATAATTATTAACGATTTGATCAGTTAAAAAAATTTCCAAAATTAAAAATAAAAATAATTCATTTTTTAGAAAGTTTGACGTTTTCCCGAAATCATAAATATGAATTTAAGAAACATTTATCTTAATATTTTAAACTTTTTTTCTAAGTTTTATCAACGCATTTCGTAATAATTTATGACAGATATTCGATTATATTCCTATTTTTAATATTCATGAATCATGAACATAAGTACCCATTAATTCACAAATTATTGCTACAACATGTAATTTCCTGTCATTAATTTCGAGTGTTTCAATTATTTTTTACAAAAACAACTATTTTAAGTTTATATAATGAAAAAACAATGAACATAATATAAACCTAACTCATATTAACAGTAATATTATTTCCCTCGTAGTTTCCAAGAGTATAAAGGTACCTAGTGCACCTTATTGTATATATTTTTATAATTGTAATAGACTACATTGGTATAGTAATTGTCTGCAGCGTTTTCTTTTTCCATTAACAGTTTTATATAAAACATTTGTAATATCATTGCATCAACAAATCTAAATCATTTAAACTTTTAGTTGTGTTTTTTTATGTAATTAAATAGATTGGTCCGTCATTTATTATTATTATTATATATTTGTATAACATTTGTCTTCTATTTTAAACATAGTTTTGATGTCGATAAGAAAAGATAAGGCACGTTGAATACACATTTGGATGGTTGGTTAGCGTTTTAAGATTTATCAGTGTTTAAAGAGCGGCTTAACACTGTAATACAACGTGTCAAAGTTCTCGATCCACTTAGTGCTTACCCTCATCAGTTCTCACCAGTGAAGTTTTTGAAATTTGTCCAATTTCAGAAACCATTACTTAAATAAAATACAATTTCTTTTTTAAAGTATTTTAAAATAGTTAAAATTGTGTTTCATGCTAAGTTCTGTATTGAAGAAAAAAACATTTAAATAAATTCATATTGTTACAATTATTGTCATATGTTAAATGGTTTGGCGTATTTTAAAGGTTTACAAAATATATAATAATCATATTTTATTGTAAAATTCGAATTTTGCATATTACTATGTTTTCAACCAATTACGTATTGTTGCTTTTTTATTTGGCTCACTATTATAATATAATAGTAGCGTGGGTCACTTTATTCATCGCCCGGATTTACATGACAGTGATTTGGCTTTCAGCCATTTATTCCGCCGACCTTTGAATTTCAGCCATTTGTAGCAACCAACCTCATACGCAGACCCAAACGATATAAATCATCAAATTTAAACTAGCAGATATCGATAATATCGCAATAATTATTAATCACTTCAAAGTGGAAGAATGCAATACTTTGTGCGACATTGAATAGTAGTTCCCCCTTTAAATGTGTTGTTTTTATTTTTTAAAATACCTAAGCTAATTAATACCATAATATCAATCAAATATATCATATCGTAACAAAATCTGAATAGTTAGGTTATTATTCAAATGTAAAATATCACTAAATAATCAATAGAAAAACAATATAGTCTCAGATGTAGACTCGTCTTCCTAATTCTCAGATTCGACGCGACAAACACTGAGTTCGTATAATGCGTCGCTCAGATTAAAGATATTTACTTACTTCAGCCGGCCGTTTGATGTGAATTTTAGATCGCCGCTGAATAATTTGATTGGTAAATATTAACGGGTGACATCTTGCATGATATGAATAAATTATGAATTATTAATATTGTACAAGACGTGCGTAGTTATAATAATCACTATCCCCGTAAGACGCAGTGAAATGCAAACAAAACTGAATATAAATAATATACACAAAATTTAACTTTTAGGTCGTTTACTATGTCATAATAATATGGAATTTCAATATGAAGTCAAGGGGCCTAACCAATTTGTACGCACGTCTATTTGTCAAAAAATTGATATAGCTGGCGAAAAAAAAAATGTTGACATTCATATATTATATTATTATATGTCCAGCGTGCCACGTGTCACGCTCTCACGTCTTAAACCGACAGCGGCTCGTAAAATAAGCATATATTATTTTCATCACATGTAAATCATTACGATATTGTTTGACACATTATATTATGATGATAATAATTATAATAATATAGGTACGGCGTGTCACATTATCATCGTTTTGTGATTCTATCATGTCGAGTTTATATCGATGCGACGGTCAACGTATTACTATCTAACATCTCCGTTATACGAAATTTATTTATATTATAATACTTACGTCGTGTTTGCGATTGCAAATCGATACAAGAACGATCGGTTTCGGGGATTTTCAAGCGTAAAATCTGGCGGCGGCCACCGAGAGCCATCGCGGCGGACATTCGGCATCGATTGCTCGCGGGGATTAATCGCTACCCCTACCGACGCAACACCACCAAAGGTCACCCCCTTTAGAGAATCGTGAATATTCATGTCGTCATTATCGTTATGGCACGCTTGCGAGACCGTGGGCGGATCGTCGCCGCCGCAGCGGAGAGATACCACAGCGTTGTTTGCGCCTTTTAATGACACCGGACATTTTAAAGGCTGACAGCCGCATAAATTTACTCGTGTTTGACGGTCATCCCCCGCCGCTCGTCGACACTTGTACAGTGGCCACTACGACGGCACTTTTGGGTCATAAAACGATCAACCCGAGACACATCTACGACGACGGTAATTCGACAACAATATCCACGTGTAATGTGTACACACACTATCGTGTCATACACTGGTATATAGGTAGATACCGGACTTGGGTACTGGATTGAGAGCCTGTCGGTGGACTGTTATTAGTTATGTTCTACTCTCTGTAACCCGCCTGCACATTCGCTTTCTGTGTTTGCGATCTGTTAGAATGCGAATTTACTGAGTCAAGAACATTAATAATTAGGTATCTGTGTTAGTACGTTGGTTTTTTGATTTTTTTTTTACGAAAAATCAATTTTTGTTTGTAAACAATACTTATACCAGTACTTATGTAAATTAATATAGCCATTTTAAAATGCTCATACATTAAAGAAAAATTAAAATCAATTTGACGCCGTAGAGTGTTTGTGACTTAGAGTTTGATAATAGGTCAATTTACTTTAATATTAAAGCTAACAATACTTCTTGATTGGTTCCGCTGAAAAGGTCCAGAGAGAAAACAAATAGCTGACATCCACTAAGAGTAGGTACATTAATAGTACGAAAATTATAGGAAAATGTGGAGAACATGAGACTGTTGCAAACAATTTGAGCATACGGTTACGTTTTTACACTTGTTTTACCTTTGTGTCTTACTACTCTTATACATTTTTTGTAATCAAGATACGATTATGTCTTATTAGTGTGTGTACGTAAATTAAAACTGGTAAAATAAGTCTTGTTCAAGTACATTTCCAAAAAAATCATTGATTCATTTTGTACCGTAATAAATTCATATTTATGAATCAACCAGAAAAACGTCTACAGTCCTAATGAATTTAATATTAATTTAAAACCAGTGGTTTACGTTTAGAAAAAAAACCCGAATTTAAGGCACTGAGCGTTGTACAACTATTTTCTAATATTATAATTCCGAAATAAGAAAAAGCTTTAGTTTTATTCCTATGTTAATAGTGTATTTCTAGAAAAAACTCGTGTGCGTATATTAAACATCGTGTATAATATAATGTTCATTGATCAGTAATATAATTTTATATAATATTATAATATTCATATAATTTACATTACCAGCAGTGTTTTCCAACTTATGGGTACTGACCCGGAAGCGGGTCGAAACATATTTTTGATGGGTTGATGTCGTAAACTAATAACAATAATAGGAAAATAAAAATATTCACTGGTGTACCTATATTATATTATTATAATACTTTTAAAGGAAAAGTAAAAAAAAACACCAGAAAAAATGTTTTTTTTTTTCCGTCCACGTGCAAAATATCTGGCAAGGAGGAGAAATATGGCCCTGGCTTTTAGAAAATCCAGGCTAACATCGCAAGTTAGATGGTCAACACACAGGTACACGCGATACATACATCGTATTGGACCGTGTCCAATAGACGCGATGGCAAGTTTGGGGAACTCGCTAAACGATTTCATCCTTTATTTTTTTTACATTTCGTACCGCTGGGAAAACTTTAGTAGATAAGCCAGACGTGGATAACAAACTGCAACACAAGGGGATACTGCGTGTGATTTAAAAGTTTGCAAGTACAGTGGAAAAAAATGTCCACGACACATCGAATACCGATTAGAAGAAAACCAATTGTCGGTCCGCTTAAATAGTTTGAAACGGGCTACAGCTCGGCACCATCATATTTACGTGTAGGTATCTATCTATAATTTTTATCGAGCCATTGATTTATCCACACTCATACATGATATAATAAATTGTTGTGGACGGATTTTAAAATTCGTATTCGTATTCGATTTTATTGAAAATAACTAAAATATATATTTAAAGTAAATGGCCACTCAGTATGATATATTGATAAGTAGCTATGGTACTGTAACCAACAACAATGTCTTTCCTCGTTCTCCAGTGATACGAACATATTATACTCCAAAATCCGTTGTTATTATATAGCATAACTCATGGTAATAAATAATATGTGTTTATTTAATTTATATATTCAGTAAAACGGTGGTTAGTACTTGGTACATATTATGTTTAAAAACTTGGTGACTGTTTAAAATGAATAACACAAATATAAAGAAGAATTAAAATAGTTTCGTTCTAAATATAAACAAAGAAAATTGGATGATATAATGTAAAAAATCATAATAACACAATTTAAAAATATAATAGGAGAAATTAAATATGACAAAAACAATATATAATTTTTAATAAAAAAAGCAAATTTTGCACATAACGTAATATAGTTAGTTTGAGATCAATAATTTATAGTTCAATTATTTTATTTTATTAAATGTTTTCATGTACCTATGTATATAAAAAATAAATAACAATAACATTATTTAGAAATTAACAACAAAATTTAATAAAAAATTCGTGTTTATTTTTTCTAATAAATTACTTAGTATAATGTTGAAATAAGAAAATTAATTAAAATAAATAATTTGTATACAATTAAAATAATGAGAATTATAATGAAAAAAACTAGCTTGATTGCTTTAAATTATTAAACATACCTATAGGTACTTATTAAATTCTCTGAAATTTATAAAGACGTGAGATATTATAATATTAATAGAAGCAGTTAACGACAATGATTGAATAGTTTTAATAAATGGTATTATTTTGAATAATAATTCGTTAAATTATTTGAAAGAACATATTGCATTAGATTAAAACAATACATTTTTAAAAAGTATAATACAAAATAATGTAATGTATTTCTAAACATATTATATTTTATTTTCTAATGTACATAATATTATTTACATACATTACCTATACATTACATAAGTTATTTTTATTTTAACAATGTTAAATATTGTTTAAAATCTTAACTGTTATATTATTTATTTTATAAAACTAACCTAATAGTTCTCTTATTTTGTTATTGATGAATATTAAATTCTATTAACCTATTTTAGTTAATTATATAATGCATAAAAATAAATTATAATTTTTATTTATTTAAAAAAACATTGATCATTCATTAGTTTTTCGTGTTTTCATTTATTTGTATTTAAAAATAAAATAAATGATATGCATCTTTATATGACAGAATATTTTAAATGATTTTTAGAGCATAAACATATTTTAATCTTATCATTTTCAGTACATACAAGTCTGGTCTCTAGTTAAAACATAAAGCCATATAGGTATTGTATTATTTGTGTACGTCTTGAGTGCAGTCGTAGTGTAATAATATTATATTTTCAGTGTTTCACAATGGCTTAAGGTATCATAAACAATTTTTTCAACATTGTGTGTAGATTTCATCAGAGTATTACTGAGAGTTACTGAGAATTATTATTACATTTAATACGATAGAATAAAAAGTAGTTCCTACTTAATCTTAAAACTGTGTATTATAGGTTCGTATATATGACGGTATACATGCGTATATAGATCGGTACAACTATGCTGCCAATGCACCCCTCCCTAGACTGATGCGTGTATACAATTTATATAATTTTTGACAATTTCGTGCCTGGGCCCTTTATTTTTGTTTCACCATATTATTGGTTTTTGCTGTCTTACTATATTTAATACTGTTATTATGTCTTACTATTTTAATATTGTTATTTAAATTTGTTATTATTTTGTATGTAATTACTTTGTATAAAAGCCGATTGGCGTTAATCATTATAAATAAAATAAAATAAAATATAACCGGTATAAGACGTATATTATATGAGTTATTTAAATAGTGAATATTATTATGTAATATTATGTTTGTTTTATCGTATCAGACGTTAGTCTTAACCATCTATTGTAATGATTATCATACATTTATAATAGTATAGTCATAATATTTTGATGGAAAAGCTCCAATGGTGATGAAAAAGCATAAAAAGAATGAATAAATAATAAAAAAAATTAATGATTCATTAAGAAACGTGTTAATTCAGAAATCCGTGGCCAAACGACAAAAATAATAATATAATATACCTAACTATAAAATACGGTAACAGTGCGATATTGCGTCTACACGTAAGCGATAAGGGCGCAAGACAAAAAGTTTTGTCATCGGTCTACCACAGTTTCCACCTCTCGACAAATTACAATGGCATCGACTCTGTCGTCATACTGTTCCATTATCATTCCATTTCGATCATTTTGCATTTAAAGACACTGCCAATGGATTAATTTTCAGTGAATTCGAAAGCGCCGACTGCAGTCATCAGCTTGTATTGATACACCTATAATAATAATAATTATTATTATTTTATTTATTGGATTAAGGCTTCAACGATTGAGGTCATTAGCCTGCTAGGTTGGTAGGGTTGGTACGGTAAGGTTAGAACAACTGGTACGTTTGTAAACAAACATATAGGGGGGGGGGGTATTGGTGTTTTAAAAAGTTTAAAATTATTTTTCAGAAAAAGTGAAAAATGGAACGTACGACGGCGCTCAACATATGCAATTTTACTACACAATTGTGTAGGTGGTCATTTGTTTAGTATCAAATATAATTAAAAAATATCGTAAACAGTACCATGGTCATAATAATTCTAATTTGTTCGAAATTCACTAATAAATATTAGTGATTCAAAAAGATTGATTTCTGAGTAAATTCAAATTTCCAGTATGATGAATGTTTTAAAAATCAAATAAGACAAATTATTATATTATGTAGGTACTTACGTTAAATTATAAATTATGATTACTATTATGTAAATGTTTTAAATAAAATATTTATCATCAGTTAATAATAAGTTTTTTTTGATCAAGAGCCCGGAAATTACGACCATTAGGGTTAGAACGGTCAGATTGGTTGGTACGGTTAGTTGGCAACACGTGTTGTGTTCGTGGCAAGGTTTTTGCCACTGTGGGCCCGGGTGGTCACCCATCCGGGAACTATTGGCTACTGTTACTAATTCTCAGTCATGTTGCGTGACTGATAGCAGCCAACGCGCCACGTCCCTATATTAGTGTTGTGCAATTTATAATATAATGAGTAGATACAATAATAACAATAATACGTTAGCCCAATATATTTTGACCTCCTCCTCCCCACCTGCAAACGCCGCGGCCGATTTTTTATTTACGGCTAAAACGTTAATAATGTACGAGGGGCCAGAAGAATGTTAAGACATTTTCAGCGTAAAATATTATCATATTGTGAAGAGCGGCGCTCGTTCACCCTTTTGTGTGCCTTGGAGCTTCCGTACCACGAGTACCTATACACCCGTTGTTGTACAACACAGCTATTATGAGCATACATAATAATATTATGAAGTTTAATAATATAGGCAAGGACGCTTCATCACGCGTTCACCCCCGACGTGTGCGACCAACAAACCGTTGTCGAGGGGACCGGAGCAAACAGACAGATTTTTTAGCGATTGTGCACGTCGAGTCAATGTGTGAGAGATATTATTATGTTCAAATCTCTATATGTGCAGAGCACCGTATAAATCATTAATGCACGCAT
This sequence comes from Macrosiphum euphorbiae, assembly GCA_949089665.1. Taxonomy (NCBI): domain Eukaryota; kingdom Metazoa; phylum Arthropoda; class Insecta; order Hemiptera; family Aphididae; genus Macrosiphum; species Macrosiphum euphorbiae. The sequence continues at coordinate 137,910,726 of CARXXK010000001.1, read as the reverse complement.
TATAATACCCAGTGGTAACCCTCCGTCAGACGGACAACACGGATACGCCATGGATATGAGCACCATCGCATTATATACCATATCAATACATTTCTGCGAACCCGATTTCATTCCATCCAACCGCAGAATATGACAAAAGTAGTGAGAGTCGGCTGTTGTACTGAGAGTCGAGAGCAGTATTTTTATTTTTATTTTTTGTATATTTTTTATATTGATTTTTTTGTTTTTGTTTTTGTTTTTTTCACTATCGTAGATACCTAGTTGTTACTTTAACAATAAACTTGTAAATAAAATAAATTTGAGTATAGGTTTTGAACCAAAATCCGTAAAAATTCGATAGACCCGTGGGGCGGATTATGACCCGTCAAGAAATTAATGTACTTTTTAAAAACACTAGCTCCGTCGTTATCATATCGATGCTTAAACATGGACAAAAGTATGATATCTATAGAACGCATTCGTCACAATAAACGATCCCACGTAGCTGCCCTATAGGATCTCGTATAGCTGAGAAAAATACCAAACAAATGTATTGTGCTAATAAGCTATTTACTACATTATCCCGATAAAATAACAGTTAGAGAATTTGATCCAAAATAAATGCAAACCCTGTAGCCTAGACGATATTCCTATAGTTTTTATCAAAAACTTATCATTTAAACCAAAAGTTTTCTAATACTTAGATATATAAAATAAGTTACGGAAACAAAGATTGTTTCTATGTAACAATGGGAAACAGTCATTAGTTGTTCTAATATCAAAAAACAATCAATAGAATACACTACCACCAAAGGCTTCCACCCTATATCATTACTCAATAATTTCAGACTTCAGCAATATAATAGAAAATAAAATGGTGAATCGCAGTCTCATTTGCCATCTCAAAACACATTGTTTCGCCCACCGAAGCCGATTTCCGAAGGAATAGAATAGAATATTATTTCCACAATGTATATACTGATAAGCTTACACACATAATATTATGGCAACTGATGCTTTTACTCTTCGAATTTCGGTAAACTGGTAGAAATCAACCATTTTGTATAAGCACACTTAGGGCCGTTCTTACAATGTCCTGTTAAAGTTACCGGACACTTAACAGGTAATAAAACCTGTTATCAGTCGGTTAGCGTTAATCGACACTTTACCGAACATTGTAAGACCGGTCCTTATTATTAACTTTACATTTAACTGGTATCGATTTGTTTCCAGTTATGCGTCGGTTTCGCACTCGATTGACCAGGGTTTAGTAAGTTCCCACACGAAAAAAATTACACCCGTACGTAAGTTCCCACACGGCAATTTATTCAGACTTAGGACTTACAACTTAAACGTAGTTGGTTCAAATATATAATAAAAATTAATAATATATAATGTGTAGGTATGGTCCACATATTATTTGTACTTTTGCAAGCGTCTGTAGTAAGACTTGTATCAGAACTAGCATTAGCCCAAATACTAAGTAGGAGGAACTATATCAATAACAGAATATCAGATTATAACTTAAAACTAATTACACAGTACGTATGGCTATGTGAAGGTGTTTGAGCTTTCGCAATAAGCCAAATAAAATTTAATATTTTCTATTACTATTATTATTTTATACCTATACAAATAATATGTGGACCATACCTACACATTATATTATTATTTTTTATTATATATTTGGACTAGATTCAATTACAAAATTGATTGGACTTTTTTAATGCAACACAAAAACAAACAAATTTTCACTACGCCAACTACATTTAAGTTGTCAGTCCTAAGTCTGAATAAAGTGGGAAGAAAGATTGTATTTGGTGCAATTTTTTTTCGTATGGGAACTTACTTAAGGGTGTAATTTTTTTCGATTGGGAACTTACGTATACATACAAGGGTGTGATTTTTACCTGCTATATCTCGTGTGGGAACTTACATTCACCCGATTGATCCCCCTGCTTCCATTATAATCATTATTTGAATTTTAATATCAATACCATTAACATTTTATTGATTGTGTATTAGATCTATTCACAGGATTCACAAAATGTCCAAAATGATTGAAATAGTTAAATGATTATAGCCAATATCGCAAATGGTCGATCACACCGTTTACCTACAAGAGTACAGTAGATAATGACAGACCCAGACTGTCACACGGCTTACCAATGCCTAATTAGATAATAGAATAATAATTATACCTAACTGAAATCATAATGAAAATAGTAATTAATTTATACGTAGGAGTTAACTCAATCGTTTTCGGTTTCTAAGAAGTCCTTAAAATCAAATTTTTTTGGCAGAGATTCTTTCATTACGGATGGTCCGACAAACTTTGTCTAATATTATTTGAGATACTTGTTAGAAGTTAAGGCCAAGTCTAAGTCAGTACAAAGTAGGAGTAATAAATAATTGTTTAAATACAAGCATAATACTGTGGGTACGTTATAGAACAAAATAATTTGAATTGTTTTTATTATTTATTTTTGTATATTTAATTTGACTGTGTACAACCCTTTGTGTACGAATATTATATACTTGTGTCTTAAATGTATATAATCAACAGTAACTTAGTAAACATTTATCAATGGCGATCGTTCAAATAGTATTCATTATACATATTTTGAACCATATCATAAGTACCTGGCAATACATAAAATATTACGATTTTGAATGACGGCGAAAAATAATTTAACAAAATATTTGTGTGACAATATATATTTTATTATCTACAGATAGGTAGAAACATTTGATTTTACAACTTATACGTAATGATTAATATTACAATATTGTTAATTTTAAGTAAATATAATAATATTAGTACAGATTTGTGGCTCCTGGCTCCATTTTTATAGGAAAATGAAAAAATTAATAATCTTGAAGGGGACATATTTCCATAACCAATCTCCCTATAATTTCCAAGAAAAATTGACAACATAAAACACAACTTAGTTGAAGAACGGTTCATTACAAGTTGACTTAACGTTTGAACTTTAAACTTTGAACTATAAACTAATTATGTCTTTTTTATAATTTTTAATAATTTCTTATTCAGAAAATTTTTTTATTTATTTATCTTAGAAAATTGTGTATTAGCTTATATAATTTCATAAAAAAAGGACATATTTGACTGTGTTGTAAAACTACCGGCCAACCGTTTATGATTTCTCTGAAAATCAAATTAATATTGATTGAATGTAAGTGGAATATTTCTACTTTACCTCTTTCCAAGTCCTTATAAAATTGGGTCCAGATACATCAAACTAATTTATACTACCTAAGTAGGTTATTTAGGTAAATATAAGTATATAACAACAATCATCGATTCTAATATATTTCGTAACTATATTAATAAATAATAATAATATGATATTGATCAAACATTTTTAGATATTAATTGGATGTTATATCATTGTTTCATAATATAAATTAAAAAGGTTAATTAAATATGAGTGTGCATCAAGATATTGAGATATAAAATACTTTAAAAAAATATTGTTAATGGGTAAACAATTGTCAAAATTGTTAATTTTTGTAAGTTTGATGTGATTATTAGAACTTATTCTATTTTTCTAAGATTTAAGAATAACATAATATTCATAGTTGCTACGTTAAATTGGTTGAATAGTTATTGTCATTAATAAGTGATTCATTCACATTTTTATTTTTATTTTATTATTATAAAAATGTTGATGTATGAATATTGTTTTTTACTTTGGTCACGTATAAACCACACTGTTGCACCCGCCTCGTTCAACGTCATAAAATAAAGTTTTATTTGAACTTTCTTCTGTATCATAAATAAAATTATTTAGGAAGTCACAACTTCCACCCTTCACGAGGGTGCCCAAGTTTTCCTCAAGAGACACTGATACCCCTCACCAGTTTTTACCATAAGGTTTTATTCAAGGTTCATTCGCATCCATCACGTACGTCAGCGTGACGGACGTGTACATGTTTCTTCTTTATTAAACGAGATGTTTTTTTTGCAGTGTTAAACGTTATTATTAAAAGCGTTTTTATTTATTTATTTATTTTTTTAGTCGAATGCAGCGCACCCGAGCTGTTAGTAAAACCCTAGGTAGTTTAAAACAACACATTTTAAATCTGTTGAGCAGACGTTTTGATGTATGGTTTAAACTAATTCAAAATGATGAATTTAAAAAAAAATGCTATGTAATTTTTTTGTTTCTATTCAGGTATAAACACGTTTGTTTTAATGTTTAAAATGATTAACTGTCATTTTATAGAATGTACATTGAAAGAAAAATCGTAAATTCTACAAAAAATTTAAAAAAATTTCCATATTACACTAAATAAAATATGACGTAGTATAAATCAATAATAATTTTTAATTAATACGTTCATACACTGAATCAAACGTCAATGTTGATTACCTGCTGGTATTAAATTTGATACTTAGATCTAACCATAATAATGTACTAATGTTAAAAAATCTTAGATTTTTATATTGGTTTTTATTTTTGCAACAACTGTTATTAATAATTATTATTTTGATGAATGTGATAATTTTCAATTTTGTGGTATACTGTTATAAGAAACAATAATAGTTTATTTCATTTATACTATAATATATATTGTTGAAAACACACTTATGATACATGCGTACTTGTTGTATAGGTACTAATTTTTAATGGTAACTAATACTAACAATCCGCTTACAACTATGATTATAAAAACGAATTAAGAACAAATAATAAGAACAAAATATTCAACAACCGACGCTCTAAGTATAAAAAGAAAGGAGCTGCTTAAAATACAGACATATAGGCAAAATACAAGCTAAACTGCTAGTATATAATTACAGCAAGCAACAAGATTCAGGAAAAAAATTACTCGAGAAAGAATAAACAATTTGTAGTTAAATAATGAAGTTTGAAAATACAATATTCTAATTTGAAATTTTACGTAGAAGTGCATGGTGTAGTCAAATCATTTTGAACAATATCAACAGAGTTATAGCCAATTTAACTAGAAATTATTGTAGCGTATTGTCAACATTGTATTAGATAATATTCCACGCTGGCCGCATTACAATGCACTATCCAACACCTTGTGTCAATGGCAACCAATTGGTTGATCAATGGCAACAAAATTATAAAAAAAAATAAATATAATACTAATTTCTACTATTACTATTTTAATCTGCAACCAATGGCAACCATTTATAAACATAGTATAAACATTTTTTTATAAAATAGTTTTAAAAAAGAAAGAAAAAAAACATCATTGAAAACCAATATGATCCTGAAATAAAAGGTATCAAAAAAAAAAAAATGAGTGATATTCCACCAAAAACACTCCGTCATAAGTACTATTTGTAAAAAAAAAACGCTAAGTATAAAAAAAACCGCTCTAAAAGTTGTGATACAATTTTTTAGTTAGCTGAGTCTTTGATTTATAGATAACTTTGAACTTAGCTTGGCGATATAAATTTAAAATTAAAAAATACTATAACATAATGAGTACATAATAATAATATAGTCTACTACTATTGAAATAGGTAGTGTAATCAAGTGTTTTAAAATCGCTAAGCTAAGTCAAATATTTAGCAGATTATTTCAACGTAAATTACATCTATAGTTCAAAGACTAAGTTACCTACCAAATGATATCACAACTTTTAAAGCAGTTATGGCCTTATGGCGGAGTGTTTTAGGTGGGATATAGAGTACGATAAAAAACTTCAATAAACAGCTGCAAGTATTTATTGTTTACATTAAATAAAATAACTTAATTAATTAATTTCTTCCTTAAAATTCCATAATGTTTCAACCAAAACTCGCTGGTAAATATAGAATACTATTCATTAAATAATTTCCGGACAGGTAAGTTTCTTTTAGGTAGAAAGTTTAAATGTATTTGATGTTAATGTTTTGTTTGAAAATTAACAAGAAAGTTGTAAGTAATATTATTGTAATGTGTTTTTTTCCAAAAACTATTTTGACATAACATAAGGATCCAAAATTCTACTAAACAATAGTTTTTTCTCACATATTATATTATAGTTTGGTCTTAAATATTTTAAGTAAAAACGGTAAAATGTCAATGTAAAAAAGAAAATCCAAGCACTTTTACTGTCCTAAAACGTGATGACAGACACTAAAAAAAATTTTAAAAAAAGAAAAAAAGAAAAGACACACCATAGTAAAATCAATACATTCATCGTTTCACTCAGAATCTATAGTAAATATATGTGAATTTACTTATTATAGGTATATACAAACTGAAGTTTGAATTTTTATACCTACCTGGCTTATATTACCAGACCTATTATACAATTTATACAATTTAGTTTTCTTTGCAATAATATGTTTCGTATACCTTGGTATAATTTTTTTTAGAAAGGGTCTTGTGTCCTGAACCTATATTATATAATATCACATCGGCGTAGGTAATCATGTTACATTGTTACATATTGAATTTGATATCAATAAAATGCCTCTTTCACAGTGCATCTTCTGGTGTGAAAATGTTCAGCAATTTTTCTATCAAAAATTAAAAAGGTTTGCATAAACAAATAACAATAACTATAATACTAATAATATTATTAGTTATGACATAAATGCATTCTTCGTTTCATTAAGAAACTCATCAAAAACCTCCATATTAATTAACTTGCAATATAATTTATGGCGCCTGGGTCAATTATAATACGTCAAGTATTATAATATCAGGATTATTATAGTAATTATTCAAGTATGTACATCAATAACGACTTTAATCAAAATGTATCGATTGTAATATAATATTGTCTTGGGGCAACTGCACCTAAAGAATAATACTTGTCAGAACAATATTTTATCATAATAATAATATGAAAATCAGTATCTTTTGTAATACTTATGAACCAAATAATATTATAAGATAATTTTGAGAGACGCATTTATATTATCTTTCATTCAAGTAAATTATTCTTAGTGTACCTATCTTTGAATCTTTGATGAATGTATACATTATGTCATTATTTATTGTGTGTATCTATGACATAGTGCTGAATTCTATTTAAATATTTTTATAGAAGATATTATATTAGTTAAATCATTATTTTATTGTAGAGACAATTAAATACATATTAGTAATTCCCGGTGAAATGTAACGATAAATAATAATTTAAGGGCATTATAAATACATTACAAGTAACAATTTTTGTGTTTTAAAATAAAATAAAATAAAGTAAATAATATTATATATTTATATTTAAAAGTACTTTGTATTACACACAATTTACTATTTAGTACCCGTTGGCTGTTATATGTTAGCTGTAATTGAAGAATATTCTACGATAGAGATAGCAAATTGGAGTTTTTATCAAAATGACAGCCTATTTTATCTGAATCCAGGGATACCAATATCTCAAAATCGCAAATTTGGCACAATGTAGGTTTTTTGGTGGCAACGATTATATGATAGTTTTAATGATCAAATAGTATTTTTATCCGCTTGTCTTAATTTGTTAATGTACATGCTAGGTATTTTGACGAATACGGAATAAGTTGGTTCATGAACGATAAAAAAATAAAAAAAATTACACTTTGGTCGTGTTTATCTAGGCATAAAGTGGACGTTCTGAAATTGCTTGTGCTTTAGTCACCATATGTTGTTCTTATTTGTCTTACTATTCTCTAGTGAATCCCACGTAATTTTTATTTAGCACGTGGTAGTAATGCTGGAATAGGGATTTTTCCCAATATAAATGAGTTCGGACTTTCTCAATATTTATACCTACCTAACAAAAAATATATAATATACTTTATTAAATAAATTTAAAATGATTGATTTTGACGTCAAGTCGTTTTCGTTCTATTTTACAACATCAGATAGGTAATCTTTTTACATTTTATACATTTGTTTTGTTCAAATACATTGAAGTAATAAATTAATTCTAAAGTTATAATACAATCTTTAATGTAAGAATTATTTTTTTATTCTAGTATTGCAATGAAGAAATGAACAACATAGTGCGAAATTGTGTAATTCACATGAACTTAATTCATAATTATCTATTTAATATTTGTCGTTTATTTAGATGTGATATAATTTTATCTTACTGTAGTAATTTTTCTATACATTTGATTATCGAAACAATAAAAAGGTATACAAATAAAATAATGCTTCGTAATGATTTAAATAATTGATCAAGTAAGTTTCTTATTTTTAGATAATATTAAATTAAATAATACTAATTATTTTCTTAATATGCATACAAAGTTTATGAGACACATTTAGGAAATATAAGTAAATTGTCTTATACATAATAAATTGTATTCCATTGTTGTATTTCCTCTATAGTTGGAGGTCTTCTTCTGTTATGTTAGGTATAGACATTATATTTAACTATATTATCTGGAGAAACACTGTGATTCATTCTGTGAAATATTGACTTATGTTGTATCTGTGAAAACATTATATGAGAAATTACAAACAAACTTCTATATTTTGTATTGGTCCAACAAAAATGTTCAATATCAATTTACTCTTATTGCCAAAAAGAACAAGACGGATAACAAAGAGGTTTTGGCTTTTAGCCAAAATGCTTTAACCTGAGTTAAAATAGTTCTATAGAGCGTTTATCATGTTTGACAAGTTCTATTTATTTTAAAGATATTACAATATTTTGATTTAGGTATTCGTCCAACTCCATTATAGAAAGCCCTTCGTAATCTCTCGTTTTTCATATTTTTAATAAAATAGTTTTGAATTTTGATTCATAACAATGGGAAATTCGAGGTTCATAGAGCGGTGATTCAATTCACATAAAATAATAATATATTATTTATTATTAATGTTTGATTTTAAAAACAACAGCGTTATGTTGTTCAACGTCTTTATGTATGTCAATTACATTTACAGCAGACATCAGACATTCAAATTATAGTATTAAAAATAAATTGCGTTTATGCAATCTCAAAATCTCCAATCCGCATTAAAATAGTACGCTGATGCACATACGTTTTAAGAATCAATATTTGAAATGGCGGAAAGAAGTGAAGCTGTTATATGGAGGTGGCATATCAACGAACGGCGTATCAGACGTGTCGGCGTTAGGAGGTGAAAAGAAAGAAAAAAAATACTCCCCCCCCACGGTCACGTGTAAAACACCGTGGAAATATTAAATAGGACTTAGGAGCTGAGTATAAACTGCGGCCCGGGGACGACAAGGATTTAATAATAATATCAAATCTCATTTTACGAAACTAATAAACGGAGAATACGCCGCAACACAGCGGCCGTCGTCATTTTCGTCGGCCGACGCCGAGGAGAATTTCTTTTAATTTTTGCTCTGTGTTTTTCTCGAGTTTGATCACGTACAAACGTCCGTCTAGTCCCAGACCCTCCCTAGCCCCCACCCCTAAAAATCACCCTCCTCCCCCCGATTCGCCACCACCACACACCGCCCACACCATAACACGCCGCCGTACTATACACGATCGCGCAGCACGCTCTAACCCTAACAAATCACTGGACGTTTGTCCTCTTTTTTTCCAACGGACTTACGTAACACGGACGACGACTCTCTTACCCTCCCACGCCCCTGCTGCACCACCACACCCCTCCGCCCAGAGTACAACGCCGCTTATTACGCTCGGTCTTTTGCGTTTGTTTTTGTGTGCACAACACACTCTGAGCTGTATATACGAAAAATTACCAGCGATAATAGAATTTTCCTTTGATTTCCACTCGACCACCACGGCCGCCGCCGCCACCGCCATCGGCGGACCGAACGAAAACAGTTATCCGACAAATTCCGACTGATTGGGTGCCGGCGAAGCGTGTTTTGTAAACCGGTGTTTCCGTTTCGCCCTCGCCCTCGGGCCTCGGCAGCCGGCAAAACGTCGATCTCTTTTTTTCCCTCCCCTAGACCAACGGCTACACAGACCATATTGTATATATTTACACGTGTAGAGTTGAATATGCCGCTCAATGTGCAGAAATAAACAACAACAACGATAAAAATATGTATCGTCCCGTGTCGATGTGTCGTCGGTGGTTGACGTCTGAGCACATTTGCACACTATTGTCGCATATTGTATTATATTGTTATGCATATTTCACGAATCGATAAAAATCTTACGCCGACCGAGTACGAGTGCCTATACACTGTAAAGTGTCAAGTGTACATAATAATGTATTGTATACGAGTTCGCGTGCGTTCTCGGTATGATGTATTTTTACTTTTATTATTATTATAATCATTATGCAAATTACCGTGTTTTTTTATTCATTACGCGCGCAACCCAACCGTTTATAAATTGTATGCTATATATAATATAATGTATATATTGTGCGTGTCGGATAGCTGTCGATCTCTGGTGAATCGTATGAAACAATGGAGATTATAATACGCAGAACCCACGACACACCGCATGTATACTCAAAACAGAATTTGAATTAATAATGTTACAACAATGATAATAATATATCACTGATCTTTATTAACATAAGTTTACATAACTATTGGTTAGTGAAATCCAATCATTTTGCGTCTATTCATCGGAACAAACAGTACAATTCGAATATTATATGTAAAGCATATTATTATGGGTATCGTCTAATAATGTATTATATAGTTCCACTTATATCTACTGAACTATTAAGTACATTGTATAGTCTAATAGTCTATACTAATTAATAGACATACAATATCTTTATGTTATATAGTAACTATTAATTAAGGGAGGAAACAGTCATTCTGATGAAATTAACTAAAAATTACATTTTGCACTTTGGAATCAAAGCCCCACATTGTTAGGGCAGGTAGCTAAATTGAAAATTTTTTTTTTACTTAACAACATAATATTATGTTTTGTATCATAACCAGCTTTTAAGTTCTAACATTTAAATTTCAAACCAAAATGATGAAATCTATGAAAAAAGAGTGAAAATGATGGATTTAATATTTCAATATATATCTGAAAATATTTATAATGTTTTTTCATACTTTCTTCTTTGAAATGAAAAGATGTCAACAATTGTTCTGCAGAGAATTTAATATAATAATAAGAACTAAAAATGTGGGCATGGTATACATTTTTAAATACAAGAAAAATCTTCTAATCTTTTCATTAGAAATTGTATGTAATGATTTAATCAGAAATACGAATGATTAGAAACTTTAGACATCTACTATATATTAGCAATGCAAAACCTAATATTATTTATAGTAAAATTATAAGAACAAAATATGAAAAAAAAAATATGTATTATTACATTCTGTTAAAAAATGTAATTATATTATTTAATGGTGAAACGGAAATCCAAGCAGTTCGCGAATAAATAAAATACATCATAACAATGTTTAAATTTATATAAAACAGAAGAAAATAAGTTTTTATAAATTAAATATTACAATACAATATCTTGTATAATGGAGACACACTAAAATATGTATGAACATTGAACATACCTTTACAAATATTATGTTACAGACAGTCCTAACTCAATAAGCCTACATGTCTAAAGAAGATGAAAAAAAAAATGTTTTAGTAGAGCAAGAACAACATTGCGTATCCCAGTATAAACTTTAAAAGTTAACAAGTGTAAAATGTTATACAATTAATTGAGTTGAAAATAAACAAAGAAGAATCAATGTTTAGTAATATTTTCAATGATTATTAATTGTATTTAAATGTTTGCTAATGTATTTATATCTAATTCAAATATTGATTTTTTATCAGTACATTTATATGTCTTAAAAATGACTGAATCAAACATAGATGTAGGTAGGTGATCAACTTTGTTTAATATTGTAGCTCTGATTATTTAATTTTTTATCGCGGGGTCTTAGGTTCGAACCCCACGTTGTCGTATACGTCAATCATAGACGTTCACAAATAAAAGAACAAATTAATTATAATAAGCACTTTTATTGGAACTTTGACATCTAGTGGCGATCGAGTCACACGATCACCACCCACAGACATATTTTCTGTCTTAACCTGTTCCTTATATATTAATCTTGAAATCGAATAATATCGATTGTCCTATGGTTAAATTATACTTAATTGTTATTATATTACATAATTGTTGTCTTAACCCAATTGCATGTAATATATTTAATGTTTATAGAATTTGAATTGTTTTGGTATTCTGCTTGTTACCTATAATTGTTTTCTTTAATTGTTATAATTGTTTTATAATTATGTCCATAAAATAAAATAAATTCAAAATTCAAAAATCTAAAATTTTATTGAGTCACCCGAATTCCACTTTATGTTAGATTTATAATTTTTTACACTTATAGGACAATGAAAACAATAAAATACTAGACACTCTTGGTGGCTGAAATGTTGTCCTCTAGTTCGCATTCAAGGGGCTCAGTTTGTATTTCGTTTCTAGGGAAACGTTCGATATTTGAAACTGTCCACTATGTAGAGGTGTCTGTTGGTGGAGGTTTTATTGAATCAGTAAAAATTCATTATCACTAAAAGCAATATATACAAGGATAACGGCAAAAAGATGAAAAACGATTAATAATATCGAAAAAATATATTGACAATTTTTTTGTTAATGTTGTTTTATAATAAATTACTTACGAGTTACAATTATGAAAAAAAAGTGTTTCTAAGACAAACACTTTTCTAGATAATGTGTAATTACTGTTGAAATCATCCCGTATAATCTATATTATAGACTCTTCATTATGTATTTATGTTAATAATAGTATGTGCATCGTACTCTGTACGTGTTACGTGTACATATTAAAAGTTTATATACATTGATAAATATTTATTTATTATTATAATAATTCTATGAAGCTATTTCATACACAAATTATTACTTATAATAATCTTTATAATATTTTTCATTAATTAAGCTCCGACACATCAGAGAAACAGGATGTAAACCTTATGCATTAATGTACGTTAATTAGGTGCCCGTGTTAAAAATTAATAAAATAATACGCAAATTATAAAATATGAAAACGCTATTCCTGAACTTCCATACAATTTATACCTATATTTCGTTTCAAGCATAGAATATTCGTAAATATTATTGAGCAAATTCTTGCTGATGTGCATTTTAAAAACTAATCCCGATTACACAACCATTTTCTATCGTTGGTAGTTGGTACATTCTTATGAACAATCACTTCCCAAAGACTTATTAAGTTAATTTAATATTTGTCTACCTTTGTCCATTATCCATTAAACCTGCGTATTAGTAATTATTATTCTTTTGTAATTAATTAGAGTCTGAGTGGCTTACAATTATGTGTGTGAGTATTTTTTTGTGTCTAACACTCTAACGTCACCTTTGGAAAAAGTAAAAAGCTTCAATACTCAGCTTTGGACGTAATTTATGGATCTAGTTGTTGTATTGGAGAATTGAGAAAAACGTGAATATTCAAGCAATAAAAGTCTTGGATAAGCCTATTTTATTATAATTAAAAAATTAATAATAATAAACAGAAATGTAAGATTTTCACAATGTATATATATATAAGTATTATAAGTTATAACATAAGTTCCATACGTGATAATATACAATATGTATCATTAACAAGTTTTGAAAATATTCTGTTTATATTTTATTTCAGCCAAACACTTTTATAAAAGATCCCACAACCGTCTTTCCTCCCACTCAAACCCTTTAGGTAATTAAAAACCTTTACTCCCTCACAATCCCAGGCAGCTCTCCTAGACGCCTAAAACGCAAATTGTGCAGATACCTTTTACAATTTTCACTCTAAATGAAAATATGTCTAAATAAATAAATACATTTTATAACTTTTAAAAATCAACAATAAAGTGTCATCATTGTGTGGCTTCTTTACTCACTTTTTTTTGTACTCTTATGTTATCTGTCTTTTAACATATATACTTATTATGCCATCCGATTTGATTGTATATTTTGACTTAAAATAATAAAATTAAAAAAAAATATTTTATTTCAAATATATGTGGTCTTGATTATTTTGACGATGTTCAATGAAAAAATAACTTATACAGTGCACTCTCGATTATCCACGTAATAGGGTGGCTTGGCATCCACGGATAAGTGAATTCTGAGGATAATCCGCTAAATTCAAATTGAAACGAAATTTTAATTCAATTATTAAAAACTATGATTATATAAATCTTGTAATGTTACATAATAATATGTAGTATTTAAGGAAAATTAAATGAGAACCAGTTTTATTTTTATTTTTTTTGTTAACCAATAACACGATAACGCGGGTTAATTGCATTTGATCATAATATATAAATTAATTACTTATCATTATTATAATAGTCAATAGTTCTTAAGTTATTTGGTAATTTCGAAATATAATGTTTTTAGTATATAATATATAATATGCTATATAATATAATATCATTTTATATTTTATATTCTAAAAAAGTTGAAGGGCCCTGAACATTTTTGATTATAAAACCTAAGCTGTTGACAAAACTAAAATTGGTTTACGTGATTCGATTTTAATTCTAAAAAACATTTTTGGATTATAAATACCATAGTACTGATCTATAGATTGTGTAATTTACCATACACAATATTATATATTATTTAAGGAGTTTGATAAAAAATTTTAAATTGTTTATATTTTACACAAAAAACATAAAACAAAAAAAAACAATCACGAAAAATAAATTAATTAAAAAGTGTTTTTTCATGATGAATAAAATAAAAAATGTTTAAATATTTTTTTAAACAAAATGTTCATTTTATACACAATATATACCTACATAAAGGTTTCATTATTGTGTAAACATTATTTTAATAATATTGTATAATGCCTAATGGAAAAACAGTGAAATTGTACTGTTGTAGCAAAAAGGAGTTCATACATTTGCATTTAGGAACCTGTATACAGTGTTTGAGTTTAACTATATAATTTCCCTGTGCATAGAGAACCATATGGTGTGGAACTAAAATTAACTAACAAGGTAATACAATCCAATATTGAACATCCCACGCACTTTAATAATTATTATCTTCTTGTCATTACATTTTAACCTAATAATAAAATTGCGTTCAGGGTTGAGATTTTGAATATTTAATACACTAAAATATTGAAAAGTATAATATACAACTGTGTGAAAAAATATGATTTCACAAATGATTACTTGACATTAGTAAATATGTAACAGGAAGTATTTTAAAAAATGTTATGATTTTTAAACCTAGTTTTTTAAGAAATCTTTTTAATACTGTATGGGTTTTAATATAATAAAGTATTTTTATTTGCGTATACATGATGCATATTTTAATTTCACTAAGTATTTTTTATTTTTATTACTTATGAATTCCTGAATTTTCATGGTTACATAAATGACTTTAAAAAGGGGATTGTTATAATAATAGCATTTTCAAATTGAATTTTTTACTATTTGTGTTTACAGGTAAAATGTATTTAGGTATTTAATAACTTATGGATGGACAATTATGTGTTTGAATATTTTGTAAACTATAAATACAATTTTAATTTTAAGAACACTATTTTATATTTCCACAATTTCCACACGTGTTGCCAGAATGTTTGGAAAGTTTTGAATACCTTCGCGAAATCAATAACAACTGGTGAAAGTCAAATAATAAACCACAAAAAAGATCTACATACAAATGTATACAAATAAAAACAACCAGCTCTTTCAGGAAATAAACCCTAAATTGTTAATACATTTTGCGTGGAATCGTAGTTTATTGTACAATTTTCAGCTGCGAAATTGCAATATTTCTTTCGTCTGGAAGTTTAGTGATTATTAGGTCAGTACAATTTAAAGAACTAGTTAAATTTGTATACAATATGTTTTGGAAATCATGAGTACATGACATAGGTAAAGTTTTATTGGTACACTATAAAAATGTATACGTATGTATATCTATACAATATACATCTGTATAATTCGATGGAGTATTTACGTATTGAAACAAAAAAAAAAAAAAGATATTATCATGAATAATATAGTATTTGTCTTTACTTACCAAATATGCTGGTATATTATAAAATACGCTTTGTTCGACGCTCAATACAAAATATATTTCACGTTAACAATGATATTTTCAACCCCATTTCATGTTTATGTAAATCACATAATTTAGTCCAATAATCCAGAAGATCTCGTATTCTATATGCAGGAAACATACTATAGCTATAGTATATTAAGTTTGTGAATGTACCTACATATACTATCATTTGACAGATGAGTATATATTTTCAGTCTTATTGTAAAAATAAAAACGTTGTGCTAAATAAGTTTAAAATAATATATTGACAATACTATATATATTTTTCTATAGACTACAAAATAGACGAACAAAATTAATAATAATAACATCCATCTAAGGTTGGCATCTATTATGTTATAAAGTTAATTAAAATATTATTAATATAAATCGGATTATCATTAATATTTATCAAATTATAAATCCTAACAGTCGAATTATTTATTTTAAATGATATGCTTTTGATTTGTAGGATCATACGATTATATTAATCGACTTAACATTTCGAAACTACCTATGGATACATCATCTGATTGGTTTCCAAAACGAAATATAGGTATTTATTTTATTTGTGGTATTTACTATTTACACATTTATAATAATATGCTAATATTTGTTCGTAAACCGCTGGTTTCTTTTTACCAGAAATAAAGTACGGTAATTAACTATATACAGGCCTAACATTTTTTCGAAACATTAATAATTTTGGTACTTATAAATCTTTTTTTTTTAAACATAAATTTTTCATCGCTTATTATTTTGTACACAATTTCGAAACTAATAAACGATGCGGCCAAATATAAATGTTTTATGTATTTTATATTTAATGAAGCGACATTAGAATATTATTGTCTTCAAAAAAAAAAACAAATAAGACCTTCCGAATGATATTATATTATTATATGATATCTTGTATAATTTATTGCCTAATATTTAATAACTAATAGGTAAAGGTAATAACTAAAATTTAATTAAATTGTTTGTAAATATTTTAATTTTTAGGACTTGTGTTCTTCCTATCCCCACCTTAATGATTATTATTATTCTGACCGGAATTATAGTGTGCCCATATAAATAATTAATATTTAGGGGGACGGAGTGGCCGAGCGGACTAAGGCGTCGGTTGTGAGACGCACACAGGCGCTGGTTCAAACCTCGGTTCACGGACTGCATTTTTCTTGAGGAGAGAAGTGTCCAGAGAGAAGTGCCGTCATCCCCCCACCCGGGCATGGTAGATACCCACGGGTGCCCACTAAAACATCGGCCAAAACTTCAGACACGTGTTTATAAACAAACAGTACTACCCCCCCCCCCCCCTACAAACAAACAAAATACAAAAACAGCTTATGGCCATAGTTGCCGGGCTTAATTGAACGTTCAATGAAAAAAAAAAATTAATATTTAACAGTACAATGATATATTAACTATATACACTGTTCTGTTGTTCTGATTACTCGCTAGTATAATATCATATGGAACAGCTCTCGAGTTTCTATCAAATAATATTATTATTTGCGTCGGATTATTTGATTTAAGATCGAGTATGTTGACGCTTGATGAATGCAAAGTGCTAAACTCATAAAACGCGTCTCGCCTCGCGTTAATGGCATAGTCCATGGGACGACTTTGGTATCGCTCGTTCGATAATCAGCGAGAGTGTTTCCTAGTAAAAATTAAAAAAAAATCATGAGCGATTCTAGGGTGGTATCCGCGAGCGCATATTTTCCCTCGTCCTCCGACAGCAGCCGAGACGTTGCGTTATCGCGTTTGTTAACGAACTCGATGATATGCATAATCATATATAAATACACACACATTTTGTGTATACCGATAATAATATTAGAATAATAATAACAATAAAACGTGCCTCCCGCGTGTACGTGTTTCCGCCGCTCTTCAGTTTCATTCACTCGTTCCAGAAAAGTGCAGAGTGCGTATACACACGTGTAGGTATATTATTATTAGTACGATACTCGTGTAAGGTACATAATACGACGACGTCGCCTCCGGGGTAAGAGATACAGCTATAACCGAATCACGTGATGTATCTCTCACACCCACACACCCACACACACACACACTATCGCATCGATGACGAGAGAGAATCACGCCGCCGTCGTCGTAGTCGTTGAATTTCAAATACCCACGACGGCGGCGATGGGCCAACAACACCGCCGCCGCCGACCCCGTTGATTTGCCAGCTAACGAGCAAACCGTCGTGATAATAATATTCTTAACCCCTTTCGCCGACGATGCCAATTTGTAGGGGGCGCGCGGTGCGGGGGCAACCCGCGGTCAGGGGGGTTGTCGGCGGGGGACGAGTTAAACGATCCGTGCGCGCCCGGATTGACTGAGCGTTCCGAATTTAAATTTGATCCCTACGCCGCCGCTCGGGTCTGTGCGTGCGGTTAAATACGTGCGGCCACCGTTCCGCCGTGCCCCGCACGATGCATAATCAACGCCGTGTTGTGTTTTATATAATATCCGCATAGAAATATGAGGGGAGGGAACCGTTGCCGAAACCGACGGGCGTTATAATATATTATATTATTATACGTTACGTTTCGCAAACACAACCGTTCACGCCGGCCACGCCGCTGATCGACGGACTCGAGGCGTGACGAAAATCCGTCGCCCGCGATGACGTCTTGTACGCGATCTAACTAGAATTAGGTAAATAACGCAGATCAGTTACTCTGACGTTTTTGTCTGATTTCGGCCATGTTCAACTATTGCCACTACTCCATTTCGACCTAACAATGTCAGAACTTCGTGTATAATAATTATACTATACAGTGGCATGCATTTGTGTAAGGGGGGGGGGCAACTGGGGAATCCATCTCAGTTTAGTATTTACATCAACCTTTAGTCGGCACATTTGAAAATTCTTATAAGAAGTCTTGATTTTAACTTCTAAGGCCATTGTCATAATGTTGATATTTGCAGATAAACAAACAAATTTGTAATTTATTTATCTTTTAATGTCTGATAACAGACCGGTCACTGTGTCGGAATATGGCAGTAGTTGCAGGTACTCGGTAGTCTGTCGGGTACGCACAAATTTAGATTTTGGACCCAACTACGTCTGCAGATGGCGTGGCACATTGCAAAGTACGTACTGCGTAGAAGAAGTGTTCAAAATCCAACGTGTAAAGTTCAAATACCTGATTATCTTCCACCGCCTCCCACCCTCCTTCAACCACTATCATAGTGCACTATATCATATCAGTATAGCTATGACATGACTGTCGACTATGCCATGTGAATCTGTGTGTAAAAATCTTAAGTGGATAAACCAGTAAGTAGTTTTCCTAGTCTAATAAAAACTGAAATGACGCCAGCTGATTATGTATAGTGTGTCCATATTTTAGTATTGTAATATTGTCTATCCGTAAAATAGTTCCGGATTCGTATTTTAGATACCCGTACCTACCTGGTGTTTTTCCGTCATTATAAAACCACAGAAGTATTCATGTGATATAGATATTAATATTGTTGTTTTAAAACTTATGTGGTTGTTTTATAAATACTATAATTCATCCGAGATTCCGAAGAAAACAAATACAAACTTTTAAATATAAATATGCTTATTTAATCTTATTGAAATATATAGTAGGTATACACTTTTGTAAACAAATAGGAAAATTTCATTTTTAACATCGCTATGTTTTTAAATGGATTAAAATGGGGTATGTGCAAGGGAATTTTAATGATGAGTACCGACTGTTGACATATTTCGTCTGGGAACGCCATATTAGCGTGAGTCCGCATGCATCGTTTTCGATTTTAAAAGTTTAATAATGTATTATTAAATGTTTGTATTTTTGGGTGGAATTCACAGAGCATAAACGTCCAATACTTTACCAACGATTTCTGTTTTGTGTTTTTTTTTGTTTCATAGAACTGCAAAGGACATCGTCGTTCCCCGTTTTACAATTCTGGGACCGGACCAAATAAGCGAAGCTACGCGTTCGCCGTCCGTGTGTGTGTCATTCCGGGCGTTCCACGGCGAGTGCATTCCGACGGATAATTTCGCGAGACTAACCTTGTGATAGTGGTCGGTCGGTGTATACGAATACGCGAGAGGGATGGAAAAATGCGTTTTAAAAATTTGTCGGTATACATATACGGTATAATAACCGTACATGACGTGCGCAGTTGGTTACGCGGGGTATAAAAACGACAAAAAAAAAAAAACAAAAGTCGATCCCATTTCACGGCTCGAGCAAAAGCTTTAACGATAAAAAGACCGTGGTCCCCTCACACACACACCCACACAGGCACACACAAACACACACACGCGCATAAGCTCGCACAAGCGCACATTTTCTCGCGGTGGTGTATATAAGTAAAATTTATGGCTAAAAGATCTCCGGCGGCGGTGATATTATCTTTATAGTCCCTCGGTTCACGCGCGCTGTCCGTTGTTATTATATCAAAAGTTGGCAACATCCTCCCTGCCCGCCACCCCTGCAGAAGCATAACACCCCTCCAAGCGAACACCGTTGCGTCCCTCCAACCCCCATCACGATACCCCCGCCCGCCGCCACCGACCACACAGAACCATAATAAACACCATCTCGCCGAAAATAACACCGGAGCATGAAACAACAGCAGCCCTATAATATATACTGCAGTGTTATATATAGAAGCCAGCCAAGCCGCCGTTACCCTCAATAATTTCGCGTCTCTCGCTCCGTTCCGTGGCCGCAGCTCACTCACGCCGCTGCCCCCTCCCCCCCCCACCACCACTGTCCTCGTGCATTTATATTTTCTGTTTCCTTTGCGGGTTTTTTCTTTTACTTTATTGAATTTTTTGCCCGCTGAAAATTTTCCCATTCATTACGCACTCGCTAACGTATATACACGGAACGCATAAGTGTATTTCATTACCACTGCAGCAGCGACGGCGGGTGGGGGAGCGGACGAGGCTTTTCCCCGACATCCCAGTGGTTCTTGAATTTCAATTCCATTTGAAAATTTCGAACATAATTATGCACATTAACCGCCGCCGCCGCCGCCTCCGCCCCTGTTTTATATTCATCGAGTGCACCGTCTGGCGAAACAGCCCCTCTAACCGCCTTCTACCCCTCCCCACCATCCTACGCTCTCTCAGCGGGGAACCGAAGACGTTATAATATTATACAGTAAGTGTAAGTGTGTATGTGCTCGTACGCTCATAATACACAGTGCTATATAATATAGCCCGTGTATATATATATATATATATATTAAGTGTAAACGCCGGGTTCGGCGGAAGCTAGGACGAAAAAAATAATACGCACTTAAAATAAATTGGAGGTAGATACAAAATCCCATTATTTATCGTGGCGACGACATAAATACGAAATATTCTGCCGATAGCGCGTATAGCATAGTTGTGGTAAATACGACCTTATACCTGTAATTTATTTTTCGGTTTTCATTTTTACCCCGAAATGCCAATGGAAAAGCAATATCCGAACGATTACGAATTCGAAAGGTGCGTGACAAGGTGCCAAGGAAAACGTCTCAAAAAGCTGTATGCAATTGATGGGAAAACTCAACAATTTAATATTTTTTTTTTTTTTTTTGTCATCAAGAAGAAAACTGAAAATATTTTAGAATATTTAATCTAAAACTACTTTGTTTACCAGCAGCACACAATAACAGCGGTTCACCAGTTTTTGTCTAAAACGTTATAATACAATAATCATTACATTCTGTAATAATTGTGACTATGCATTATAAAAAATGGTGAGGTATAATATCGTATTGTTTATTCATGCGTTGTAAGGGAGGTTTATAATATATATAATTATTCCTAGACGTTGACATCGTGTCCGCTATTCGGAGGTGTCCGAAAGTCAGAGGGTTCAGATTATCGAAAGTTTGAAGTTAGTTCCTAAAAAAAAGTCCGTTAATTGGATGTGTCCACTATCCAGAGGTGTTCAATTGGGGAGGTTTCACTATACACGGTTTAAATATTACGATTTAATAGTAATAGAAGTCCAAGAGTTAACTATATAGAATTCCAAAGTTAAAGAATACCTATATAATATCTAATCAACCAATATAAATTATAATGATATGTGATATTTGATATAAATTAAAATGCACCTGCATGGCATATATAATCAAACTGATACTAAAAATGATTTTAATTGTTGTATGCTAAGTCTTAACATAAAAACATTTTTACATTAGTTACAACTAACAGCATTACAAAGAATTAAATATTAAAAAATCATTGAATATTAAACAAATGTGAATACAACAATTTTTTACATTTTTCCAACTAAAATGTAATTAATATTATTATTGTTATAAATTTTTTTTTTTTTTTTCATGAATTTGTGGATTTTAATAAACATAATGATAAAACTCATTTTTAGATTGTGTGTTCAATATTTTAACCCTTATGCAAAATTATAAAAAAAAAAAAATGGCAATCAACTTCTCTTGGACAGTGTTTAAAGAAAAAATAATGTACACTATACATAATGACGATTTAAAATATTATAGACATATTGTGTTCCTCTAAAAATGTAACAATTGTTTTTTTTAACAATTTATTTTATTATTTACTTCCAAATAAAAATTGTACACGTAGTGAAATGTTGATACATTCAAATGTATATGGATATCTGTATCAATCAATTCCGATTTATTATTCAGATAACTATACCTTACCTATGAGGGAAATTATATTAGTATTATTTTACAAGTGGAATGAAAAAATAAATTATTTTTGGCACGATGTAACACGATATTATCTTTAACGTTTTTATTTCAGACACATTACACTTGTATTTTCTTTCAGTGGTACGAATAAAAGAATAGAGAAAGCTATATACTATATATTATATATTTGGGATCTTAATTTTCAATATACTTCAATTTCTCTGTTCGTAACCCGCCTCTTCAGAACAGCAATATACCATGTACGTGTGCAGTTTCGCAGAGTTTTATATTACTTGTCTCTATTTTTAAACCGTATTTTTTAAACGCTGTCGATGAAAAATGTTGTATTCGATACTAATACACGTTCCACTGACTGTTTACTTAATCGAGACCTGTATTATATTGTGTATATGGAAGGAACTTAAAATTATCGAAGGTAATAAAAAAAAATATAAATAACAAGAGATAAAATCCGTTTTAAAAAGTGTATTTACATTTTATATTTTTACATAAATGTTTCATGGATATAATAATGGTATATATAAATAAATATATATATAATATATATATTTAAATATATTTATTTATTTAAAAGTATACATTTATTTTTAGGTGACAATATTACAAGTAGGTAACATAATATTATAACAAAAAAATGTATGTAGTTTTCACATTTAAATAGATAACGTTGATTATAGTATAAAGATAAATGTTATTTTTTTTTATTTTATGAATAATTTAAATTTAGAAATGTGTTAGCTAAAATTAAAAGTAGACTAAAGAATAGTAAAGTGTCGTAAACAACAAAAGTTCTGTACAGAAATTATATATCTCAACAATATCGAGGTGTTAAAAACAATTAATCTAAACGAGACACGTTTAAAACTATACTATATGTACCTATGGTTTACTTAAATATCCACAGATTACAAAATAAATGTATTACACTAAGTAGTAAGTAATCACGGTTCGCAATTTTAACTATAATCTGAAAATAATAAATTACTATACATTATAACCAAATTGATTATATCCCATACACATTACAAGTTATAACTTATAACTGACTCTTCAAATATTCGATGAATTTATTATATATAATAATTGCTTCATTAATAAAATAATATCATGGTAACAAAAACTTTGGAATGATACATAAAACTATACAATAGTACAGTACAAAATTAATTGATATTGTTAATAAAAAAAAAAAAAAAAAACATGAAACAAATAATTCTATCGACTAAGACGTGTATGTCAACTTTTAGATACTGTTAAACAAGATAGCTTAAGTCAGAATGTTTCATTGCGAATAGTTGGTCATAAACAATCAGTACGAATTAAATTACTATAATATATACTCAAATGCAATATTGTATTTACAGTTTTAAACTAATTTTATTTTATAATACAATAGTTATAATTTTCTTGATTTATGTCAATAGTATTTACAAAATCGTCCACATATTTTATATTGTATATTATAATATTATTAAACTGTTTTATTCTGTTGATTTTAATAATTATCGTGGGCATAATATTACATTATACAATATTACAAATATTACATATTTTATACCTCATACCTTATAACGCAATATGATTTTCATCGATACAATTTGATATCCATCGATTTAAATTTTTGAAACAAATTGTTCCTCAGCCAAAATGGCAAAATGACAGACTATCTACAAAATGTTTTGACATTAGGACAGAATCAACTCTCTGACGAGTTATCGAAACGTCCAATACATATATACAAAAACCACTGACAATGAAACTATATAGGAACCTATTTTGATATTTATGTCTGACGACTATAAATAATGTGATTTTTTACATGGTTAATAATGCCAGTTTGTATTAAATGCATAATATTTGTATGGTAAACAGTAGAAATGTTTCCAATTAACTTAGGATAAAACATATTTTATGAGTTTATGACACACGTCTCGTCTTCAAACAAAAAAATAATATACAAAACATTAAAAACTTTTATTAAATTTCCATATGCGTTCAACATTATTTATGAATACAATCTGTACATTTTCTCGAGAATATTAATTAATTACACAAACTTGACATTCATTGTTGCAGGTTATAAAATAGTTTTCAGATGTTGTTTTATATGAGAATATTTTAAATGAGTCAAATGAATCGATATATTATAATATTTAAATGTTAGCATAGGTACGTCTTATTTTTAATGATTTATTGTAAATAGTTTATATTAATATGTTAATTTATCCTTAAACGATAAGTTGAAAATTATATATTAAAAAATTTAAATATTTATTTTTGTTTTTTCTAGCTTATTAATATTACACTACTTACAATAAATCCAATGGTGGTGGGAAATGTGGGTGTAATAAATTGTATGAACAAAAAAAAAAAAATCATGAGATGATGCATTATACGAAGTAACAAAATGCACATGGACTAGTCTTGATCGGTAAAAAAAGGTAAGGATGCCTTATCAATTTTTTTTTTTAATAGGTAACAACAATTAACTATGAATTAAATTACATAATATATTTATATAGGTAGGTAATATATTATTAAATATAATATAATATAATATCTAGTTGTACAGGACAACGACAATTAATAGTATTTACACAAAAGATACACACTTATCATAATATACTTGTTGACTTGCACTCACAAACCCGTAGCTTTTAGGATGCCGAATTAATTTATAATATGAAAGTATAGAGGTAAATAGGGAAAGGTAGAAAAAGCGACGGAGCTAATCAGCACCACCGTATTTGCTCATTGCAAAACATGTAAACATAATGTGGTCAAAAAAATGGAAAAATATGGAATTATTTCGAAAACGCTCAACTTACATCAAACACGTTTTTGTTTCTTACGCGTTGGTGGTAAAAAAAAAACTTTCAACCGAATTATTATTATTTAAAGGTTAATAAGATGGTGACTGGTGAGTCTTTTAACGGTCCCACACAAAGGCCTGAACTTTCAATAAAAAGTTTAAAGGTTTAAAAAGCTCTTTGAAAAAATAGCACGAACTCTCTAATTGATACCACGGATACCACGTTTGTGTACACGACTTCGCTTTGAACGAGGCATTTTTGTGTTTGAAGTTCAGGCCATTATTATGCGGTGGGGTCCAAGACAACCAGGCGACAACAATGAAAAAAACGGCATTTTACAAAAAAAGATAAAAAAAAAATGGAAAAGTTTTTCATCCTAATTGCACATTATTGATTATAAATTTAATGTGTTATATCTTTGGTATTTAATCAAGATTTTACTTAAATCTTCAACTTAATTGTACACTTCGTAGTAATAAACAGCAGATATGATCAATATTATGGCACAATGGTTGTTGATGGCAGCACCTAAAAAAAAGAAAAGATCATACAAATTAAATCATCTTCTACGATCGACATGCATGATACATTGTTATGATTATATTTCAGATACGAATTGTGTACAATATTATATAATATTATGTGACTAATTAATTGATTTAAAAACTATTTTTGTGGTAGGTACTAAAAAAGTGATATTTTTTTAAGAAAATTATACAGTTATACAATTTATATAAAGGTGCATGGTAGATTATTTTTTCGCCAACAGAAAATCTAAAACAAGAAAACTTTGACCAAATATTTTATACTAATATACTATTGATGTGATGGGTAATGAATTTTGTTCTTACTTATTAATCACCCAACTCACTTCAAAACATGATAGTAAAATCTAAAGATAAATTAACATCATTAAAGCATGAAATGGATGATTAATCTATAATCAATTTACGGTTACAATAAAATATTATAAAATCAATAAATGTTCGATTTAAGTTATTTTTATTAATTTATCAAGGATTTAGCTCACTTGAGTTGGTAGTTGAATGTATTCATAAGAATTTAATATGTTCATATTGTTAAATATTTTTTATAATAACATACTTCTGTTTTAAATGAAGAATTAAAACCAATTATAAAAGATTTTAGTGTAAAGAGAAAAAAATATTTTATTATTAGTTAGTAGTATTGTAACAATTACGTTTACATTTGAAATAATAATTATATTAAATAAATAAAAATGTTCCGAGTAAATAAAGTTTTCATAGTAACAATCTTTTATAATTAAAAATCAAACCCATTCAACAATAAATCACTTACTTATTTTCCTTTAAATTTAGAAAAAATAATATTTTCTAACACTCGACATTACTATTAGTGCATGGTGACAATAATTCAATTTAAACAATTTAATTTGATTTTGTATTTTACAAAGTAGATATGTTACGATGCGCAGAAAAATTTTAAATTTTATTCAACTTTAATGATTGTATATAAACTTTTGGATTGGAACAAATTACCAAGTTTCCTAGACCAAAGTATAAATCGAGTAAGTAGAGACAGTAACTAATGATATTGGTCGCGATGCATATAGCCAACCGTATTTCTCTAAAGCACTTATTTTAATTGCCATATAAATATATTTATAGTGAATTCTACAAGAAATAATAACAACTATGAACTTTATTTAAATCAAATACACCAAAGCAAATCATTTAACGCTTTTGCTCGGAGCAAGCTGGATTATGTGAGTTTATAATTTAATATATGGATTGATAAGTACAACAGACTGACAGATTTTTTTTTCTTTTTTCGAATATTTAATTTTAATTATATGGTGGTAGAAAAAAATATATTTTTATAATATTTACTATACACAACAGTATAATGTTTTTAATTAACAGAATACAAAAAGTATTTACGAAAATATATTAATTAAAAACTATAATATAATCGGTTGTGAAAAATGACTCGCTGTTTGGAGTTCGAAATCTGAACGAATTCGTTTTGTGTAACCGCACAATTATAAACGTATACCGTAAATCATTTTCACGTATCACAAACCGATATCTTCGATGAAATAATTACGAGTGGTATAGTAAATGTGTGCAAATGTTCTGATTGTGTAAATCAATTATTCGTAGGTAGTATTGCGTAGGAAATATTACTCGGTATACTCTAAGAACTACCGCGGTTACTTCACGTCGATAAATGAAAAATTATGCGATTATAATGAAATTATTAACGACTCGTTTCGTTGAAGTTAATAAATTATCGTAAAAAAAAAATAATAACATTACCATAACTGGTCTGTGGTTACCTATAATATTTTAATTTTTAATTTTTTTTTTTTTAATTCGAGATCATTCGTTAATAATAATTCAATAGTTATCTAATTACAACTCCTACTTAGGTACCTACTTAGTTTACCTAGAATAACGATTACTTATTTAAGTTTAAAATTAAAGTTCACGAAAAAAATTAAACTTTATTGCAATAATCATTAAATAATTCATCAACTGAGCGAAATTAAATCACAATAAAAAAATACCAATACTCTGAATAAAATAAAAATAAAAAACAATACAATATAGACTGTACAAATCTGATATAGCCGAATAACACACTGTTTTTTTTTTATGGAAAAATAAGATTCATCCTGCAATACATACCTTTATAGAAACCCTGAAAATTAAATATATCATACCGATAGATTTATGTAAACATAATTAAGACTTCAACAAAAAAATTAATGCACCAAATTCATTAGATATGGGGCTATGCCCAAATGTAGAAGTCAACCAAAAAATATAATATTATAAAAAAATGAATTGTTTGATGTATTTAATAAAAAATAAAACAAAATAAATACTGTGAAAAAATG
Organism: Macrosiphum euphorbiae; assembly: GCA_949089665.1. NCBI lineage: Eukaryota > Metazoa > Arthropoda > Insecta > Hemiptera > Aphididae > Macrosiphum > Macrosiphum euphorbiae. The sequence goes on along the minus strand of CARXXK010000001.1, from coordinate 137,882,398 downwards.
TAATGAAATAATTGAAAAAAATGAATTGCCTTTGACCTATGAAGAAGCCGAAGTTATGATTTGATGAAAAAAAAAATATATTAATATAGGTTCATAGGTATACTTTCATTATTTGTGTATTATTCAAAATATTTCCCATACCTACTAAATAACTGGTACCTATAATATATTTTATGAAATTTTTTATTTAGTTTTATTAATAATTAAATTAGTTTAGATTTTATTACTACAGTGAATATGATAAAACGAGTGCTAGTTGTTTGCTATTGTACATCAAATAACAATCAATAATTATTAATAAACGAATACATTTTAGGCTAAAATTACACCTACGTTTATTTAAATAAAAATACAATTTTTAGCCGTGTTGTATATTAGTATAAAATGCATATCACCTAATTTATTACTTGATAACTGATTATATTATATTTAAATTCACTGTACTATTACAAAATGTACCTATTGGCTATTAAAATTACAAGTATGAATACTCAAATATATTTAATTGAATGAAAATCGGTACAGCGTACCTATTATTATATTAACATAATATTTCATGCTTGCAATAATAATGATTAATGACAATAAAGGTTATTAGTTATCTATTATAATGATATAGGTATAATAATTATTATTACGGAAACTGGCTACCCATTGAAGTACTCTCCGCATAACACTATAAGTAATTAATTTTATATTGTGCGAGAACAATATAATGTGATTTTTATTTCTTATTTTAATCAATGTCGGTGGTAGTTTTGGAATCCGTAATTGTTTGTATCAATTGACTTTAAAAACGGCCTTTGAAATAAAACCGATTATCTACTCGTGTGCGGTTGCGAACGAAAACTACAAACAAAATAATTGTATTTATTTACCAGCATTAAGAATGTGCCTCTCCTGCGATAGTGTCTGATCGGGTACGAGTCGCAGCCGTACACTCGTCTCGTCCGTCTTGGGCTCAGCTCCGGCTACCTTTGCGATGCATTTGACGTGCATAAGTTTTTTGTTCATGTCCACCCATTCCTTTTTGAGCGGAAACCGCAGGCCCAACGTGGAGTTGTAGAACGGCCCTTCGGATATTTCGGGAGTGTAACGCTCGAGCAGGTAACTGTCCACCTGAAACGGCAAGAGATTTCGTTTGGACTATAATTATTGTGATCGAATGACAGTTGTACAATAACTATAATATTATCATGTAAGTAGGTATTGTATTGCATACATCTATGAAAACACATCACGCGAAAATAATACTAACATCGAGTAAGGGTTTTTATCGATATAAATTCATACAGCCAATGGTTTTATGTTAAAATGTATAGTTGCTCAAATTTGAAAAGTGTACCCTTCGTTATTATATATTTTATTTGGAGCAAATGTGTGTTGTTATGTTATCATAATATCATTGGATGGAACGCGTGACAACGTATAATGTGTAACCTACCTACTGTATTATGTGCACGACATTATAACGATTATGACTAAAAGAAAATATATTGACGATTGGATAATCCAATTGCTTTTTTGACGGTAAAATAATGAAAATTTAAGAAAAAAATCGTGTTCTTTGATGTCACGAATGTCTTGAAATTGTGTACAGTAACAAATTACAATATACGATTATACTAAATATATTATATTACCATCGTGTTATTTGATATTGAGGTAATAGATATTATAATATCGATAAAAACAATAATTATATTTTTTTTTTCAGGTCGGCCAGCTCAATGTTATAAACTAATACATAATATGATTGTGTTATTTGTCATATTCGCGTTACCATAACAAGTACGGATATGATACAAGGAAAAATTATACAAGTACGGAAATAAATTTTCATTTATAAACATCACGCGAGTGTTAATATTTGAACGTTGTGTAGTATTGTATATTATTATAGATATACATAATACCTATATTTGTTTTGACAGGTCATATTATTATTATCATGGAGTAATAATATTATAGCTCGCACATTATGTTCTACGGTCAAAAAATTATTACGATTACTTCGGAACAAGTTTTCGTAATTTTTAAAACTCGTGTCCATTAACGCACACGCGCGAACACGATATAATAGTAATGTATTATAATATTATAACCTGATAGGTATAATAATAATAATAATAATAATAATAATTATTATTATGCATTACTCGAACATAAACATTTTAAAATGTACGCCCGGCGACGACGTTCAATTAAAAACGTATTAACGACGAGGGGGCGCCACCCTCGGTTTAGTTTTGTTACATGTTTACTGCATTACACCAAATTGCAGTTCGGCGGATCGCAACAGAACATAGGGGGCTACACAGTTTGGATTTTGGCATACCATGTGTGTTTAAACGGGTGTTTACCAGTTGCCCCCCACGGCTATTATCGAGATTTTAAAAATATACCAGTTGCCCCCAACCAAATGTACCAGTTGCCCCCAATTGAATGTACCAGTTGCCCTCACATGTTAATATACACGCTTACAATGTATAGCTCGTAAAATAGGGGAGGTAAATACTAAATATATAATAAATATACCTATTTTTTGTAACTATATTTTTGTGTGTATCACTTAAAAATTAAAATGCATATTTTTGCATATTTTGGTAAATAAAATGAATATTTTTCAATTTTTTATTGCATACTAGTCTATCCCTGTTAATAACTATTTCAATTACATTAATTATTATGAATTTAACTCTATAATTTTGAATTTTATACTATTTATATGTTGACAAATTATTATATTTTGAATTTTATACTATTTTTTGATTGTCAGATTATTATATTTTGAATTTTGTACTATTTTATATTGACAAATTATTATATTTTGAATTTTGTACTATTTTTTGATTGGCACATTAGGTATTATATTTTGAATTTTGTACTATTTTATATTGACAAATTATTATATTTTGAATTTTATACTATTTTTTGATTGTCAGATTATTATATTTTGAATTTTGTACTATTTTATATTGACAAATTATTATATTTTGAATTTTGTACTATTTTTTGATTGGCACATTAGGTATTATATTTTGAATTGTGTAAATATGTTGACAAGTTATTAGATTGAATATGCTACTCATTATAATTACATTAATTATTATGAATTTAACTCTATAATTTTGAATTTTATACTATTTATATGTTGACAAATTATTATATTTTGAATTTTGTACTATTTTATATTGACAAATTATTATAATTTTGAATATTATATTTTATTTATGATTTGTATATTTACCTCCCCTATTTTACGAGCTATATATTTTATTTGTGTATATATTAACATGTGAGGGCAACTGGTACATTTGGTTGAGGGCAACTGGTACTTTTTCCTCTAGGTAGTTTGGGGGGAATTGGTATAAAAAAGGTACTTTTGGGGGCAACTGGTACATGCCCGTTTAAACGGGCGAGGAGGACATGACATCAAAGGTCGGCGCGGCGATAAACAAAACTTTACCTACCCCTACCCAGGTCGTTGTTTAATAATGTACGCGCACAACAATAACGATAGGTAAGCCGTATAATATCACATATTGTTATTTCGGAATTCGGCCGATGTATAGGTGCACGAACCCGGGTAATTTGATTGCACGTTTTGAAATATAACTCCGTGGAACAGTGTTTTCGTCTAATTCGTTTATTATAATTATTCCACATTATAGTATTATAATAGGCGCATAGGTATTGTTATTTTTAACACGTCCCGCCTACGACTATAATACAGCGATGCGACGCTCTTTAAACGGAATAAACTATAACATTATTATACGGACTGAAATATTCGATAAAACCAAATTCCACTCATAGGTATATACTAAATACGGACGACCGGTCTAATAATGTTCATTGCGGTATTATATGCATTCTCAGAATCCGGATGTGTCCCGGACACAAACTGATTTTGTTACGTAATATAATTTAGTAATATAGTTTTTATTTTAACGTATTATATTATTACAATGTGTAATTTTAGCATTTTACAACTATAGTATCGGGCTTTTGAAATCATCTATATAATAATAGCTGATCCCCTATACTTCGTTGCCTCTTAAATGTACCAACTCCATATTACTCAAACTTCAATGCGTTATTTAATATTCGGTGTATGATGTCCTATAGATTTATCTTAATTTTTCCTTTGCCCAGAATAAAATTCTGATTCGCAGCACTATACTATCGGGGAGGCAATCTACCTGAGGTAGATCGCGGACCCCGTGCTGTTTGTACTTAAGTGTATATATATATATATATATATATACTGACAAAAAATAATAATACAAATCAACAAACTTGCCCGACTAACCAATGGCAACCAATATATTATAATACACTGTTGCGCCACGGTTGTATTTTTTACATCCGGATTTCCTATTTTTCCGGTGGATTTTCCTAAAATGTTCTTTCGTAAAAACCTTCTCTTGGCAATTACGAACATCTTAAAAAAAAAATGAGCCAAATCGGACTAGCCGTTCTCGATTGATGAGGTAATGACATTTTTCAAGCTCCATTATTATCATGTTTTACTATAATATTGCCAGACAACAATAAAAATTGCAATATAATAAAGTCTTTGCACTTCCACCGTGGACTGTATAAAAACACTCATTGTCGTCGTATTCTAATGGCATTATGCTTGTGCATTGTATGAGTTGATTTCAGATCGATTAAAGCAGATTACATCTCAGAATATTTACGAACAGCAGCGATCGCATAAAGTTGTCTGTACAAAAAAAAAAATTCGATTTAAACGTGATCGAACAAAAAAAAATGTTTTCCCAGAGTTTGCCGAGTAGAAAGTTACAACTTAAGAATGTTCCGTAGGTTTGTTGTCCAAATGTTCTTAATTATAGTTGTACAAAATGCCTTTTCTTAAATATTCGAAATTATAGTGAAATCTCGTTTGTATGATATTCGAATTGTTATTTGTCTTGTAATATTTACCTACGCGCATTGCGTATACCATCTCAACTCCATAGTCCATGGGAACTTCAAACTAATGTCTAAAATATCCATATAAACGGCGGTGTAGTATCTTGGTTGTTCGTAAAAACACTAAAACGTAGTTCTCATATATTTTTACAGAGAGTAGGTATTCATATTTAGATAGTATTGAATCTACATAATATTATACTAAAATTAAAAATTAAAATTCATTATAATTATATATGTTTTTTGGTGAAAATACCTTCTTATTCATTTATTAAAATTAAAAAAATATAATAATCATATTTTAATGAATAATATTAGATTTCAATTAAAACAACACTTAAGTTATAATTATTAATTATAACTAACATTATTGAGATGTCTGCATTCAAACCCAATTTTGAAAATTATCAGAGTCATAAAAAACAATAAAGTATAATTTATTTAGAACTGTGGTCAATAATTTGTCAAGTGTTTTCATATTTTTTTGAAAATATAAGCAACTAGTTGTTGATGATTAAAAAATATCAATAATAATAGGTAATAAAACAATTAAATGATGTAATTTACAGAAAAAAGTATTTTAAAAGTAAACGCATCGACTGAAAATCCTTGGATTATTTTCCTGCATGAAAATAATGTCTGATGCTATATTTTTTCAGTTTTAATACAGCTGTTAGATAATACAAATAAGAAGACATGTATCTAGTAGACGATGATATTTATATATAAAAATAAAAAATACGAATTATGGTTTCTCTTCAAAATATTAATTAAATACATGAAAATAAAATATTTTACAGTATATTTGATCAAACAATGTACACACGGTGCATATAACTATATTTAAATATTAATATAGACATAACGAATTGTTTTTAGGAAAAAAAAGTATAAAATATTTAATGCAAATTGGAAATAATATTTTTAGTTATAATTTTATAATTTTAAATGAAGTAAGTACCTACGTTTGTTTTGAAATAAAATATTATGATTTAACTTAAGACAACTACTAATGATCCATAGACAGCCAATATTTTCAAAGAAGAATTTTTAAATCGATTCTCATGTTTAATTTAAATGTTCAGGTGTAAAGCTAAGCTGATGACTAAGCTAAGGTATATAAAAAGTGGCTTTTATTATTTGAACAAATCGAGATGTTGGACACCCAAAACCATTTCATTTAAAATGAAATTCGAAATATAGAGCACATTAGTCAAATACGAAATATCATCAGTTACTCGGAGTATGAGTTAAGTTTAGTAAAAGTTTCCAAATAAAACTTACCAAAAATATTTTTTTTCCCGAAAACACTTAATGTTTTTTTTTGTCTAAGAGAAATCAAATTGTTGGACACCTGTTTATGGTCCCGTGGGAATGGTTAAATGAACACATTTCGAGCATCAAATTACATAGCTAGTAAATGACTAAAGAAAAAAGTTTCGTATCGGGGTAAGGAGGCAGCCGTTGAAAGTTGCGGTTATTTGTCAAATTGTACAGAAGGTCGAAAAAAAAATAAAGAAATATAATAATAAAAACAAGGAAATGCGAACAAAATTTATGTCTTGTGTCTGATAAACCGCTGCATAGACGTTATTATGTTAAAACCGAATTCAATGACTCTTTTGAAAATGTTGATGTAGGTATACTAAATTGAAATCCTAACGAGGGTAGCTTATGAGTTATTTAACCTAATGTATTAAAGATAATGATTAATGATTGTTCATGATAGTATTTTTGAATGATATGGGGGTTATGACAATTTTAAAATAATAATAGTTAAAAGTTATAATTCATTAATGTTAATAAATTAACATTTTATAATTTGTACAAATCGTTTGTGTATAATTAGTAATAAATTAAATATAACAAATATTTAAAACATTTGTTTTTGAAGCCTTCAGCACTTAAGCACTCCTTAGTACTGAAACAGTGTGCAAAATCCATGCGCTTCATATATAACGTTACTACAGGTTCTAAAGGTAAATACATTGTCCTTTATTTCTATGGGAATATAATATAATATTTATATAAAATAGGGAGAGAGTGGAGTCTATACCGGCTGGATGGACCCAAGGATGTGGCCTGTATGGGTAATTATCCCTTATCGTCGACCATGTAGGGTCATCATGCAGGCCCATCGCTAATTACAATGTGTGATGAATATATTTGTACAATGTGGATGAGGTTACGTCTTTTTCAAGCCCGCTCAAGTAAGTACAGAGCAAGTCGAGATACGGCGATGGCTCGAGGAGGTATATTAAATAAGGTCGTCGTTTTCGAGGTAGGTGGTAACACGATCATTTTTTGGTCGGTTTTTGAGTAAAATGACAAGTCTTTATCGGTGTTGCAAAAGGTATTTTGTGCCCAATTTTGGATTCCTGTTGGTCTTGTTGATTCGCTCCACCAGGTCCAACCGTCATTGGTGATAATTTGTGTCTTCTCTGTCTCTATGGTGAGGGTACATAATCAATTGAACGTAGCTGTGACCCACTGCCAGGCCTACCGAAGTCTTTACGGTGATTTACGTTGTAGTCCTACTACAGCTAGGAGCACTTATGTAGCTTTGGATCATTATTTGCATCTATTCTTCTGTTTCTTCGAGTGTTTTGAATTCTCGAAGAGTATTGATCGAAAGTTTGAGAAGAAGCTGTGATTCTTCTGGGTAGTATTTCATTGTTTGGGTGGGTTTGAAACCTATAGTATCGTGTCAGGCTATGACTATTCGTAGTTGTTTCAATTCGTAAAATTATAGTTCTTATGACTAAAACCTGTACAATGAACTGTGTTTTTGGTTGATGGCTGTCTGGAGTTCCTATGATACTAACCGTCCAAGGTTTTATTATTGGACTTAATTAGAAAAAGAGTTGTGAAGTAAAATATAATTTGGCAGTTCTTAATTACCTTTGATTGTTGGATGGTGATAATTTTTGTGAAAGGGTTAACTGTTAAGGATTTTGTTTGAGAAAAATCATTTAAGTCCAATGGTTATCACCGTTTCAAGTCATCATAAGTTTAGTGATAAAGATAATTCTGGACCAGAACTGTGTTAAGAACATATATCTCAAAATATCAAATTGTTCAGGAGAGTCATTTTAAACTATTTTCAACTTTAAACTAATATTATGTTGACCATTCTTGGTGAATCATTCTGTTTATATACATATATACATATAGAATACTATATTATATATATATATGTATATAGAAATAAAAACTATAAGTACCTAACAAAAAAGTGAAAAGAAACGTAGACAAATAATACTATCGATATTTATCCATCAAATGTTTTTATATTCTGGCCCAAAAAGTAGAGTTTGATACGACTACCTGCGGCAACCCCATTTACGGGTAAATGAAAAAAAAAGTTACTTCGATCCAACGGCGAGTTGCGTGCGAGGGTAATGAAAGTTTTTTCGGTTAACAATAAATTACGAATTGAAGGTATATTATTCTTATCCTATATTATTTTACTCCAAACGTTCGTGAAAGAAAAAAAAAACGTTTATCAAAAAACTTCTATATTGAACCTGTCAAATGAGGTATTATTAAATATGGGTTTATAAGGTAGAATTTACGTTTTATAACAATTCTTCATGAACAAAATTTCACTGAAACGAAATCATTAAGTTTAAAATAAACATAACGATATATAATAATACACCTCAAATAATATTATTATTTTCACTCGGAATATATAGCTATATGCCAACTAATAATCAAAGGAAAGAACTTTTGTCAATCTGTTTAGTTTAAATCGATTTATAAAAAAAGTTTAATTTCTTAAATCGTTTTTAAATACCTAACTGGAGTCTGGCGTACAGATGGAATTTGCATTGATCCAAAAATCATTTCATTTTACTATTCATTTTTCAGTAAAGCAATTAATAACGTAAGTACTTATAACGCAATCATAATGAATTATAACATAATATAAAACCTGTATTCGAAAAGTATCGAAAATGAACGTTTTCTAACAACACTGCGTAGTACTTACACGTTTGCTGAAATGACAATTTCGTTGTTAGTCGAGAGACATTCATACATCGAAAATGTTTATTATTAAAATATGTGCTCTCTCATTGGTAGTTTATACTTTTTTGTGCTTTAAATTACAATGTGAAATTGTATTAAACCAGGAGTTAAATTCCACCCAAATAGAATTTACTGCTACAGTCATAACGCCATCACACTTTTAATCAAATTTATGTATATATATATATTTTTTTTTAAGTGAAAAAAAATGACAATTGTATATTTTATATCACCATAACTATAACGAATTTCAAGTTGACAAGTTTTTGTACCCATTTCTGTTATTTTATCTATTCTATACAATTTGAATAAGATATAAATTATTACTAATTATTAAAATGATTTGACGATATTACATAAGCATGTTTTATACATGACGTTTATACAACATAAACGATGATTTATCTGTCTTGTTAAATACTTATAAGAAATAGATTGGTAGTTTTCAAGTATGTCAACTATTTTAAATTATAGAAAAAAAAAAAATTAGACATAATTTAACCAAACAAATTAGTGAACTGAATATAAATATCGATGAGCTTAATTATTTATTATGTGTTTGATCATCTAAAAAACAAAATTAAGGATTGAAAAAAAATTAAACTTGAAGGACCCAATGTTATGTCAGCGGTTTTTCACTGAAAGTTGTTAAAAGCTCTAGCATGACTGGAAGACAATGTAAAACTACAAATAAATAATACAAACAGGCCGTGTTTGCACTATACGTTTCTATCGTATATTTTCCCTCTAAAAATTGTTAGTTTCTCAATGCTTTGTTTGATTTATTTTGAGGTTTATGTAACTGTGGGCTCGTCATAAATTATGAAACCACCACACAATTTTATATTTACGTAGAGTTATCTATATAATATAGTTAATAAAGAACTCCATATCGTGGTCATTATTACAATGTGTTAGTCCATAATAATATATAGTTGACCGTTTTAATTTTTGTAAATTATTGTTAAAAACAAAAAAGAAGAAACGGTCGGAAATATTCGCAATGAACGTCTATGTTTGTTGAAAAAACATTATAATCGCGTTCCGGGACTACCTACTTTATTTTCAGTACAGAACCAACCACGCAGAAACACGTCCAATAGTGTTAATTTATACGATCCTTTTTTTTTCTATGCATTTCATTACATCAGTCCATCAACGATTTTTAGTAAATGTATGTATTGGTTATTTTCGCAGCGTAGGAATAAAGAAAAAAAATACACTCCTCTCCACACCCATTCACTCTGCCATGTTTAATACACACACACACACACACACACACACACACACACACACACACACACACACACACACACACACACACACCGACTGTAGGCCTTTTAAATTTAATGGAAACGCCACCGTGTCTTTTAAGTACGTATATTCACCTCCATTCACTACAGTTCGGGTTCTACATGCCACACTGAGTTTACAGACTGGTCATTCGATTTTATTGAGTTGCTGATGGGGTTTTATCTCTTCATTCCCTCACACGCACACCTACACACACTCTCACACATATATACATACAAACATACATACATGACGTATACTTTGCTGCACGCTGCCTTTTGTCTTTCCATTTACACTCTGCTTTTATTATTATTAGATATTATTTTTATTATTAATATCATAATATTATTATTATTACTATTGTTATTATAGGTACCATATTATTTGTCTTTCTGCACTATCACGTGACCGTCTAGTTTCTATGAACACATTTTCATTTCCTAATTTTTTTTTTTTTTTTTACTCGCTCCGGCTACATTATTATTGTTTCTATCAATGCATTAAGTACCGTTATTACGTTGAAGTATATTGACTGTTAAAATTACGTTCGGTGTGTTCTCGCGATGGTAAACTCGCGCTGTTCGGTTTATAATATTACACACATTCAGCAGCCTCGTAATGGACAGGACCGACCACAAAGTTTCCACGTCCCCGCTAAAACTTCCGGGACAGTAATTACGTTAAGGACGTTCACCGTCTTAATTGTCGGCGGCACAAGGTAATGCAATAAATTACAGTACGTGGATATTATCAAAGCGGAAGCACCGAATTTGAAATTGCACGGTTGATGTAATTTATCTGACTATTCGTCGATATTGTTTTAGGGAAATGTACGGCAGTGCGATGGCGTTCGGAATTATTTTTACAACCGTTGCACGTTACGCGGGACGGCGAACGACCTAGCTAGATGGAAACGAGCGAGAAAAACACTGGTTTATAGTATATTGACGGCAATAACAATAATCTAATAGCGACATAAATTTGCCAAAAACGGCGAAAATACAATATTGTATGGTATGTTGTTTAATATAAACCATGTCATCAATTGAAATCATATTAAAGTGTTATTTATTTATTTTTATATAAATATTGCGTTATGTAAGTCAAATTCGCTCCGTATTTGCGCCGTGCATGTGTACACGTTATTTTTATTGGAAAACTTTTTGAAACATTTATTATTTTTTAAGTAAATTTATTCCTCGAGAAACATAAATATATTTTACAACGAGATTTAGTAATCTCGTAAAAATTCACCTAATCCTTTAACGGGGCAATAACATCGTTGTAAACGTATATTATTACTAAAAAAAAAAAATTCACGTAACGGACATTAAAGTATAAAGCAGATACAATCTCGTAGCGGTAACGCCGAACTGAAGTTTTATTCGCCAACCTTGTAGTAGAGGTAATACGTAATGAAATTCTTTTATCGAAGGAAAAATTAAATTAAAAGTTCTGGGTGACCCGATACCAGCGAAATAAGTGTTTCGGAAATCACGAGAAAAGGACGTTTTTTCGGTTTAATCAACCACGCCCTGTAATAATAATTGATAAGGTTAGTCTTATAACAAAGGAAAAATGATCGTCCAAACGTCACGCAACCAAGGTCGAGAGCTATATTGTTCTAGGCCCTTTTATTATTAATTTACGTGAGTCCTCACTTACATTAAAGTTCATTGAAAGATCGTAATTAATAGTGCCACATAAAAGTATATAGTATATATATCATTCATTTTAGTCACCACGGGTGTTAATAGTTATATGTTATAACATCTATATAAATAAGGTGATTCTATTTAAGGTGCACACTCGTTATTTTGAAAATGATTAACTCTTTTGGAAATATTTATTTGAACATTGACACAAAATTAAAAAAAAATTATATTTTTACTATTTTTATATTCAAATGGTTTTACTTTTTCATGAGAAAGCATACATTTTTAATTGACAATTATTCCTATAAAGAAGCAATTTTCTGAAAATATTTATGTACAAAATTGCATTATGAACAAGTAGTTGATTAGTATTATAATATTACTTAAAGTCTATATGAACGAAGTGTACTCCGTAAAATGTCGGTCGGAGCGTTGTGGACTGCTCAACTAAACTTTAAATACATACCCTACAACTTATAACTGATCAAATACGTGTTTGAAATTAGATTTATGTACGTTGAAATTGTCAGAAAAATATTTTGTTTTATAATATGAAATCAAAACCATTGCAATTAGGTCGATAAAAAAAAATAAAACTTAGAAAAATATGTATTTTTGTGTTGTTATATTTTAATAGCTTTAAATCGCGTAAAAAATTATGAAATTTAAAACAATATAGTTAAGGAGTTTAATTTTAAATGAATCGCCCTTTGCATTGTACGCTTTTTGACCGGTACTCTGTGTATTTTTACCGGTCCGTCGAGCCGTACATACCAGTATAATAGTACGGTCAGTGCGCTGTCGACGGATGCCGTCTTAAAGCCAGGAAGTGGCACGGTTCTAGCAGTATATATACATTTCCGTTTTCACGGCCGGAAGTGTGTATCTTATTCGCGTAGAGTCGCCTTTAGTCACCACCACATCATGGCGGCTTCGGCGGTGGTGGATGTAATCATACCGAGCGAAACTGTTAAGTTCACAACTCTGAAGTTTTCGACACAAACATCTGGTCCGTGCGGTTATTCGCAAACACGCATTTACACACATCTGAGTAGCTACGGATCGCAAACAGCTATGGCTATGGCGCGCTTAATATATAATAGTGTTGTTCGGCGGCAGAGCAACTATGTCTCGCAAAGGCGAGTTTATATACGTTTTGCCGGGCTTTTACCAACTGCAGTCGAACAAAAGGTCCCACCGCCGTGTATTTCTCGGGGCTAATGGATCGGGTGGCACCGATTCCGATGGTGTATGTGCATGTGCATGTGTGTAATATTATATATGTAACGTTGGGCAGCCAGCAGAGGGGTTATCCACTATCCGTCGAGCGGGATCAACATCCCACACCCCCGCCCACACCTCGCATACGGTCTACGACACTCTCCCGCTGTTTGCATCGCGTTTCAGACACGTCGTTTTGTCGCGATAGGTATATTGAGAAATTGTGAAAATTTCTTTTGCTTTCTTTTGTCGAAACCACTCCTTCGCCACACACCCCAATCCTTCGCCGGGGGGACGCCGCACTACGGTAAAGTTCATCTTTAAATAATATGTATATACGTCTACCTATACGGTTTTCACAACCCGAGATATCTCTTTCATAATATACTGTTACCCCGACAATCGACGACTGCAATCGTCTGTTTCGAAATAAGTTATTGCCCTTCGTCTTATACGCTGCAGGATATAATATTACGATGCCAAGGTGTGCGTGCGTGCAGTGTGCACTTTACTGTTTTCGATTACTTTCGTATAATATGCGTCTCTTGAAGTAAGTATCTTCTTATTATAGATATTATTTAGTATAAATCATGCAATGTTGTTGGATCGTTTTTGTTTTAATACAAGTAATTAAATATGTTTTGAGTCTATTTAAATAATTATTACGAGGTCAGAGTGTTTAATATCGATCAACTAGAACAAAAATTATCCTTTTTTCCGTTATTTATATTGTTTTCAAAAAATATTGTAAATCAAACAAACAGCTTAGGGGTATTCTTTCAAATTTATCTCATATCCAAAATGTACCGTGTGGAAGTATTATGATTGATATGATATTTGCATTTTGTATGTAATATGAAATACATCCAAATTAATATTAATGTAATAATACAAAGTAGGTAAGGTATAGTGCTCACTGAATGTTAAATGAAAAATTCAGAAGTAGTATTAATACTTTATAAAGTGATCTATTATTCTGATTAAATCAAGTTTGATTAAATATTTTTTGAATATTTCTGGAATAGCATAATTTTTCCTAATATCGCGAATACATACACTGAAAAAAAAAACAGTATAACAGTATTTAAGTATTATACATAAAGACATCATCCTAAGAATTGTACAATATAATATTAAAGTAAATACTTCTTATTGGATTCAAAGTTTTATAAGCATATTATAATATTATATTACATTAGATATATATACTATTTTATTTTTATCGAATCCAGATTTAAAACGTCACAGTATGCAAAGATTTCACATTAATTTAAAATAAAATATCATCATTGACATGATAATATTATTACTTCAGTCATACATTAACAATCCAAAAATATTTAGGTACTTTGATCACATTAATTCTTAAATGTATGTACTATGAGGTATAGGGATACAAGTATTGTACTACTAAATGGTTTAAAATACATGTCAGATAATTGAGTACCATTGAAAATGTCTCCAAAGTATTGGTAAAACTTGTCAGTGTGTAGAATGTTCACCTAATTTCACCAAACATAAATAGAGTCAAATGTCTTGTTTTTAATCATTTGCTAAATGATTTATTACGAACAAGAAACCAACCGTCATTAAAAATGGGTTCATGGCATGTAATATGTACCCACTGGTTACACACAAAGTATTTATTTTTTATTACCTACTCGTTTAATGTTTTTAATTGTTTTTTCGTCCTAATAAAAAATCTCCTGGACACGACAACATCACTAATCTTATGTACAAAAAACTACCTATTAAAGCAACTATGTTCTTGACTTCCCTATTTAACTCGCTTCTTCGTCTTGGTCACTCCCCGGATAGCTGGAAAAAGCAATCATAATCCTCATAAAAAAACCTGGAAAAGACAAAACAGACCCTGACAGCTACAGACCAATTAGTCTACTAACATCGTTATCTAAGATTTTTGAAAAAGTCATTCTTTCTAGACTGCAAAATTATCTAAACTGTAAAGACACAATTCCAATTTGGAATCAAAGCACATCACTCCACTACACAGCAACTCAAACGTATAACAGAACATATAAGTAGCTCATTTGAAAAACATTTTCACTCGGGTGCCGTTTTCATAGACATCTCTAAGGCTTTTGATAAGGTTTGGCATCATGGGTTGTTGTTCAAAATTATCAACACATCAAATTATCTACTCGACTCCATAGCTTCATTTCTATCTAACAGGCAATTTTCTGTTAAAATAAATGACAACTTTTCTTCTTTCCAACCAAGCTTAGCTGGCGTCCCACAAGGATCAATACTTGGCCCAACATTATTTAACATCTACACATTCGATATCCTGCAGTCAAAGCACACAAACATAGCTCTCTTCGCGGATGATACCACCATTAACCCTGAGTCTCTCAACTCAGAAGCAATATTTGTACATATTCAAAACCACTTAAATACATTATCTGCCTGGTGCAAGAACTGGAAGATATCAATTAACCCATCAAAAAGCGCAAGTATTTTATTCAGTCTACACCGTAATCCTACTCCACCACCTCTAACTTTTAACAATGAACCAATCGCATGGAAGTCGTCCGTCAAGTACCTTGGCGTGACGTTGGACAAAAGATTAACCTGGTGGCCACACCTCTCATCTAAACTCAAACAAGCCTATCAACGTCTAGGGATGTTCTTCCCTATCTTAAACAGGAAGTCTTCGCTACAAAAAAAACTTTCCCTACTTATTTATAAGCAAATACTACGTCCATTAATCACATACGCTTGCCCTATTTGTGGTAAATGTGTTCAAACTCATCTTAATAAACTGCAAATATTTCAAAACAAAGTCTTAAGAACGATAACAAACGCTCCATGGTTCGTAAGGAACTCAAGCATACACAAAGACCTCAAAATTCCAACTCTTCAAGACCACATCAAGTTCTTGGCTGCGAGCTTCTTCGAATCCATCCACAAGTCAACAGGTTCGCACTACCACATCAACATCAGACCACCTAAACAACGCCACCTCCAACGTGGTCGCCCGCATAACCTAATTCCTCAAGAAACACTCTAACTTAAGCCTCTAACTATTATTATCATTTACACATTAAATTTTAATAATTAATTATCGCACTTAACTCGTCAAAATGTATTAATTATCATTCATATCTATGTATAGATTGCAACTAGCTAGGAATACCTTATTGTAAAAAAAAAAATAATAAAAAAAAAAAATTGTTTTTTAGTAAATATTTAAGCTGTGACAAATTGTTCAATAGAAAAAAAAATGTAATAACATTGGGTTTTACAAATATTACAGTATAAGTGGTTTATTCATAATAGTTTAAATATTTATATAATTAAAAAGTCCAATTATTTTCATGAAAGTAAACTTCATTTCATTAATCCTATACAATGCATTAATGGGGAATAACTGCGTTCTTTTGTTTATACACAACTTTTCAGATTTTAATAAGAGTGCAGTCAAATGCACCAATGCATTTTGTTAGTTCAGTTATACTAAAAGTCTGTGTTGAATTTTTGTCTTTCATTTAAAGTTACTAGAAACAAAATATTCCTTGGGTTGAAACTCGATATAACTTTAAATACTTTGTATTATACTATAAATATAATATAGATATTGCAAAGATATAATAAATGCATTGTTTTATTTATGTATTAATATATTATATATAATATAATATATGTATTTGTATATTTAGTATTATTTATATTTTATTTGTTTTAATCATATTATTCTAACCTACAACTTCACATCAAAAAAGATGATATTGCATCGATATGTACTATGTAGTTGGATGAATGCATTCAATTATCTGATAAAAATGTATTCATAGAAATATAGTAAGAAAATCTGTAACAGAATTGTTATTTGTTGTATTTGTTAATCATCCATAAATAACTGTGGTACCCATATATATTCCGTTTAGTTTATTAGCCTGTTATTTCGTGTCCATAAATCTAAGTCGAGTAGGTATATTACTATTCGTTATCGGAAAATAAATGATTAAAGCGATGGATCGTGTCACCACCACGACCCTTTTGATAAGGTTACACATGTCACGGAAATCACGTAGTTTATCATAAACATACACAAGGTCATTTTCTGTTAGATTTATAGTGAAATATACGAACGATGTATGTGTACTATCGATTCGCTCTTAAGGTATGATATATCTGTAATATAAAGCTATTTATATAAGAATAATTGAGTTAGAAACATGAAAATATAAAATAAATAAGTAAAATCGAATACCTATAACTGCATTTGACACTTTTAATTTATATCTAATTTTACATTAAAATATGATACAGTTATAATATGTTTTAATTAAAATCGTGTGATTAATATAATAATATGTTTTTATATATTATAAACATTTTTAATAATATTCATTCAAATATTAAATTTATACTTACTCGACGAAATTATTTAGTATTCAATATTACTCAAATAATTGTAATACAAATTATAAACTCGATTGGTGGTTGTTAATAAAATAATATATTTAATAAATTGTGAATTGTCATTCTACATAGAACATGATACTATTTTTAAATCACTCTTATTTTATTTTTAAGTAAAAATAAACCATTATACAACATGGTAGTTATTAAAATGATTATTTATTACTATTGTCTTCGTGTACGATGTATCACTATTGCCTATATATTGCGCCGTCTTATATTTTTAATACATTAATGAAATTAATTTTAATATTTTTAATGACTCTTAAGTATAGATTATAAATTATAATAAATCAACATTAAAATAAACATTTTATTTTATGATTAATACATAAAATGTAGAATATATATGTAATTTCAATATTAATATTATTTTATAATTATTTATAATTATTTGTTTTAAATTGCTTAATAGGTATTAATTCATAAAATGTATTGATCCAAGTCAGCGTTTTTAATTTTAATATAAGAAATGGTATTGTTTATTTTCCATCAGGATTACAAATTGTCGTATACAAGTTGAGATATTATTATGTCATTTTCCGTTTGAGTTTATAAGTCAGGATTGTTCTTTTGAATTTATAATTTTTCCAAATGGGCATCATTTTTCGTGTCTTTATTTGTTTGACACATCAGTCTACCGGCACTGTCACAAACTTCTCTCACTTCATTTATAAATAATATTATTCTACCAGGGCCCACTATGTCTTGCAATCATTTTTGTCATTTTTTAATTTTATAGTTTTTATAAATTAAATGATATTACCATTAAAGTTTCACGAGAACATTTTCTTCCAAAATAGAATTTAAAGCATAATCTCCACTAGGAAAACATTTAATACATTGGACCTTTTTTTACGATTTATTTAATTATCTGTCGACAACTATAACTTGTTTATAATAATTCAATATAATGTATTATCAATAATCATAAAAAGTGTGGTGCGATATTATTTAAATACTATTGACTAAGATAATGCTCTTAAACATTTTATATTCAAATATTTTTTAAATAATACTAAGCGAGATTATGTTAAAAATAGTTTGGCATTTGTCTTATTTATAGATATTAAGCTTTTTTGATTGCAAACGCTTGTTAGTTTTATTAGTATAAATATGAAAGAAAATAACTTGAAAAAAAATCTGAACTATATATTTTGCGACAGTGAACTAAAATATGATTATTGATTATAGTCCACAGGAATTGTATTTTCATATTTTTATAAGTTCCAAATTAAATAATGTGTAGTGTTATTTAATAAAAATATTACGGTTATTCATTGTTTTATGTATTAAATAGTCATCATAGTCATAATATGTTTATATTAATTATTATTAGTAAAAACTTAAAATTAAATCAATCAAAAATAAATAACCAATTTTACTATCATCACGTGTACTATTATATTAGTCGTGATAAACACATTATTGTTTATACGTGTATTTAAAATTAATTACTTAAAACTAAAAACCATTATATTTAGGTAAATATTAATGGTAATTCAACGGATGGTGATGGTGACTGGGTAATGCAAAAGGTTTGCTATATAATTTAGATCCTATATTATTATTATTTAGGCCTATAGGTACAATATAGTATAATATCATCATAATAAATTATTGCTAATAGGTTACAATGAAACATAACATGTTTATTTTCCTTTTTTCCTTATTATAATAATTACTCATAGACATATTTTAACTATTGTTAAATGTATACACATTTATGAACGTATACATTTTAAGTAAATATATATATATATAATTATACAGTTTATATAGAATATAGATAATTAATAATATTAAACTAGGCAATGTTGAAATGTATAAGCACAATCTATTGATATTTAATTTATAATTTATACTTGTCTGAAGTGGAGAAAATAACAACTGTTATTTAATTTTTTGTTTGGCAACCGATAGATTAGTTATATAATGAAATCACATATAACGTGACGTAATGGCTGTTGTATACATCAAGATCTCAGTCTACATAAATGTTATTAATCGAGATACCCACCATAAAAATATTTTAAGTACTAACATTTAATCATCAATAAGTTATTTTTTGAATGCCAACAAAGAATAAAAACTGTATTATGATATGAGCAATAATACTTATTATCATTATAATAATATTATACATCAGTATGTTGACTGTTTAACTGATATCAATAATACAAATAAGAATATAAATAAAAAGGATATTTTCGAGGTACATAGATACGTGTATTTAAATTACGAATTAAATATACAGGCGAGCTTAAACCGTATAAAAATTATTCAACTAATTTACGTGATGTTGTCTCGTAGTTTTCATATTTCATATTTAAACCGATAAAGTAAAGTTACAAGTTGCCTAAATATTATTGGTTGAAAACACACTAACGTTTGATTGTGTGTGATTTACGAAGTCTTATCTGTATACGTTGATCAATAGTTATTTTTAAATCATACAAAGGTACGTTAATGAAATAATTATATCAAATTATAATCCATGTGAGATTTATTTTGCCGTTATACATGTATCTATAATATTAGTTCCATGGATATCAATCCATAGCAAACACATCAAATGTTTTAATTATTAATATATAATTTTATTGATGACCAAGTCATTGTTTGTAGTTGTTTTTATTATGTTTAGAATTATTAAATATTTCTGTAATTTTCATTATTTAATTACTTAATTTATTTAAGCTTCGTGTATGACATTCGTGTGGACATTTTTCTGATAATAATATAAATATTATAATAAAGTATACGAGGTTCTTTCTTTTTTTTTTTTTTAAGTGACAGCACTATATTTTATAATTACAGTGTCATAAAATAATATCAAGATAACAAAAAATATAACATAGACACAATAGAATGATTTTGTAATGGTTTAAAATTTAAATTTAAAAAAACCACATATTTTTTAATAAAATAGATTATTTAAAAGCAATTTAAACATAATATTTTTACATCACAATTAGTAATTTATTCGGGTAAATACATCCACTCAATTACTTTGGAATTAATACTAAAAATATACATACAAATATAAGTTTTAGTATTAATAATAGGAAGTTATTTAACCTTAACGTTGTTTAGTATGCACATTTTTCAAAACTTATTTATGAATAACGCATACGTAGGTATTTATACAATTTAGTTTACACAATGAGAATTTAAAAAAATACAAAACGAAAAAATCAACGTTTTTTTTTCCACTCGCCGTTGCAAGTGTGGTATAATGTGCGTATATACGTAACTTCAGTACGCGAGTAAAGTTTCGAGTAGTTATTAGAATCACATTTGTGATTTAACTGTTTGCCCTCGTATCGATTTTTCTACTGGCAGCATGTGGTAATTAAAACGACCGTCACAGAGGTGCGCGGAAATCCTATGTACAAAAGCTCAACTCCACTACACTCGTTAATAAAATTTACCATTCACATGGCTGTCAGCTGTTGAGTGGTTAAGCCCCGGACGCTGTTATGTATCCCAAAATAACGAGATCACAAAATCAGGCAGGAATACAATGTAGGGACGTTTTCGCAGTTGAGTGTTCTAATAAAGATTTTCATACATGAAATCCATATAATATGTACTGTATAATATACTATTATTATATCACTATTAGCCATAGTAGAGTGATTCACACATTAATTTCGTTTTTTCTCACGAAAATCGCATATTTTTTCGTTCATATTGTTATAATATTATATTATTATATCGATGGCGTAGCGCACAAGTGTGATAAGTGACATTTTCGTAATTGTTCAGGAGAACGATTTTTAAGTTTGAGATGTCATAACAAATTCAAAAATGTAACGAACTGTACGACGTCTATCGGAGTAAATAATGAACTATTCACTTACAACGTTTGGGCATAATGTGCAGAATTGTATGATTAAATTGATTATGCACTTAACTCATTTTTTAAAAAAATGTCACTTATCACACTTGTGCGCTACGCCATCGATATGGTTGGCATGGGTTCCGACAGAAACGAAAACAGTCTTTTTTATTATAACAAATGTAATATTATACTATATTGCACACAGTGTATCCGCGAAAACAGGGAACACTGTACAATTAAACTACCTATATTAATCACTAATCAGTATCCCATACATATTTTTGAATTCATTTTGCAGGACATGAAACTAGACTATTGGATCATCAATCTCCCGCAGAAAGAATTCTTAAATATGTACAGGGTACTGAGTAATGTGGGCAACTGAGTTATAGCTTATACTCAGTTTTCGTGGACAAGTAGTATATTATTATGAATTGTATGAAGTGTTGTATCTTACATAATATATAAACATTGTTAGTATTAAAACTATTAACTAGGTTAAGTAAACATGTACTATGATATGGGTTACGAAATTTAGCATTACCCAAGTCTCAGTCTGTAAGTTTTAGCAGATGTAACAAAATTAAAACTAGGTAATAGATAGCAAAATTAAAACTAGGTAATAGGTAAAAAAATTAAAACTAGGTAATAGATAGCAAAATTAAAACTAGGTAATAGATAGTAAAATTAATATTTAAAGAATATAATGAAAAAGACAGAAAGATGGTCAGATCGCCACTTTATTATTTATTTGTTTGTTTTTTGTGTACGTCTGAAGTGAACGACCTATTATACGACAAAGTGGGGACTAACGTGGGGCTCAAACCCACGAAATTGAAAGTGAGACTCTTATTTTCGGTTAGGTGCTCTACCGACTGAGCTAGCCTGGCGTATATTATGACATAATAATATTGTATGAGCTTATTTAATATTCAAAAACAAATCGACCGATTTTGACAAAAATTTCAAATTGATTTTAGAAATATCAGTAAAGTTTAGAGAGCAGTTTGAAACACGTTTGAAAATATACCATGTGTTATATCCAATTTACCACACGAAAAGTTTCAATCTCTGAAGAATTAGTTCACACAAAGCTAGATATACTGATTTGACCGTGAACTGGGGTACATACTATACAGCTAGTAATATATTATATTATACTAATCTAACTACTTTATACTTGTTTTATTACAAAATTTCAAATCAACGTATTACCATATCTCTCAACCTCATTATCATGGACCTATTATTCATAATATACATAAAGTTTAATAACTCAAAAACTATGCTCGTTTGATTTTTTATTTTTATTTAAATACAACAAAATGTTCGAAATGTATCCTCTAAATAATGATTGAAAGTAGAAAATGCGGATTCACCACACACACACACACACACACACACACACACACTAACAGACACATTTATACATTTACTCAAAATGTTTCTACCCAATAATCATTTTTAATGTAACGACAACAACAATGGTCGGATATAGTATACGCATACACGCTTAGCCATATATAAATTCTATTTAATTAATTTTGTCGATTGACGACTATTTTTATGCACATTTAACACGCCGTGGACTATTATCTGAAATGTTGTATATAATATCATAATATTGAAGGTAATTTTCGCCTATTCGTTAAAATCCGAAGGTATTAGAGCTCACGTGAATTCGAGAAATATGAATACAAAATTAATTACAAACACTCGTAAATTTAATACGTGAATATGATTAACACTGCTTAAATTATGGACATGATACAGCATAATGTTTTCAATTAGCTGATTATAAAATAAGATAATAATATTATGTGAGCTTATTAAAAAAAAAAATACTCAAGCACACTATCGAACTTCACCCGACAATAGAGCCCCGAGCTACATAGTAGCAATTTATTCAATTTTAATCTGTAAATATCAAGTAAAAGAAAATAAACGGTTATTACTTATTATCCTACACACAGTTGTATACAATTAAAATAGAAAAACACATTTCTCCTTTTAGTAATTATTATTGTTTGAAAAACCATCCCAGACGTTCTTTCTTATACACTTTTATTTTCTGTTTATTAATTCAATCATAATAAATTGACAGCAAACATGATGCAATACGAATACAAAGAAAATAATATATAAACTGCTTGTGACTCGATTTAAACCACAAAGGCAAAACCTTTTATTATCATAAATTGGATTATAGACAATTTATTAATAATATTTTTCATAATATAATACTTTATATTTCAAAATAAAACTTATAGAAATGAAAACCTTTCAAGACTCCGTAAAAACGCTCTTTAATACAATAAAGTAACAAAAATATATGAAAATAAAAACAAACTGTAAGCTTTAGAAAGTAAGTGTGCAAATATTATGAACTTTCTCTATTAAAATATTTATTTATTTTTTGTTCTTTTAAAATGCCTTTATTACGTTCAGAGTATTTCGATAGATATTCAATTATATAGGTACTTGAATTACGAAATATCGGGAATGTCGATTTATTCGTGTATTGTTTATCAACAATATACTTCAAACACTAAAATAAACAATAATAATATAGTTATAATATTATGTAGGTAGGTATATTATAATTCTATTTTTCATTTTCATTTCAAGGTCAATTTTCCAGTCTTAATTATATTTGGATATTATGCATTCACTAATCACATTAAGAGCATATTTCATCTACTTAAGCTGTATAATATGATGTTGTTTGAATTCGATGTTAATAAAATGATGAGCAATTACTCTGTATCGTCATACATTCTTTGTTCTCTCGTAACATATAATTTGAATGACCCCGGGCCATGTGTATTTATGGTATGAAACAAACAAAATTACATTTTGATGTGAGTGATTCTGCTACATTAAAGTCACGTATAAAATCCAGATACCGTATAAAATACATATTCTGCAGGCTACATCAAAATTATAATAAAACGATAGTCAATGTTGTACAAACATTAATATAATTTATTCAGACTAAATCAAATATAACATGTAAGGCAAACGATAAAAATATGTCTTATTTCAGAAAACTCCAACTTATAAGTAATCAAATAACAATGATATTATATATTATGTTATATTATTATGTATGGTAATAATATTATATACCTACTCGTAATATATCAAATCAAAATAAAGGTTATTTTAATAATATAGGTATTAGGCACTCGTAAACTCTTTATAATAATTTTATATACTATAAAGTATATATTTTACAAAACTTGTGTAATATTATTGGTTTATTGTATATAACTATGTATTATTACTTCCTCATAACAGACGGTCTGTGTATCTTTGATTTATTTATAATGACACTACAACTGCAGATAACTACACATTACGAGTATCATTCTAGAAATAACGGATAAGAAATATTATAGTAACATAGTATTAATATTATAAGTTATCGCGACATTCTGTTGATATATTTTTAAATTTAAAACGATTAATAAAGTTCTAGTGACGTAGATATAGTTGCTTAAAAACACAAATGAGGAAATTCGTTCTCCTGTAACCTCGAGTGAATCTCGTCGTTGAATAGGTCAGGTTAGTTACAGTCAGTGGCGGCTCGTGTATGTGTGTGCACTACCTACCCAAACTCAAGAAAAATTGAAAACATAAATCATAATAATACAACTAAGCACTAAGTGTTATAAAGATTATATTTAAAAATTAAAAAAAACATAAATTCAGAATATTATGAAAATATTATAACATTTGGATTGGGTTATTTCGATGGCCAAACAGCACTTGTCCGCGACAGAACGGTATCGGTGTGTATTATATTGGTGCAGTAGTGCACACAATAGCTATGCACATTTGTACAATGTAAAAATTATAACAATTCACGCAGCCAGCGTTATAATGGAATTTTATTGATGTGCACATTGATCGTTATGTGCACATAACCAATTAAATTGTTTTCAGCTTATTATATTTTCAACGTCGCGCGTCGTCATAGGCATTATAATTTATTTTTACTCTCATTCGCTTATTATATTACGATTATCAGCTGATAAATAATGTTAGTCGATCATTATCGAAAATTGAAAACAACAATCGTGTTTTTGTTTAAAAATCTAAACAAAATAAAAGCTAATCTGTGAAATGTGAATAACTAAAATTTGAAAACTATTATTTAATACAGTTTATAATATATAATATATATAATATTGGTTATATTTTTTTTTGAATGTGCACTATTTCATTAAAAACCCAATAGCCGCCATTGGTTACAGTGACCATTGTGGATGTGTTAAATACGCATAGGTACAACGATTTTGAGTGAGGTGGTATTAGCCTATATGAATAACTATTAGGAATATTTTGTAGTTGGCCATATTTCGATTTTCAACATTTGGTTCTTAATTTTCCATATCTCTCCCACCATATTATAACTCAATTAAACATCATTTATTTCACCCTTGGTATTAACCTCAGTCTTATTAATGCACTTTCAGCCAATAATAATATAATTATAATTAAACATATTCTTCATTTTATATTACAGACAGGGCTAAGAACTAATATTGTGAGCTTTAACAGTTTATTTATTTTTTAAAAATCTTATAATGTTTACGCTACCTCCCCCACCAGCTCCGGAGAAAAATGAATATCCCATTATCCAGGAATACCCAGATATTTGTATATCAGAATTTTCGTATCGTGTTTTTTTTGAATCCTGAAAATAATTTATCTCCTCTTCCTCCAGGAACATAAGCCAGAAAAAAGACTACAGCCAGGTATTAATTATTTTGATGTTCTGATATTTCAATAAATGTAATAATTTTAAACAACAGATTTTAGGACAGTCTAACAAATTGAAACGTTATTGAACGTTTATCCAGTTTTCTAAACACCATTTATATTTTATACAATCGTACCATCCAAAACGCTTTTATCTCAAAGGCCACAGTAAAGATGTTTCTAGCAATTTTCCTGATCACATTTTTCCTGACACGTATTGTACCCCATAATAATAACAACAACAATTGCTAGATATTCAAGCTCACACGCACACACACACTCACTATTACTTACGGCTGCATTTCGTTCAGTCATAATGGGATTTTTTTCCATATGGTGCTTCTAAATCTTCATTTTTTTTATACATATAATCGAGTTAATGTTATTGTATCGACCATAAATTTGCGTGGAGCAAAAGGGAGACCTCGGTAGCCGTATAAAGTTTTATTGGGTTATATTATTATTATTCCAAAGAAACGCAATTGCGTTTGCTGCGATTTCATTCTGCTCATAAAAATTCAAGATCCTTTGTGTGTATATAAACAAACGTATACGTATATATTTTATAATACATTCATTTATTATATTTTTCACGATAATATTTTTTTCTGATAATAATACTACCTACCATAAGGACCATCACGCTATAGTCTATATATTAATTTGAAAGAAAAATATATATACCATAGCATATAATAGTATATGTATAATATTGTTATTTTTCGTTCATCTTGGGTAGTTTTCCATGTTTTCATATAATAAGAATTAGTACGACAATCTAGAGAGTAATGAGATTAGAATAGGTATTAAACATAAAAAGTTTATTTATTGCTATACAATAATAATAAAGTCTTTATTATTTTTATATTTTAAAATGTCGTTTAATAAAAATAATAAATACATACACACTATAAATTTGATAATCAGCTTATTGATGTATCGTGTATGAATACCTACATAATGAATAAGTATAACATAATAATTTTATTATATAAAAAAAAATGTTTAAATAATAGTTATAAGTGACAATCATTTCCAATGTAAGCTAGGTAGTTCATTTTAGCTACTTTTTATTTTTTAATTTTTAATGTATCAGTATTTAAATTTTAAAGTTAACTACATTTGTAATAATAACTTTTATATTGCGATATTAATATGACTAACGAACTGGAACACTAAACATGACAACACTCATAACTTGGAAATGCATGAAATTTTTTTACAAGTTAAGCACGGGTTACTGCGTATATTTTAATAGAACAACCAGCGATTGCCGATTGATATACAGATTAATAAATAAATTAAGGTGGGACTTCGCTTAATATTGTATAGCAAATATTTTAATTTAAATCTGTTTCAGATTTATATATTTTGTACCACGATAAAAAAAAAGGAAAAGTTCACAATGTTCTCATATCTAAATTGATTTTGTTTTATACAAAACATATTAATTCCACCACTGACGGTATTCAAATTTTACTCGATATTCAGTTTGCACACTTAATCATAATTGCTTTCAGATGCATACACCAGTAAGAGACTATGCCGACAGCATATATAATGTCTAAAATAAATAGTAATTATTATGTACTTTACAACCGGGTAAACACGAATAAGAATAACTGCTCCGAGCGACTATACATATTTTAATAATATCACTTCGAATAATGTATAATATTTTAATAAAACACTTTGCAGGTTTAGTAATATTTTCTGGTAAACATAGCAATAAACCTCTACAGTAATAATATTGTATTTAATCATTTGACCGTCGTCAACTTGTGTATTTCAATGAAATTCTATATTTTCATATTATTTTAATTTTATTTCTCAGTAGAGTATATCCGGGCATCATATTGTAGTAATAAACTCATGTAATTGTATTCCTGTATAAAATGAATAATAACGTAAAAATCAAAAAGGATACTTACTGAAAATAATAAGTGCAGTATTATTAGTGTGAACATATTATATTTATATGTAAGTATATGTTAGGTAAACCATAAAAGTGTACTACCATACTCCAAACGATTGGAGCTTTCCGGGGTCTTGAACTCAAAAATGGTTAAATCATTCACTGATTTTTACAAAAGTATTATGAATAAATTACAAAAATAATTCTGAGGATAGGTATAATTAAATACGAAACTTATGAGTTGAATTGTGAAAGTATATACACGATACTTGGTACCCATGTTACTCAAACATGACATGGTGGTCAGGATAGAAGAATGGATTAAAAATATGAATACAATACACACTTATACGTTCGTAAAAACTGCTTACTGAAACTTGCACACATCACATGCCATAGAGTTCACGACGTACCACGTAACTAAGATTGTAGTGCTGTGAGGGGAATATTGTTTGGGGTCCTTTCAAAGGTTAGGTTATTATTATTCAAAAATATACGTCCTGTGCATAAGATGTTTATTTAATCTTCGATTATTAAGCCATTTACGATCCGGTGTTCAACTTATTTCTGATCAACTGAAATTACCGTTTTTTACCTTCAGAACTTTGCAGGTTATCTATTATACACGTCATACCTTTAAATGGGATTTATTTAATGATCATTTGTCACACCAGTTTTGGCGGTTATAATATTGTGTCATTGTGATATGTGCTAATGTGATGGTAATTTGTGGCTATTTTAAATGAGTTGTGGTTGACCATAAAATCACTTATTATCATATCAGTAATTGGTTATATTTTCAGCTTGTGCCACTACCCTTGAGAAATCCTAAGTAAAGCGAGGTTCCTATGCAGTATTTTTGAGAATGAAATATTCAATAGGTATCATTTACTGAACATGTAATCATTACATATTACAATTACAAACCCATGTCATGTTTATGTACTTCTATTATTTCAACGTTAAAGATTTGAACTTCGAAAGTAGTCGTGATCGTGTCGCAGTAAATCAAACACCTAAATATTTGGTATAGGTTTGTCGGTTACAGAGAGTGTGAAATCCATTAAGTTTAAAAAAAAAATTCTTATCGTTATCAAATTCTAAGAACAAGACGTATTCGTTAGTATCGAGGGACGACTACACCAAACTGTACGTTGTTAAAATACGGTAACGGCAATTACGGCGAAGAAACGGTGTATAGCACACAATGTAATAAGAATAATTTTTATGTTGGCAGTCTTCAGTCTTGAAGTATTTTCTGCTTCAACAATATTAGAAGGCGCCGTGGGTCGTGTCCCTTGTCTACTCAACCACAACGTTCGGGTTCAAATCAATGCATACTTATATATATATATAAGTATTCTATATAAATTATATTGATTGGATATAGGACCCAAGGGTGTTAGTCGGCAGTTCCGTCGCGACTGCACTTGGCGACCGATATAATTAATTTCGGAGGGTTGAAGCGCGTCTGTACCGGAGACAGAAAGGCCAACTTCTTACGGGACACGACCGCTTTGAAAATAAATTCCCAGGCGCGCTTAAAGCGTGTTGATTTAGATGTACATTACGTATATAGTGGGTTTTTCCCACCGCGTTAAAATAACACAGCGATATGGCGTGGCTTTAAGACAAAACTAAAAATACGTTTTCGCACGCACACTCACGCACGCATGAATGCTCTTGCCCACACACATACATATTATTATTATACTGGTGGTGGTGGTGGTGGTAGTAGTGTGTGTGTGTGTGTGTGTGTGCGTGCATACGGAAAATTCAACGTTCCTCGGGGCTGAAAGGTTTTCCGTGGGTAATTCGATGAGTATGACGAATGATACGCATACGTCGCTCGAAATCCATTTATTTCCCTACAGTCATTTCTTATGGTAATTTTTTATACCGGTGTGATACATTTTCAGTTTTTCATTAAACGCGTCGAGATGGATCTGAAAGTCGTCGAGCTTCATTTTTATATTCACACCTTATTCGCACAAGTATTCGCCGTTTTTATTTTTAAAAAAAATGATAATAATAATACAAATAAAATGTTACCAGCTATAGTTAATTTTAATATCATGTCGATATGAAGAACAATAAAATATTTTTTTTAAAAATGGGTAATTGGATGTCGCTCAGCTGTATAGTAAGTTACAAGGGGCCAAGTGGGTAATTGGTGGTATTAAATTTAAATTCAATGATAATATAATATCATTGTATACGAAAAACGATTCTGAGCGGAGATGGTTTGTCAGTCTAGGATAATATAATATAATATAATTATTTATTATATTTATATTATTATTACTTATTATTAATATGGTAGCTGGTAAGTTAAATAAATATTAATAAATTACAAAAAAATAACTAAAATCATTATCTTAGATATTAACTATGTAATTTCGTCCAATTTTTTACTTAAAATAACTATAAAAAAAAAAAACGATGAATAAAATCGAAGCAGTTTTAGTACCTCAAATGGTGATGACAGAAACTAAAAATAAATACATCATTCTAAAATAAATACATCATTCTAAAATCAATGCATTCATCGATCCACTCAGAACCTAAGATCTGTCATTAGCATCTGTCCTATAACTACTATACCAAATAATTTACGTAAAACGTAACTAAAAGCACAGTGAGCACTTTGATATTTAATTTTTATGGTCTCTAGACTCTATTATGTATGATCAAATACATTTAAAATTAACTTGTTTATAATAATTTTCCATCGTGAAACACAAAAATCTATTAATATGATATTTAATATGTCAGTTTTTATAATTTAAAAAATAAAATGTAATACAATGTAATTATACAATTTTCAGAACTTATATGAACCCAATAGACTCAAACGATTTTTTTTTTTTTGTATCAATTTGTTTTACTTCTAAAGCTTTATTTTTTTCCCCGATTTCAACTATTGAAATAAAAAATAATATTGGTTTACTATCATTCGATAAAAAATATCAAGCATAATTAAAATAAAGAAATACTGAAAAAAAAATCCATATACATCATAAATATCCATGGTAAATAACATGAAAAGTGATCATTTTGAAAATATGATTATTGTTATAAAATATACATTAAAATGATTGTGTAAAAGTTTTTTTTAAACAGAAATTTACTTGAAATTTTTGTTTTTAGTTATACAATTACATTAGACTTTATGTATATAAAAAATTAAATTTTAGTTTTGTATTAAACAGTTATCCTAGTACAACGTATTTTATTATTATACTACTTCGAGAAGTAGGTACGTAGGTACGATACTTGTTATTTTTGGACACAGGATGGTTACAGTGTGGCACTGGTCAAAACAAAACCGTAAAATCAGGGCTCATAAAATACAGTTCCATTTATCTCTCTGTGTCTCTCGTGGGTCACATATTCTTTTGAGTAGAAATTGTCTCTATCTTTCGTCTCCGATAAATCACTAAGTTTAGGTACCAAGTCAACTCCAGCTCTTAACCACGAAGGAAGAGGGACTAAATAATTCAGAAATAAATCGTGGGTTAACCGATTTTCTTCTTCACGGGATTTTTTTTTCTTTACTCTATTTTCAACGAATTGATATGCAAAGAGCCTTCCTTTTGTAAATAAGACCTTTTTAGCTTCAAAATGTATCCGACTGGCCGATATTAGAAACCTATGGCGTGCGAGGGGAACAAGGAAACGAGATAAAACACTTTTTCGGTTATGCAAACCATTTTCGATTAATTCGTTTGTTTGCCACATTTCCGGAGAGAACTAAACCATTCATAATATATTCTTCCATTTCGTTCTTATGAAAAAAAAGTTTACCCCAAATTCTAATGATATGTGAAGTGTTCCGTGATAATATGCATTGTATTCACAGTTATTATAATATATATGTTTCTCGAGAGAGCACTATTTTTACTCATCATAATATATAAGTACTTAATTTACAATTTAGGAAATAAAAATCAATAAATTATTGTTGGAAGGAACAATCATAATATCGAATTCGATTAAAATATATGTTATATATAATACGTATATTATACTCTAATGGAATCTAGTATAAAGTTTGTTTTTTTTCAAAGTTTCCTGCGTGATACCTGTGAATCCTATATCGACTCGACGATACGGATCCGCGCACGAAGACAGATTCATATAAATTAAAGTTAAACATAATCAATAGAAACTAACCATTTAAACTGAAATGTATAGGATAAAGAAGAGAGCAGTTTCAGCCGTGAAATGCTGATTAAAATGGATTTCGAGTGCAATTATTGCGAGACGACCAATATAGCAGTGCTCCTGCTATAGACTTCGAGATCGGTATACGACTGTGTGATTAAGCGCTCCTTAGTAAAAAAAAAAATAAAAAGCTCCGTAAACGACCGAGTGTGCCCATAAGTCGCTCAAACGTCGTAAAGGTATTTATACGGTCTCGAGAGAATTGGTCTCGAGTTGATACGAACATTTTGAGAACTATCGTTCAGTACATTTAGTATACGAACTGCAGACTTCCGAGTTTCGAGAAATGATTTACTAAGTTTAATATTCAAGTAAATCGTAAACGACATTTGAAATTAAGTGACGTGATGGTGTTAGAAAGCACCGGACCCATCATATCTTAGACGGTTTAATTTTCATGAGCGAATATTGTTAGGTAACTATTTCGCAATTTAATCAATATATTACTATAGTTTTACGATTTGATCAAACTTTACCTATGATAATTTAATGTATATTGCTCTTGACTTTTTATTCACAATATAGCTGTATTACAACTATATTAAGAAAAATATATAATAAAATAAATGTATTTTTTGACTTAAAGATGTACTCATTTTTCACCTCATATTAAAATACATTACATTTTTACAAGAAAATTTACATTTTATCTTCTATTTACTTCAAAAACACTATAAAAAATATGTTTAACGATACTATATTTTTTTTATTATACTCAATTTCAGACATTATTACAGCAACCGTTTTAAATTATAAATTTAAAATTTAAATAAATCAAATACGTTGTACATTTATATTTTAATAACATTAAATCATATAGTATATTTTTTGAACTGTAATATTGTTATTAAATATAAAACGGAACAATGAGTATAAATTATTGTTGATGATCTTAAATACATAATATGACAATAACGTGAAACATTTTGTACATTATAAACTTTAAAAACATATTATATTAATTTCATTTTTCATTTTTTATAACTGGAAATATGTGTATTTGTTTATTAAAAATTAAATATATTTTTATAATGTAGGTATACTTTAAATTCATTAAAGGATAATTCGGAGAAAATAATAATTATTAAAAGAAATTATTTACATTTTACTTTTATAAATCAACGGCAATTGTTTTGTATTCGACCAAAAAACGTTTTTCACATATTACAATTTGAAAAAAAGTTCGACTATTCATAGTCGAGTGTCGTGAAGTGGCATTTTTCTTCTTACAGTTTTCTTTTTCATTTATATTAATTTACTATACAAACAACTATAGAACACGTTCTCGGGGGAAATTTGTGAAAATAACGAGCTAAAACTTTATTTTTATCATTATTTTTTTTTTTTAAATAACATAATTCTCGGGACATCGGTCGGCGACTGCGGAAGCAGCAGCAGCAGCAGTTGTAGTGATGGGGTGGCGTGCCCGCGGCGGTGACGGTGTTCCGGTGGAACGAAGATGTGCATGGTCATATAATAGGTATTACACGCGTGTATAGCTTATCCGTTTCAGCACACGACAAGAGTTTAAAAAACATACTCAGAGACACGGAGACCAGAGATAGAGAAACATAATATAGAAGTAGAGTGTGAGAGAGAGAGAGAGAGACACACACACACACACACGCACACGAACACACGATCGAACTGTTTTTTCCGATTCGGTCGTTTTAGCGGGCCGTTTAGCCGCCGGACATTTTTCAACCAGTTTACCGGTCCCCAAGTGGCCCATTCGTCTGGCCGGCTTTTTAATACGTACAAAGATATATATAGCATGCGATCTAACACCGAGCATGTGACGTATACGGCTAAGGTACGACCTATGTATAATAAACGGTTTTAGAGCGTGACTAACCATCCGGCGCGACAGATAATCACACGACCGTTGTCTCGAGTCCGTTTGCACTTTCGTAGTTGTTGTCGGAGCAGCGGCATACCTTCGCGAGGTGAGCGCTGGTGTATACAAGTTGTGCACTAGTTTTAAAAGCGGCGCTTGATCGATGAACTTTTTCTATTATAAACTAGACAAACTGTCAGCAAAATATGCTGGTGGAATGGTGGGGGGGAGTTCCGGGTTGATGTCGTTTTAGCAGCCCGTTTAGCCGATGGACATTTTTCAACCAGTTTACCGGTCCCCAAGTGGCCGATTCGTCTGGCCGCCTTTTTAATGCGTATAAAGATAATATAATATACCTATATAGCATAATATACGATCTAGCACCGAGCATGGGACGTACAGGTTAGGGTACGATCTATGTATAATAAACGGTTTTAGCGCGTGACTAACCATCCGGCGCGACAGATAATCACACGGCCGTTCGCTCGAGTCCGTTTGCACTTTCGTAGTTGTTGTCGGAGCACACCGACACGAGGTGGGCGCTGGTGTATAAAAGTTGTGCGCTCGTTTTAAAAGCGGCGCTTGATCGATGAACTTTTTCTATTATAAACGACGAACGGTCAGCAAAACATGTCCGGTGGAAGGGGTGGGCATGGGGTTTGCGCGGGTGATGTGCTTGTGTGAGTGTCCAAACGAGTTTTAAACTGTTATTAAAACTCGCAGGGCACTTCCCAATGCGTTTTATTGAGCTTATAACGCGAAAACTTTCGGACGCACAACCGGAGTAAAAGTAATCACCAGAGCGGACACGTCGTACACTACACTGCGATTTTATACGTTTTTATTTCTACTCCGCGGAAAAAATAAATTATTATCTAAGACATTAATCGGTCCGTCCGTCGGTCGGCGTCCGATGGTTTTTTTATACTGTGGGTATTATGCTAAAAACTATCTGTACTCACCTCTAAGTTGTTGATGAACCAAGTGACCTGTGCTAGGGGAAATGTCATTTTGGCTGTACAGTTGGCTTCTAAAAATTCACCTACGGAGTACAATGGTCGGAGTCCTTCTATCCTCGGACCATCGTCGGGAAACGCTAAACGAAACATATAATAGACGATAAATAAAATTGTTTTCAACATATTATCAGTAACAGTAATATTGTTGTAAGTGATAAGAATATGTACAATTCAAGTACATTATTAGGAACCTATACTATCCGATGCAATGAATTAATAATTTTATTTTTGTCCCAACAATACATTAATTCTAGTATGTGTATATAATAATTCACTATTATTCATTGTATTAAATATTTTATGTTTATATTATCAATAATAATGACTGCGAGTTTTGACATTTATATTGACAGTAACAATTATGTGAAAAGTCGAACTACTGAATAACTCCAGAATGGTTACACAAATATTATTTATTATTTGGATTTAGATTATGATCACATATTAAATAATATAATATAATACATTAATACCTATGTTGTACATAAAATATAATATTCCTTATTAATATTCCGTATTCATTATATACCTATATGAATCTTTATAATTTATAGGTCAAAACTAGACTTGATATATTATGATTAATGATTATTTTGGCACTGTGTAGATAATATTACCCTTATTATTCGAATTGTATAGGATAACTACGAGTGTATTAAAAAATCGTTGATTAACGATACTACCCGATTAGGGTAAACTTCCAGTGAACAATCACAACATGGTTCTTGTTCACCAACAAAGTTATTGCAGTGATTGAAAATATCTGGTGGGTGCAGTAATCAAAGAAAATAATTGGAAACAAGTAATGTTTGGTAGCTTATGTATACAATACACTTCGGCACATATACACAGATAATATACAACGACAATAATAATACAGTCGATAGAGAATATGTGATGTAAATAAAATAACAATGCATTGACTGGAAGAACCGGATTGCATAGAATGGTTTTCAACAGTTCCGGTGACGATAGCTTGCTATAGATATCAGTAAAATCACGTAAATGACTTGGTGTAGGTACCTCCACTATTGTCAGCCACATAGTGACAAAGCTGAGATGATAATCATTGAAACATTTATGCTCGAAACTTAATCTGAGCATAATATTAGGATAGATCACTATTAATAGTAAATACCTATTCAGAAATAAAAAATATTTTATTTATAAAAACTAGGTAACAAATTTAAATCTATATAGGTACATATTACCAATATTATATTATTTAATTTCTATTATAACTTACAATACATAACATATTATTGTATAGGGCAATGTATATATGTACAATGTACATTGATTTATTTTAGGATAGTTGTGACGTAAAGTGTAAGTTTTTTTATTCAAAATTTGTATGCATCGAATTCAGTGAATTCATATCACGAACAACTTTTGAAGTTTACTCAAGGGAAATATGAATTTCAGCATTCAATATTTAGTTCGTATTGTCTTTGAATATCAATTATGTAAATAAAAATAAAATTTGTTATACCTACTATTATTTAATATTATAATTTATTAGACAATATTATATTATTGGTATATGGTATTAGTTTTGTGAGACCCAATATTTTGTACATATTAGGTACTTATTTTTGGAAAGTGTATAACAATATGAGTACGGCGTGCAAATAATATTACAATCGTTTCTTACCGATGACTGACATATTGGCGTCTTCGACGACTGTCGGGAAATTCGGAGCATCCGTAGATACTTCACACTTGTAATTGCCGTTGCTCGTCCTGGTCAGCGGATACAGCGTCACTTCACTGGCGGACGACTTACTCTCCTGGAGGATAATGACAAC
Organism: Macrosiphum euphorbiae; assembly: GCA_949089665.1. Classification (NCBI taxonomy): domain Eukaryota; kingdom Metazoa; phylum Arthropoda; class Insecta; order Hemiptera; family Aphididae; genus Macrosiphum; species Macrosiphum euphorbiae. The sequence continues at coordinate 137,845,390 of CARXXK010000001.1, read as the reverse complement.
AAAAATTAAAACCATAATACGGTCACCCAAGAAATGTGAATGCGATGCACATTAGATTGCGTACTACTGAAATTGGATAAAGCGTGGTATTGTAGACAATAATTGTGAGCGCAAAGAAGTAAATTTCTAATTACGAATACAATTAAATACCTGTAATAAGTACCTAGGTTTTTCAATACAATATATTTTTGTCTTACATTTTTTTGTTTTCAAAATGTTGTATTTATACGTTATCAGCCTATAATAATATACTGTACATGTAGGTACATTTGCATGCACCGTATTAGATGTAGATAATAAATAATAATGAAATCTGTCTTAAATGTAGTTTTATGCGGACTTCAATAGGAGACGCTTTTAAAATAAAATAGCTTTGTTTTAGATTTTAGCTTACCAGCTATTTAATAATATAACGATATTTAACTTAAAATTGACAGTTTGATGCGTACTTGGTTTGAAAAAATTGAAAAATACCTATACATGATATTTGCCTTTAATATTATATGTAAGGGTAGCAACGCGCGTATTAAATTCCCAAGTCTTCTCACTGCGAGAATCAAAAATACTATAATAATATAATATCAAACATAACTCAAAAATAATACGGTAAAACGACGCCGTATCGTTATATGAAGTTGTAAAACAACTGTGCTGGCGACGACGACTGTGGCTGCGGTATATATTATATAGGCACGGTAAATTGCTCCACCTCGGGAGGGGGTCTGAAGGCGCTCATATGAATACGAAATAAACGACGATATTGTACGACAGTGCCACAGTGACGTTTATATATTTTATTGCGTATACTGGATGGGGTGGTTGGGGGTTGGGAGCGTGGGAGAGAATACATGGCAGACGAGCGTCGTCGTTTATTTCGTTAGGTTTTTATTCTGGCCCTTGGTGTAAAAACGGCTGCCGGGCCGATATAAAGTACGAGACATACAAATGCACCGGGGTATGTGATAATGTTTTCGCGGTTCCTATGTAGGTCAATGAGTCGAAAACTTTCACCACAAATTTCCACGAAAATATATTATATATATATAAGTACAACATGATATTCGCGGCAGGATTACACAGCGTTTCGTTGTTTCATCTCGGCGTCTAACCGTCTCCATCCACCACCTGCCATCGCATCGTCCCTATCTCTCGCGCGCACCTAACCTAACTTAACCGCGGCGTTCCTTTCGGTGACGGCGGCGGTGGTGACAAACTCTCCGCGGCGCAAAAACTCTCCACCGCGACCTCGTGGCCTAAGAAAGTTTCGGCCGTAATTTTTAAGCCACCGCCGCCGTTACACGTGCGGAGTACACGGCGCGATAAAATAATTTACCGACCGAAAATAAATGAAAAAAAAAAAAAAAACGAATACCGACCGAAAACGTCGACGCGAACCACGCATATTTTGTACTACTCACGTCTACGTTTACGCCGTCCAAATCGAACACGAGCGTCTGTGGAGACAGTCCTGGGGTGTATCGGAAGAATTCGTGATCGTCCTTGTACCATTTCACCGAGTACAGACTGTCGCCGCCCGTATCAAACTTGCAGTGCAGCGTCACCGAACTCCTCAAGTCCGCCCATTGGGGTATGACCAATTTGGTCAGTATCAGACCGCCTTTGCTACCTGTGAAAATGTACAAACGGATATAGTTAAATAAAAAATATCAATAATCTAATGAATTAATTATTAAAAAAAAATAATTTTCTTTTAAAAGATGATATATACGTATGTATATATTATATAGATAATAACAATTACAGTAACAATACAATAACATGTTAATAAGAAAGATTTAACTACAACTAGATAGACGACCACCTTCTGGTTCAGAACTCGGACGACGGAAAAATACGTCACAGTCAAAAAGTGTCTGCGTCCAGTGGGCAGTGATACTCTATATTTTTTACGAAGTGAGGCATACAGCTGTAACGAGTATTTCATGTTTTTGTACGATATTGATACTACACAGATTTTATTATTATATTGTACCTCCAATAAACGTTTTCTGTACACATAATACACGACGGTCACAATGAAAATCCGACACGAGCTCGCGTGCAGGTACCACGTTCATAATCAAAAAGTTAGCTGGCTAATGTTATTAATTCGCCCATCATTGTTTTATAAAGGGTCTTCAATATATTGTTATTGTTTGTTTCCATAGAGTCAAATGCCAATTAGTCGTTTTTCGGTTTATATTAAATGTATTATCTGAATTTCACTTTACCAGTAACCTTTTGTTCATTTGTTTACGGGTTTTATTTTTATTTTATTATTGCTACTTTTTCCGAATACCAGATATATAATAAATATAATAATATGATTATAGATTATTTTTATTTTAGTAAACTATCTTATTGAACTCGAATTAAATTGTTTCAACTGTTATACTATTGTCATAAAAACATTGAAACTAATGGGTGTAAAACGAGTAGGTAAAACCCGATATAAAATCGATTAAACAATTAAGAATCGTAACTCGTATATTGCAGCGGGGCCATGGTGAAATTATATTTACAATTTGCATACGTGTTGCATACTTTATGATCGTATTTAACCGTTTTTTGTTATTAGTTTCACAATATTTTTAACTGAGCTGTGGCCTGCGAATAACCCATTCATATATTAATTATTCATGACGAAGTGCTGAATTAAAGGATTACGGACTATATAGGCAAATCCTCTATAACCTTTTATGTTACATTTGAGTTAAATATTTTATAGATTTTTATTTTTCTTTCGATCCTGTCACTAAAAGTTATACCTTATTACATACCGTAATAGTAAGCTACTATTAAAGCTTTAACTTTTTCAGGATTAAACAATTTATAACATTTCAAAAAAATATATTATAAAGATAATAATGCAAAACTATTCAATGGATATAATAATATAATATTATGTTAACGTTAGAGCCTTAAGCTCATATTATCGTGTCAAAAAAATTTTTTTTTTGTCAATTAGTAATTTTATTGGTGAACACTAAATATTATTAGAAAACCCGCTATCATAGTATACCATGAAACCAATGATAGAATTTATAACAATTAAATTTAAAAATAAGATTAAATTGTACATAATATTATTATTATAACAATCATAAAATCCACATAGGTAAATCGTCATAACTAATTAAAAACCTTATATAACAAAAGGTATTTAACAATATCATAATAATATATTAAACATAATGTAACTTTACTGTGGATAATATTATTGTACCTCATGTAGTTTTAAAATACAAAATAATGTTATAAAACATAGTATATAGAAAGGAAAGGGGCTTTGCTTGAAAATAAGTGAATGAAAGATACCTTCCTAAAAATAAAATTGTTATAAATCAACATGAATAAATAATTGTTAATTTTAATAAAAAAAAATGAGAAGACTGTTCGAAATTAGTTAAATTTTCTTTTTAAATCCATTAAATAATGCATGTATGTAACACATTTCATGATTCACAGTAATATGGTTTACACTTCAAGTTGGTACGTTTTTGACTCAAAACTACTGTACACGTACACTAAAGAGTTTAGAAACAACTTCCTTGTGATGTCCAAAATATTCAAATACTTTTTACTCTAATCTAATGCCGGTATACTATAATAAGTCATTTCAAAAACTTATGCATCAGCACAAACTCATGAATTACAAATTGAAATTAATCTAAAAGCGTGAAGTATCTGTTAGCTTGAATTATATTTCTTTAAGAAAAAAATGCATTTTCTTAAAGTTTCTTACTTTATTATATTTCGCGATTGCGTATACGAGCCATTAATAATTTAAATAGTTTTGAATACCAAAACCCATTAAGTTAAGAATACAAAGTTATATAGACAGTGAAAAGGATAAAGGATGTTTGATGCTTTCGGTGTATTATGATATTGAAACAAGTTGAATTACGATCATAAGCAGTGAAAAGCATTATACCTACTGTGTTATCCTCTCTGGTTAAAATTAATGAGAACAAATCTATTAAGTCCATTATTGATTGCGTAAGTTCAACAAATTATTAAAGATTAACATGAATATTTTAATGTACTATGAAAACAATTATTTTAATAATTGATATACGTATACATAATATATTCTGATTGATTTTAAGTATAGTACATTATTAGTATTACACGATAAGACAGGCTAACATAGTGTAACATCGGACCGATTTTATGGCAGCGATCGGCGCAAATGGAAAAACATAAACGAACCATGTTTTTTTTAGGCATACCTTTTTATTCCGATTAGAAAGGTCGGTGTAATCTTCCCTAAGATACAAATTAGGCGTATTACACTTATGTAAATGAAAATGGACCTCTTTTGGTAGTGCACAAATGTACCCAATAATAGTATCGTTTAGTACTACCGAGGTAAAGAACAAAATACATCCTCCCAAGCAACGCAAAGGATAAACAATTTAACGTCAAACAAAAATAAAATGGTTATAACAATAAAATAATAATTATAATAATTATAAATACTAAAACTACAAGCAGTGTGTCACGAGTTGGTTATATTTGCTGTTGAGTCTGTCGACAAAGTTTCGAACTGCATCTCTCGACACGCGCTGACAGCGTCACCCGTTAAACCTCTCTGCGAAATGTTCGTCCGGTCCAAACGAGATAACGTGAAACGTTTGCACCACCGAGGAAATCCACGCGAATCCGTATCATACGGGATAAGCCCACCCATCCGCTAATTGAGAGGACCTTCGGATAGGAAACGGTGCTGTTGGCTCTCATCGTCGCCGTTCTCCACCATTTCCGGTCTCACTGACAGTTGTCCGTGGTAGTTCCCCGACGTCGCTCGTACCAAACGAATCGTCCACCACTCACATTATATATAAATATTTCAATATATGTACCCATAATACTGTTGGATATTGAACAGAATGTGCGGTTATGCATTGTACCTACCGTACGGCTGTGAACTGTACGACCACGATTCGGAAAATATTGCGTTAAAGTATTGTGGTCCGAACGAGATAACGAAACATCTGCAACATCGAGGAAATCCACTCGAAACTCCTATCACCACCCTATACGAGATAAGCCCACCCATACGTTAATTGAGAGGACCTTCGGATAGGAAACGGTGCTGTTGGCTCTGATCGTCGCCGTTCGCTACCACTTCCGATTCTCACTGACAGTTGTCCGCGGTAGTTCCCTCGACGTCAGCTCGTACCAAACGAATCGTCCACCACTCACATTATATATAAATATTTCAATATATGTACCCATAATACTATTGGATATTGAACAGAATGTGCGGTTATGCATTGTACCTTCGTACGGCTGTAAGCTGTTCGACCACGATTCGGAAAATATTGCGTTAATGTATTGCGGAACGAACGTAATAATGCGTTTGGTCGGTTTTTTCTTCGTAAGTCGTTTTGAGGTCGTTGCCATTTTCAAAAATTTAAATATAGTAAACCGTGTTCGAGTTCAATCCATTTATGTATTTTTTCAGGATTACCTGTGAGTGACGTCGATTTTGATTTGAATTGTGGTAAAATCAAATTGAAATTACTCGGCGCAATTGACGTACGGTCAGCACCGGCTATAATGGAAATAATGGATTTAATGATACCGTGACGGTCGTTTCTATGCGTTTCAATGGTAGGAGACATTGTGACCAATAAACTCCGTTAGCCTATTAAAAACGCTCAAGTGCACTTAAGTTACCCTTTGTAATTACGACGGAATAATGCGCGACGTAGAAAAAAAAGGGACTATATTGAAATTCAAAGCACATACGAAATGTTTATTGCTCAAACGCGAGTATGTGGAAACCCGTGGGACACTGTACAATATACAATACTGTGCACTTGGAGGAATGTTGGACGAGAAAGATAGAAAAAAAAACCTTCCCTGTGTGCACTCCCCCCCCCCCCAGCAACGACGTGTGCTCCGAGCTTCGTAAAACAGCTGTGTAAGAAAAATCGACTAACTCTTTTTTTTGTGTTTTTTTTTTTTACCCCATACTGCATCGCTACCATAGACGATACAGTCTCGCCGATAAAACTAAATCAAAAAGATTATATCGACTTGGGAAAAATAAAAGTTTCATAAGGACCCTCGTGGGAACGTTATCCCGTTGTCCTGCGGTTGCAAAGGAACATTTCGGTGCCTTTCGCGTTATTATTCTTTGTCAGAGAAATCCTTTTACGTTTTATTGCCTTAACCACAGCAGGCTCTTACGCTACTTTTAAATGAATTACAATCTTTTAAAATAAAACAATAAGTCATCGGCGGTGAACCAATTAAAGGTGAGATCGCTAAATTATTGCTCGTTTATGGTTTACGGAGTCCTTCGTTTTCACACTAAAGACCTTGTGATTGCAATACTTTTAGTGACTTTGCTGAATGCTGATGACTATTTATACGATTTGAATTGTTATACTACAACTGTGTGAAAGCACATTTCGGTCCCTCGTTGAGACTCAATTTCTAAACGGTCAGCTGATGCATGGGGTTTGATTGAATTAATAATAGTTTACAACGCCAGATTAGTTGGCACAAAAGCTAGGGACTGGAAGTGGGTGCGTTTAAACTTTCGACGGAGAGAGTGGATATACGGGTTAACTAACACCGATATATCCCATTAAACTTACCACTTTCTATAGTCAGGTCTGCAATTAGCTAGTTAAAACTGATGATCCAGCTGCTTCAGTATTAACTCGGCCACATTAATTACCGGCCAGGGCCTCCAAGCGCCTGACAATGAACGGATATATTATTAAAGCTTAATGGTTTCTAAAATTAGAAAGGACAGATAAACTTTGTCAGGTAAGTTTCAAGTCGGAAGTCAAAAGGGAACCTCCAAAACGAATGGTTTTGTTTGGCCTCACTAAGCTCGTGTGCTTATATCGTACCAAATCATCGACAACTGTTGCTAATAATAAGTCTCAGCTAATATACTTAATGTATTAATAGGACAGCTAAGGCCGATTGGAAACAATAGACACAAGTGAATGGCTCATAGAAATAATTAAAACTTTTAAATAATGTACACTATCAAACAGCTGACTGAAATACTGTAGTATAATGTTTATTGATCAAAGATTCTGATAAGTGTGAGTAATACATTGGCGTATTAATATTATATATTAACATCACCAAATTTGGATTTTTTTTTTTGTATGAATCCTTTTTTCCTGACAACTATAAAATAAAAATTATTTCCACTAACTTGAGTTTAAATGAGTGAGTAAAGATATTTAGATAGATAGATAGGTAGGTAGGTATAGTGATATATTATGATTTCCTTGCAGTGTTTAAATTTAAATATTTTATTTTAATATAATTTAGTCAGGTTGCACTGCCGAGTGCCTGCCCATAAATGCTAACCTCCTGTCAATAACCATTAATTATTAAATTGACTCATTATACTTCTTGTAATGTAAAGATTGTAAATAATTTTTTAATGATAAAAAAAAATAAAAAAATATAATTTTAATGAATTTAAATCAGGATGGACTTTTTCAAAATTCTGTTTCCTGTCGCTCTTTTGTATAACATAATAATACAATTATATAATGAAGACAAATATCTTAAAAATAGAAATCTGTATTTACCGTGATAGTTTTTTGGACTATTTTTTGATATTGTTTTTTTTATATCGACCATGTAATAATATTCAAAGAAATAGTGTTTGTACATATTAATATTATCATCCAATTTGTGATAGGTACATATTATGGTATTTTTTCATAATTTACTGTAGCTGTAATAAATTATATTATATTGTGAAGGATTTGCAAAATTATTTGATTAACTTCTCTTTCAAATAATATTTAAATGTATTATTAATATAAGCTTTAACAGTTGTTGAAGGAATTAAACAGTAAAATAATGAATGTAATCATAATTTTGCTGGTTTTGGTACATTTTGATTATTATTATCACAACAAAAACCCTGCGTAAACTAAGTGTAAAAATGGTTAAGTAAAAAAAATATAAGATCTTTAAGCACAAAGAAACAAAGTGTGATGAACAAAATAATTAAATGGTGAAGGACTATTAGTGCTAACTAAGGACTAACTTCGTGCTTAAAGATCTTATATTTTTTTTACTTAGCCATTTTTACACGAAGTTTACGATGTGTTTTTGTTGTGATATCACTAATTTTTATCGTTATTAAATATTATGTATTTACACAATAATCTATAAGAACGGTTATATTGTTGGTAACATTGGCAACGCTGATGCGACGTTGACGACGTTGACGACGACGGATACCGTGATTCTGAATTTAATATAAATTTTCATTAAAAAGTTCGCACTTTTTCATTTATAACTTAATTTTTAAACCTACGATTTTGAGGTTTCTTACAAAAATACGTTCTACACAATATTTCTGATGTTTGGAGTTTACTAGGAGTTAATTAATGCATTAGAAAATTGGTTATGTCTTATAACAAATTTACCTGTATTTTAGACAGTTTAAATAGGCAACTCCTGCTTCGATATACTATATACACACACCGTCGTGCAGTTATTATTTTTTTTTTTAATTAGCTCGTGTCACGACCGTGGGGCTGAATTCATTGATTTATACATTATTCAATATTTTAGCTAAATTAATGTGTTAGTTATTTTGATATTCGATAATTTATATTACTTAAAATATTATTTACTATATTAAGATTCAACATTCGAATAAACTTAATTAAGATTTGAAAAATACCAAAATAAATATATACTTAAATTAATCATTATTATTTAACAACTTATGATTCTGTTTTATGACATTATTTGAGAATACGTAAAATCACAGATTTTTTTTGCTATCGAATAATATTGATTTGGGTGTTATATGCATAACAAAATAGATAAGCTTTATTTTTTCTAAAAATCACAATTGTTATAGCACCTACATTAAAATATCATTCGTGTTATTTTTTTCACCTCTGAAGTAATATATTTTAGTTTTCTTTGGAAAACTTCTTTAATAAATACCACATAAATAAGATTATTTTTCGCAAGACCCTGTATTTAATTTTGTTTCTACGGAATTATAAAATATAAATTTATTTTTACTTCAAGTGAAAATTAAATAAACTTAAGTTATTTTTAATAATATAAAAATATGTTTATGCTCATCACAGTGATTGTCTAAGTGCAGGTAAGTATATCAAAGAGGATAAGAAATCCAATTATCAGATATTTTTGTTCATTACATGTTTTATATTTTATACATATTCTTAACACTTTCGAAATGCCCACTCTATCTACGTTTCAGAGTAAAATTAATAATATTGGTTTTGACTACAATCTTGTGGGTTCAATTTCCAGTTCATATTTCAGTATTTTTTTTTATTAACTTATGCGATTAATAATTTTAGTAAATTACAACTTTGCATTGCAAGTTAACTTCTTAGATGTTGTAGTATTAAATTATGTAGATTCAGATCACAAACTTTAATTAAACATAATACTTTTAAACACACATATATATATATATATATATATATATATATCTAAATTTATCATATAGGTTTTTGTTAATTTAAAGCAGATTGACTACATAGTATTATTTTGTTGTGTGCTCGTGTATTAAAGTTTAAATGAATTTAAATAATATATAATTATAACTTCATCACAATGTTACTTAGTGTTCCGGTATAAAACCATTAAACAAAAAACAAACTTCGTTCTAGTTTACAATGGTTTTTTTTTTTTACAGCCCTTATAGATGCTACGTCAACCTTTATAGTATCGTAATAATTAAAAAAAAATATTTATTTAATTATAAATCAGTTTATCTAGTTTGTGTGCGCAACCACTTCAATAGTTCGAGATCAGAGCTGATACAAAACGTGATTCTAGAGGCAATGCCTGACTTATTATTTAATATTATAAAGACGATACCATTATAGTTATACAGAAGAAAATCAAATAATGCAGAAGAAAAACACAGTAAGGGTATATTGTAAATAATGTAATATTGACTATATTATTATAATAGTTGGGTTTAATTTCGATTTTTAGTTATAACTAGCAGAAATGATGTTTGAACGAATTATATTCAAGCACAAAATGCTTATATTTTTTCACTTAATTTATCTTTATATTTCTTACAATGACGCTGAAAATGCGCGTATTGATCTATTGAATAAATATTATTTAATATAGATAACAATTTGTATTTTATGACAACAGTAAAAGAACTGCAAGTGAAAAAATGCTGAATAGTCGTAATTTAATTTTTACATTTCTTGTACAATTATTTATTTAACTGATATCCCAGTAGTCATTTACCTACTTATAATTATTGTGGAGTCCGAAAAAAATGTCTTATCAGATAAATGCTTGGTTATACATTTTAACCGAGTAGTCACTGGTGTATGAAGAGGGTTAATGAAAATGCTAGTAGAATCCTAAAGTGGTATAACAGAAATTATTTTAACCTTAAACTGGTCGACTAAAAAGATAGACCTTTTAGTAAGTGCGCTATCAATATTCAACCATGGCAGGGATCACCGGATTTGCATATTATCTTTTTCGAGTACAAGGATAAGCATTATTGGATACAAATTCGTTCACGGCGCACATCGTTCATGGTAAAATGTAAATTTCTGACAAAGTTAATATAAAAATTCTAGAACTTTTATTGTGTGAAATGGGATAAGTGTTTTACATCAATTATTTATCCTCAAGTAGCATAACTTCTATCGTACGGTAAATCGTGGGTACTGGGTTTATGTAAAAAAAAAATCCAATACCGAAAAGCGTACATTTAAAAAATAAAATACTTCAACAGAGTACTACAACGGCTCAAACGTTTAAAAAAAAAAAAAACCATTTCTATTCGAATGACTTTGTGAGCCGTTAAGACGAAGATGTTAAAATGAAATAGGTAGCAGGTACCTAATTTTACCTACCATTAAAAACTACGGCGTTGTAATATCGATGCTAAGTCCGCCGACCGACGGAGGTGGTTTCCACCAGTCAGCTAGGACCCACACACACCAACCCACACCAAATTTCGTCGTCGTCGTCGTCGTAGGTGTACGACCGAACACACAGCCGAAATAATAAACGACGTCCGGCGACGTGTCGAGTATGAAAAGCGGTCAACCGCCGCCACCGTGCACCGGCGCGTGTAATCTGTGTGCAACCCTGGATTGATCGAGCGAGATAAAAAGTGCCATAGTTTTTACAACCCTTTTGTTTCCCAATTATTTTTATTTTTTTTCTCGCACGTCTCTTTGTCGATCGTCGTCCGATCATGGTTATTATTATTTTAATTATTGTTACTATTACGATGAATTCGAGCGTGTTTCGGGCGACAGTAAATTTTCAAATTTTCAAAAGGATATTCATGGGGCATTAAAACAGCACACATTCATGATAGTTATTTCTCAGTAATGCGTCATAAGTGTCGACACGGTTGTTCTGTATAATATAGGGCTATGACAGATAAGAAAATATTATATAATATAGTTGCTGCAAATCGAAAAATCCACATTTAAATACAAGTCATTATGCATAGTCGCGGTTATAGTTATTAAATTATAGGTACCCTTGAAAAGGTCACATGGTCCAATGACGAGTATATTGACATTTTTTTTTCTCTTCCGTGTACGAATTTATAATATTATATAAATAGTACCTACATCTTTTTGCAGACTTAATTAAATTCCTTTATTTTCTGAATGAATATAATATTTATGATACTAATGTTTGCGCTTTCAAAATAAATATTTCATATAAATCTATTTTTTTTTTAATTTAAATTTAGTTTATTCTATATTAAATAAAATAACTAAGATATGTTAACGATTATTTGGTTTGAAAATGGCAAGATTATATTTGATAACCATCCTCATATAATTTATAAGCATTATAATCAAAGAAAATAATGAAAAATGTTAATAGTATTTCAGAAACTATAGTACGGTGCACGACAATTATCGGTGATCAGTTTATTTTCATTGTTTTGAGTTTATTACAATTAACAATATTATATCAAAATAGTAATGGGGCCTGGTGTGGCTCAGTGGTTATAGCCTCAGTCACTAGCGTGTTATGAGGTCAAGCATCAGTCGGCGTCACTATAGTTCCTTGATTGATACGAATTTTAAGAGACGAATCCTCTCATCACATACACGTGTACTTCAACTAACCGTAACCCACACCAAAAAATCTCTAATGTCCATAGTAGCAGTTGCTTTAGAACAATGAAAAAAGTAAAATAAAATAAAATAGGATACAAAAATTATATTCTTTAATGCAGTTTTATTTGTACAATAAGTATTTGATTGTGCCATTTGTGCCGTTAATTATTTGTATAATAAAGCATCAAAGGCGGTTATTTATTGAAACCGTTATTTGATGAGTTGTTTTTCAAACAAATCAAAACTTTATGTTTTTTTATTGTTTTTATTTCTATTGGTGTTTCCTTAAACATTTCTTCTTAATTATTAAAAGTTTTCATCATTTAAATGAACAGGTTTTTTTTTATCTCGTGTTTTTAATAACTTCGAAACTTTATCGAGATTTGTTACAAACAATAAAAAAAAACTTCCTTTTTAATTTTTACATTAACGTTCGTTTAACCAATGGACTTCATTTATCATCTACAATATTTTTTTAGCGTGCCATCGGTATCTACTTTTCACGTACTTGATAGATTTACAACTACTTAGTTTTTTAATGGTTTCTAAGGTATTATTGCTTTTTATTACTATTTCCAAATTAAGGTTTCATCGTGCAGCCATCGCGCATCGTTTCCATCTTCTCTAAAACATTAATAATAACTGAGGCTGAGACAGTATACCAAATGTTTGAATTATTTTCGTAGATATCAAAATAGCGATAGGTAGCGTTTTGGACGACAGCCAATAACTAAAACCATTTGATTTATTGTAGTCAGCATTTTAATCGTGAAATAAAACTTTTATCCGGAACATGACGAAGAAGGAAATAATGTTGCTCTGTTAGTATTTTGAGTATCAGAAAATTGATCATTTTCTCGAAACGCTTGATTAAGCGTTGTAAATCGAAGAATTTTAAATCGTTTAAGCGTCAATGTTAATATAATAAATCGATTTCAAATGAAAATAAAATCGTTTATAATGGGGTAATAAAAATAAACTAAATTCTTTTTTTTTTGCCATAGGTAAACATTTATTGCACTCCCCCACTATTTTATAATTACTTTTTGACCCCTGATTTATAGATAAACGACGGGAAGGGGAAAGAGTCACAAATCATTTAGAGGAAATTATCGCGTGCGTCACGGGAATATATTAAAGTTATGTCAACCCGTTGTTCCGTCGACACTATTGACACTTTTTTGACACGTACAAGGACGAAAAATATAGGGGAAAATATTTTGGTTTCAAAATCAACGGCAGATAATAATATTATCCTGGACGGTTACACGGTAACACGATGGGTAACTCTATACGCTTGCTTAGTCAATGTTTTGATATGATTACTCTGGAATACGATTATAATATTATTATATGATATTTGACTTCGCAGGACGTTCAATTATTTTCGACTGACGCCATAGGAGATGATTTCACCTTCGTTGGAATTCCACGAGAGTTAATTTGTGAGTGAAAACTATTAGCGAACCGTATCACACCAAATTACGACGACCTTTTGTGAACTCTAAACAAAGAACGAATGATAAAATATAACTCACAGAGTATTATGGTACGAAGTAAAATGTTTATTTCCTCTGAACACCGTCATTATTGCCACTCAACTAGCTATGGCACATTTAACGTAATATTATGGCATATAATTTAGATAAAAAATGGTTAGTATCAAATAAATGAGAAATGGACTATATTCTTATAACAGTGCAAATCGTATGATCATAGTCTGAACTATTGAAACTCTATATACTCGGTTAATTGTTTTATAGTTTATCTAAGCACAAAATTAGTGTTTTTATTTTAGTTTAAAATTTTTTTAGTAGGTAATTTATGTGGAATTAAACACTTGCCAACAATTGTTTTAAAACAAACTTGTCGTCAGAATTAGGAAATATTTATATATACTTTTTCAATTATAAATAACACCGTTATATAATATTAATATAATATTAAGTGTGCCGTTAAATACGTAAAATATTCTTCATATTATTATTATTATAAGGTTGCGGTTGTGGTTCATGCAAAAATAATAACCATTAATGACCTATAACGGGTAATTAATTACATTTTATTATTATAAAATTGTCAGCGGCAAATTAATTTCGTGATGGTGAAATATTCCGATATGTGTTTAATAAATATTACGCGTTTAAAGTGAACCAGGACGCAATAATGATTAATTCGTTGTAATTTATACAGCAGGACTTGTATAACTATTCGAAAATGTATACAGTAAAACCTAAGCGATTAATGTTTCGAGTTACTGACTATATACAATACAACAATAATATAATACGTATTGATCGTATTATATTGATACGCATGATGGTGTACACGATCGACCGACGTCCAGTTTCGATGACACGGCTTTGGGAGAAATATGACAGAAACCCAAAATCTATGGTTCGCCATATAATGTTATGATATATTGATAATATTATTTATATACAATATACATATTCTTATAATATTATATTTATGTGTGTAGATAATAATATGTTTCATAAAATGATTTTGACTGAGTAATAGTATAATGTCAAATATTTAAATATAATGTCAAATATTTAATATGTTAATTTACGAAAAATAGACTCATCGACTTTTATGGATTTGAATTAAATGACATACACTATCTATATTATTATATATGGTCCGTAAAATATGACTCACTGCTCAGAATTTACAGAAAACAAATATTGAAATATTTATTTTTCTGTTTTTTTTTCTTTACAATTCGATGAAAAACTTATATTTATTACTAGAATCCTATACAACTAAAAAATGTAAGTAATTCAGTCCCACTGAAATAATAATGACAGTAGTATTATAGTAGTTGTGAGTCAAAAGTGACGAGCGGCAGGGGGAGCAGACCTAAATTGCCCCCTACTATAATAATATTATATTATATTACATTTGATTTGACATTTTTTTTTCCTCAAGTCTCGAAAATATCGTGTTACGATATCACTTTATTAATATGATAATAGTAATGAGTAGTTGCAAAATAGCAGGCACAGTGCACATTTGCAGCACCGCACTAGGGAAAAGCTTCATATTATATGAACGTGACACCCACGCACCTATAGTTTTTATACGCCACTTAACATTCACTGGCTCACGGTAATAACCATACGATCCCGCCTCAGCAGAATTACAGTAGACAGATATTTTCCGTACGGTATCGCAACACAAGCCTTGTACGTTTTTCGTTTTCCAGGTACCTGACAAAATATTGTGAAATATTTTCAGTTTTAATTTTAAATTTAAGTTGCAAGGGATAGAAGGTGAAATAATAATAATAATACAAATTTGATTTCCCATTATTTTATAATCGTTCCTAAAACGATCCATTTGCAGCGCCTCACGAGTGAATATATAGCTTCATATTATATGAACGTGACACCGACACACCTACATAGTTTTTATATTCCACTAAACTTCATTCACTGCCCCACGGTAAACCATACGACCCTCCCTCCCCTCCACAGCAGCAGAATTACGGTGGACAGGTATTTTCCGTATACGGTATCGCGAGCTCGTTTAATTAATACCGTTGTATTAACTTTTCGCAGGGGTTATCAGGTAAATATTGTTGTTGTCCCTGCTCGACACTATAAACACATTAACAGTTTGTCCGCTCTCCTCGGTTTACCAATGTTTCGTGATAATCCGAATGGATTCGACCTTTAAATGCGTCTCGCGTATTTAAATCGGTCTAAAAAACTGAATTAAGAACCGCCGATCTGCAACCTTTTTGGCTGCTCTTTCGAATTACAGTTCGGTTGCACATAACGTATTGTTAGTTGTAATAATAATTGATTGGGATTGGACTAATCCAAGTACTACTAAACATCTATAATAATAATGATAGGGGTAGCCAAGTATAAGTAGCTTTTCATTTTAAAGCTGGTTTTTTTTTACATGATATTTTTGTTTGTACGGATTTTGCGAGTAAGCAACACGAGCTTTGTATGTTTTTCGTTTTAATAGGTAGCAAAATATTGTTAAATATTTTCAATAAACAATTTTAATCTTAAACTTAAGGTATAGAGGATGCAATAATAATAATAATAATTTGATTTCACATTATTTTATAATCGTTCGTAAAACAGTTTTACCGTTTTTATACTTTAAAAATATTACATAACATGCATATCAATTAGAAATTAATATAGATTTTTGTCATTTAGGATTTCCTGAGCTTACAATTTTTCGTTATTTCCTGAGGAAATCATAAAACATTGAGACAATTATAATACGTCTAAAACTATAATGACGTTATATGACTTTTGGTTAGCATCTTCCGGTGTGCCAAAAACCATTATTTTATTATTTATTATAATTTAATATTGTTTTTAGCAAATTATTTTTTATATAAATTGGAAAAACTTATTTTACAAATTAAAATAAAATTGTATTTATTTTAAGTTATTTTTAAATATTATAAAAATATAATTTTTTAACTGAAACTAGGAAAATTAATAAAGTTATGCAGAGAATGTCAGAAATATACTTATCATTTCATTATTTTAATGATGAATTAATATTGTTCAAAATCGCTTTAGATATTATGATCAATTTATAAGTCATAGTTTTAAATTAAATTAAAACGTAAACTTAGGTACCCTATTCATAATTCTTACCAATAAGCAATAAGCATAATAATATTATGTAATATAATATTCTAATCAGTAATATTCCATTATGTCATTCCAAAATATTTAGGTATTCACATAACAATGTAACAATAATATATTATTATTTATTTTTAGCTTTTGAGCAGGGCGATGAATTTTGGAACAGCAGACATCACGTATTCACGTCATAATATACCTGAGTCTGTGTAGACTGTAGACCGTCCAGAATCATTTTTTTATTGTATGGTTAATTATTGAACTCAAATTGATTACAGTAAGTTATTAGTTTATTACATAGCCATTTTCTATTGCTTATTATATTTTACTAACCTACTCAATGACATTGTTCATTAGAACCCGTAGAGCTAGACTCCCAGTTTTAAATTTTAAATCAAATTAAATTGTTATTTTAATTTAAAATACAGTCAACTCGAGATATAACGAATATCGATATAACGAAAATCTTGATATAACGAATAAAACTACCGGTCCCTTGAAAATATCGCGGTATAATATAATTTCGATGTAACGAACTTTCGATATAACGAATTTTTTCCTCGGTCCCTTGAAGTTCGTTATATCGCGAGTTGACTGTATTTGTATTTTGTATACCATTAAAATGTATTAATGTTTCGTTTTAATCGAAATATTAAAAGTTACTATATTAGTAATTTAATTAATGGTTTTTACATTAAAAGGATGACGAAACTTAAAATGCATTTTTTAAACCATGCATATTTTTAATATGCTTTCGATTTTGATTTTAAATTAATATTATGTCAAGTAATATAACATGTTTTTTGTAAAATGAGCAGTTAAAATTATATTTAAAAATGATAAGAACAATATTAATTTAAAATTCAGAAATAACAATAAGGTTAACCAAAATCTTACACTATTAATTCCCATTGTATAAAGAAATATTCATGAATCATATTATTGTCGACGCCTCATTTTTTAGATTCTGAGTGGAACGATGAATGTATTGATTTTACAACGATGTGTGTTTTTTTTTATTTTTTATTTTTGTGCCTGTCATCAGCTTTTAGGACAGTAAAAATGCTTGGATTTTCTTCAACAGTATCTTTTCTGGTAGGAAAGTGAATCGAGTTGGTACTTTGGGTGGGTCAAAAGTAAAAATTTCAAAGTACTTTTCAAAAGCGTCTTGAAAAACAAAAGAAAAATTAAGGAAAAACGGGAATTTTTACGCAAAATCTGTTTTCGAGAAAATCGATTTTGATTATTGGTGAAACTCTACAAAAAATGAATGTATATACATGAAATTTTCACAGGTTGTTTATATTTGCATTTTCTATACATGATAAAATTTTCGAACTATTATGATTTGTTTTGAACTGTTTAGGAACACTTTCATTTTTCATTTTTCTTTAGTTTTTAAAATTTTATTTGTTGGTTAAAAAAGCTTGAAAATTTAATAGAAAGCTTATAGTGTATTGTTTCAAAGGCAGATGAAAAATAATAAAAACCCTTAGTCACAGTTTTTTTTTTTTAAAAGTATTTAAAGTTCAAAAATTGACAAAATATGGAAAAATCACGAAAATTAGCAAATTATTTTGAGTTAAGAATTCATAAAGGTTTTTCTTTTTAAATCTAAGATTTTAAAATGTAATACAAGATTCCTTATAAGATTATCTACCTTTATTAAAAAAAAAAGTCTATAATAAAGTCAAATTAAATTTTTATGAGCGTTTGAAATTCAAATTTTTACAACATTGGATATTCACTCGATTTTCTTATTTTGTTGTAATTCAAAAATGAATAACTGTATCACGGTTTGTTATTATTGTATAAGGCGTTATAAGTACCTAATGGATAATGTTATATGATTAATTTTTAATTTATTGTATGTACATTTTTTTTAATACCATAGATAAGTATATAATATGTCTTATACTTTAGACTGACATACCGTCTCCGCTCAGAATCGTTTTTCTTATAAAATATTATTTAATATTATTATATCGTTGAATTCAAATTTAATACCATCCATTATACATTGACACACTTGTACCTTCTGTACAGCAGAGCACCTTTTTTTTTTTTTTTAAATTGTTGTTTATTTTATAGTTAATATATTTTATTTTGTTAATTATTAACTAACAAATCAATTTTTTTTAAGGCATGAAGCTGAGTTGCTTAAAATTTTAAATTAAATTATCGGGTTACCACCAATCGGAAAACAATTCACTGGAGAGGCGGCTTAACATTGCTGCCAGACAGCAACTGGTGTGCACCCTTCCATGAGCCATGTCATGCCATGTCCCTATTTTACCACTGTGTAATGTGGTATTTTAAGACTTAAAATACATTTTGGCAAATACGAATGTGGGGTGAAGTTACACGATAATAACAATTATAATGCACACGTGGTAGGTATTATGTTAATATTATTAGATTAGTGTTCAATTGTATGTATTGTAAAGAAAACCAATTTACTCGAGACATTAATGACGCCTTTTGTGAAAGTGAACAATTTATACATTTTGTGCAATCCAAAGAAATACATTACATCGCAATGGGTCGTAGATGTTTCGCATTCAAAATAGGTTAAACGAGTTGGTGTAATTAACGTCACCATAACATGGCTTTCGTGTGCTGAAAACTATGCTGTATTGCTGCTCCAACTAGGGTAAATGGCTTGCAAATACTGTTGAGCTTATTGGACACACAACACGTGCCCAGTCTACATTCCTCGATTTTATTTTGTGTTGGGAAACTATTCGCGTCGTTCATAAATTCATACAAATTGTATATTATTCCGGACCGTGGGTCAAGACGTTTACAATTTTTAAATGACGGAAAATTATTACGGAAAACCCCTTTTTCAGATGAGATACTTTGAAGGAACAATACCTATATAGAAATTCAGAGACGAGAGAAATATATAATATTATTATATTACTCGCATTCACGCATACGATATTATATTACCTATACGTATGATCACACGAGTGTAGTGACTGTAGTATCTTTCTGCATATAGTGAGTACTGAGTGCGCACGTACTACGTAGATCGAAAATGGTTTGCTCGGATACTACAGCTAGTAACCTGACCTACCGATCGACGGCGTCAAACACCCACACGCGTTATATAGTATTCTCCTCTTGGTTTCTCGTGGTGGTGCAGGAGATGTAGAAGTAGGTGTTCTGGGGTGCAGTGTAAACGCGTGACGGGTTTAACGCCGTCGTACACGATATAGTATACACTATATACATACATATATCATATACATATATATATTTATATATATATGGGATGGAAACGTGTTTATTAGCTGGAGGCCAAATCCCGACCCCTCGCCACCGGCGTACCCCCTGCACAGTCGACTACGTCTCGTTCGTTCGTTAGTCGTGTCTGTGCGTGCGCACTTGCAGGAGAGAGACGCGAGCTGGTCGTAGGGGCGCAGGAGAGACGGGAACCGAGAGGGGGAGGTGGAAGGGCCGCTGGCTTTTATACGATCTTTGAGAGGCTCGCGACCGGAATAACAATAAACCGCCAAACGACTACGACTACGACGACGATGACTATGACGATGACGATGACGACGACGACGACGACGACGATGACTACGGCTGCTGTACGAGACGGACCTGCGTGCGTGCGTCAGAGGGTTCACGGAGAGCTGCACGGTGGTTGTGAGGCGGTGCTCGTGTGAGTACATAATATTATAATATATACATATATAACATATATATATATATATATATATATATACACGCGAATGGATCCGATGGGACCCATAGTTCGGGGTGGGTAGGGGGCATATCTCTGCAATCGTATCTTCCTGCGGGACCGATGCGTGTACGACGACGAGTTGGTGTGCGGAAATTTTATTACATCTCCACGATTGCCCACACGGGTGCGCGACGACGTTGTTTCTTTTCAACTACCGCGTATATACACATCCACTGCGCGTATACACCGTATAATAATAATATACATATATATATACCGAGTGATGCTATAGACGCTCTGTATATATATATATGGTACCTCAGAAATAATAAGCGCACTGGGAATGGGAAATCGTGATAAGAATTTTCAGCTGTCGCCGCGCCCGGACGATTGTTGGCCATTTGCTTTCATACTGCGTGGTGGCGGTATGAGAAGGGGGGAGGAAACTTACTGTATAATATTATTATTATACATAAGACGCGCACAAAATTGCGGGCGGAAAAAACCGAACGCGCGCGGATGTGTTCGGTCCGAAACGGTTTTGGATGGCCGTCCGCGTACTGTGTATATATATTATTTTATACACTGCGATGATATTATTATTATTATTACTATAGAGACGCCAGCGATAATGCAGAGCTAACAATGCTGTGAACGAACACGTCTTAAAATGCGAATGGACGGGGCGAGTTCCGGAGAAAAAAAACAAATTTTATGACGTGCGTGTGCGACGGTTACGACTTACGATCGCAACCGTACGCGGCGGATGATTATAATCTCATTATTGCTTTTATTATTATTATTATTATTATTATTATTACTACCACCACTAATATATTATCATACTATTCTTTCTGCTTTGTGAAAAACGAATACTCTCATTTGCATAATCCACGAGTTACATTGTATAATACCATCGTGTATTACGCATAACGTTTATTGTTCACTATATTTCCGCATGAAGATTGTGGAAGTATTTTCGTAAGTTCCGGATCAATACTCACAAATCGCATTGCTGTTTAGGCACACGTCATGTATATTTTGGATATTGGTTTTTTTTGTAACCTGTATCATTTTCAAAATATTCTAAAGCAATCGATTATGTTTTGATACATCCACTACAGCAGCATTTCAAACAATATTATTTGAATAATGGGTATTAAAAAATAAGCGAATCAAACGTTATAAAAACGGTTTTTTAAAAAAAAAATTATTATTATGTTTGAATATTTTAGGTCACAACCAAATAACAAACGTTTAATTTAATTATACTATGAGTTACAAACTGTTCGTTCAAAATTATTATTTTCGAAACTTTAAAAATTAAAAACAATGGAGCACATTATAACATTATTTCAGAATAATTAAAAAATTTAACAGACCAGGAATTGTTGTTTTTGTATTAAAAAGAACGGTAAACCATTCTAAAGTTTAAAATAAATTAAAGAATGCATATGGAAATTAATAAAAAGAATCTTTGTGAATTCTTTTACATATTTTGGGAATGTTTTGAACATACCTATCATTTGTCATGTCTAAATTTCGATTTTAAATGAAATAGTAAAGGTATTAGAAGACTTACAATAACGTACTTCGTTTTCTTTTTTCTACTCGGAAAACTGTATTTTATTACCTACCTAGAATCTAGATTAAATTATTGAAACTTGAAAGTTATTCAAAAGTTACTTATACGGTGTGCAATCGATTTTAAATCTGACACTGATAGTTCTTCTATATATGTAATAATTAAATTAAGTTTTAAACTGATTCGAATTGGGAAACAGTTTTTCACTGCGTTGTGTTGTAAATAAAATAAGTTATATCTCATACTTATTGTTAGGTATAAACATAAATTATAAAATATCATTAGAAATGGAGAAAGACACTCAGAATTTTTTTTCGAATGTTTTTTTTTTTTTCATTAATCAATGATGAATTCAAATTTAACATCGCAGTTGCCTACTCAATGACGAGGTAAATTCACTACCTACTATTTATATTGCAGCAGAGTAACATCATGGTTTTTAGTAAGTTGATCAAATTGTTGATAAGTTCCTTATTTCATAAAAAATATTCTATAATAAATATATTATTTATTTAAAAAGAAAAATGAATGAAGTAATAATTTTTAATCAAAAATATTTTTTTTCTATTTCTATTTTATTTTCTCATAATTGTATTCCAATACATATTACATTATATTTATTTTTAGTTTATTTATTTATGTATAATAATTAGTACTAAAAATTAAATCAAATACAATGACAAATGTCATTATAATTTATTATAAGCATATTTGTTGAGCAATCAATTAACAAATGATGAATGGATTATAATATAGCAAACATATTATTTATATTACCATCATCAAGAAAGATGTGTCTTGAATGTAAATAACGAATCAATCCAATGTATAATTTAAAATTAGAGCTATCGTAATTTTTCAGTGTAAACGAATACTGATATAGAATGATTCTACTTCGTTACCAACAAAAGCTGTAGAGGAAAATAAATGCGACCTAATTTCGAACAGAAACCTTCTCAATTTAATCACGTTACATTTTAAACACCTCTGAATAATATTTGTTTTTTATTTTATTTCATGGAAATGTCGGGTTTCAAACCGTATTATCGTCTCAATAGCTATTCACGTGCACCACAAATAAAAAACTAACAAACTTTTAACTGAATACCAATACTCAATAAAGTATAGCAATATTATGATCAAGATTGTATTGTCACCGTCATGTAGCACTCTTATACCCATAACAGTTAACAATAATATGTCAATATTCAACAATCGTTCTATATCGTTTATAATAATTATCATTTCATGTTTTTTGTAGATATTTTTTAATATTCGTAATATTTGTAATTTTAGAATCATTATAAGAATTAATTGAGTCACTCATAACTCGGAGAACCAAACTAATAATTATGTGAAGAATGTGAAAATAATAATGAATTAATTGAACAATACATTTTTTTTATCGATTTGTAACAATAATTTTTTTTATCAATTAACTCTGATTAAATTTTTAATCTGGACTGGACTTGCGTTTTATTGTTACCGTTGCCAAAATGATTTTCTCACGGTTTACTATTTTTGTTATCTATGCAACTGTACACTATAATATAACGTTTTTTTCTCGCACTACGCACAGAATGAATAACATGGCGTAGCATAGAAAGTGCAGTAATGTAACGTTTCTGTTGATTTCGTGTCTTGTCGCTTTTCTTCTTTTTTCTACGTGCATTCGGAAATGAAGTTTCCGGACCTAGACACACGGTACGCTACAACTACCAAATAAATCCGGTCCAGCTAAAAGCTCCCTCCGGTCAGTCGCCACCGCGACTAGAGGACGGGTGGCAGGAAGCTACTTCCGGTATGCGTCGGCTCGTTACGTATGTAAATATACATGGTATAGCATAGAGAACCACCGCGAATAATGTGCAACATTAATAATTATAATTATTATTATTATAGCAGAACACACACCAACACACACACACACACACACACACACACATGCACAATGCACATGCACACACAAACTCAAACTAAATACGCATTAAATGTTGTTACAATACAAGAGCCATAGAAAGTGATGCTAATGGAAAGTCAAACTCTATCGATTTCGGACGTACACGACAATAGAACGCAATCATCGGCTATAATTGTGTCCGCATTATTTTTCCCCTTTCCAAGCGTGAACGGTTTTTTTTTCACCCCAGGATGTCATTATGAAATGGAATAATATTGGACATTCGACGACAGGACGAACGTCGAGGAGGTAAAAATAAAAAAAAACCGGTTTGGTTTTTTTCCAATTATCTGACCTTTTTTCGCCTCCGTGGCGGAAAAAATCAAAACTAACATTGATTGCGAACACGAATTTTATTCGGTATAATTAAATGTATGTCATGTTAAAAAAAATAACATCGTTATTTCAGAAAATGAGTGTTGCACTTGAAATATAAATAATACGTTTAATTTATTAACGACGCGTAATACGAACTAAAGTTGTATAAACGGTATTATAATTATTTTGTAATTCAATATTTTTTTTTTAAATAACTGTATACATATAATATTATAATGCGTGAAAATATGACGTATATAATATGTATTATTAAATATAATATAAAACTACGTATAAAGCGTCATTTCTAGCGTGAAAACGTGGAAAAAATATTAATTATTATTTAAATAAAAATACAACACCACGTGAAACTTTTCTTAAGAACAATTTATAACTACCCTATATTAACTTATCACTACATATAAATTTATTCAACTACAAAGTTTACTATGGCTTAGATTGTGACCAAAATGTATGCAAAGTGATATTCTCAGTGTGATGATCAAAGTGAAATTATGAATTCCATACATGCTTATATTGGTCTATCGTGTAATGCATGAATGGTAAATAAGATAGCCGTAGGAGCAGTATTAGAAGAGGCCTGTTAGCTTGAAGGATACATTTCTGAAACTATATATCCAATTGTTAAGCTGGTAAAATAATAATTTGTTACATTAACAACGTACGCACTAATTTCCGTTGTGGATTATTGTCAAGAATCTTGTTCACACATCTTCAAACGGTGCGACAGTAAATTAATTATTGTGCTAATTGATTTTATATGGATATCTTTAGCACGATAAACGTTCACATATAAGATTTTATAATACCATAAACATTTTAAGATATTAAGGAAATTATTGCAAATCTGCAGTTCATATTTTTAAAAAATGTGGCGTTTATTTGTTTTATTTTATGAGACTATAGTTTTTAAAATTGTATTTTTTATTCTAAACAGGTTGATGAATAAAAATTCATTTAGGGGAATATATGATAATTTATTTTAACATTTCCGATTTGTACGTATTATTATGTTAGTGGTTACAACCCTGATTTTTTTTTTTTACATTTATAGGAAAAAATAAAATACACTTATTTATACGTGAGAACCAAGTGTTGAAAATGCGGAAGATATATCGTCGTTTTTTCGGTGTTTTAAAAAATCGTAAAATAATCGATGATGTTTGTTAAAGTTTTCGACTTTCGAATTTATTATTTATAGCTTTATATACCCGGTCCAATCATCGTATTTTCTCGTACGGCCTAAAAGCGTACCACAGAGTAAATTTGGAGAGAAATAAACTACACGCGTGCTACAGTTTCAATCCTATGTGTACATGAATATTTTATTTATTTTGCGACGATTTCATGACCATAACGGGCTGATCTCTTAATAAAGATTTGATTTACAGCCGACGTATTTTTAAGGTGCTCGTATATATACGTATATCAGCTATCCGTGGCGGAATTGTCGTAATCCGAATGTACACATAATACCAACACTCGCACACGCACACACTGTCACGTAATCTTGAAAAATGAGCTTTTGTAAAAAGGGTCGATTGTACCTATGGGCTGACACTCCGGTACATAAACGTACAACCTAGGGCCATGTTGGCCGTGTTCCAACCGCTCGACAACGATATCGCTTAATGTATTCAAATCGCGTAAACGAATTAATGATCTCGCGATAAAAATGAGTTGTTGAAATTCGACCCAGACCGGTTCGAAAGCTAGAGCGCATGCGACTGCGAGTATAAAATACAGGGTGCGGCAGAGCCGACTGACTAGTTTTTAAGGACTGCACGCACGATGAACCCTCGGTGAACAACTGTCCAAATCTTGATTACGACTAAAAACGGAACAGTCGTGGAGTTGAAAATATACCACTAATAAAGGCATGCATTTATCTTATCTCAGACTTATGACCCCCATAACCTCGTCAATTGGCTCTGGCGCACACTGAAATCGCACCTGTGAGATCGTCTACAACAATATATCGATATGTTGACGGCTGCCATCTTAAAGATATAATTTTCAAAAATGGTATTTCCTACTTGTTTCAATAAAACAAACCGTTTTTCTCTAAATTTAACTGTTCGTAACTTATAGTTTTTCAAAACTCGTCATTCGGCTCTGCCACATCCTGTATATAGAGTCACCGTGACGGCGCAGACGTTTTTATGGGCATTAAGGCGCTTGCATTTGGTTGTGTTCGTCGAATGAACACCGCAGCATCCGAACATTTAGGCATTGTATTCTCAAATTTTCAAAGACCATACTGCCACACAGTCAAATTAGCCGGATGGTTTCAACCGAAAGTCGAGACTTTCATAAAAAAAAATAAAACTACGGTTGTAATAAAAGTTTAATGCGAATCCGCTGAAATACTCATGAAAGGATTAATAATTATTGCGAAGTTTCAAAGGGTTCTAAATAATAATGACTCCATACCACCACCATCACGAGGGAAAAAAAAGTTGGCCGTGAAAAATTGCTATAAGTTGATGGTAAATGACTTTGGATGTATGCCAAATAGAATGAAATAAAATTATATGCGTATAATGTTTATATATATATATATATACTATAAACATTACGAATGATAATTACGAACATTAAACGACTGTGCCAAATGCATATTGTAACGGATTCTGCCACAAAAAAGTTCTTTCTTTAAATTTTGGTTTACTATTATTATTATTATTTTTTTAATTTGAGTATTAAAGCGAAACGATTGTATTATCTCATCCAAATATCGATTATAAAGGTTAAAATAATAAATTAGAATGTGTGATGACAAAAGGTCAACGGAGTAAACAATATGAAATCGCATTAAAAGGTAGAAAACTCAATTAAAATCGTACCGAGATAACTCCTCGATTATCTCGCCAGATTTTAATAAAATATAACCACAACAGGCATCGATGACGATTTATTAATTTTATATATTACACTGTTTTTATATCTATAGGTACATTTTAATATTGTTATAAATTAAAACAATACGAAAAAACAAAGTATGTATATCAAAATATCGATAAATATATATTAATATTTAAAAAAAATTGTACGATGACCACGTTTTTTATGAAATTTTTAAATTTATGACCATATAATTGGCTCTCGGTGTAGGTATTTTTAATTTGACAAAATTCAAATCAGATTAAACGGATAAAAAAAAAATCCGTTTATTTTTAGTTTTTACCAGCGTTATTCTTTTCATAAAATTAATTCAGTCAAATACGCGTATATGTATTATATAGTATGCATATTGCGTGATGTGGTGTCCAATTATTGTTCCGTAGCCTTTTAGATAATCTGACGCTGCAAGTACGAATCACTACAAAAATCACAAAATCCCCAGAGATCGGGAATTTTTTTTTATTTTTTTTTCATGTACCTACACACGTTGTTGTGTGGATTCACCATACAATGGTCTTCACAATGTCTGAGTCTGAACTTTATCCTCGTGCATTTCCTGACGTTGAATAGACTTTCACTCTATATCTTGGCCGAAAATTGATATAAGTAGTTAAACACAGGTAGAACCGTATAGAGCAATGGCAAACGGAAAGATCAACACAATAATATCGCTGAATTTATTACATTGGCTCAAACATGATTATTTTTATCTACTGTTTTTTTTCCTATTAAAATTTTTCACTGCATGCATTTTATGGGAAAATATAAGTTAATGCCGCTAAAACATAGTATTTGAGATAGAAACATAGCGTTAGTATATTGATTAATGGTATGGTGTAAAATATATTATAATTTGTAATTAATTTCACAACAGTTAACACACTAAAAAAAAGAGTATTACACTATGGGTAATGTGCATATAATACTGTAATAATAAAAATAATTAATTTCATTCTTGTTCTATATCTAATAATATATATTATGGTATTAAAGTATAATGGGACCTATCGATAAAATCTTAACTATAGCGATACAAATTGAAAAGGGAATATCGTCATCACAATGTTATGAGAAATTAAAAATATAAAAACAATCAGTTAACTATAACTTTAATACTATAGTGTTACTGAGTACCTACTCACTGAGGTAAAAGTTGTAAGTACCTAACAGTGCTCTTATGCGTTGAACGTTTCTCAAAGATATTTTGCATAATGAAACGAGTTCGATTGCTTAAGTAATAATAATATACCCGAAACTCAATTTCCATATCAAATTTTCGACAGTTGAAGCTATTCTACTGTTTCCAAATCAATATTATTAATTATAATCTATAATATTCAATGTTTTTGTATGTAATAATAATATATACTTTGGGAAATTGTGGAGGACGGTTATAATTGTTCAAAATATATTATGGTATATAATCTGCATGTCAGTATAGGTTGCCTATAATACTAGAATAGAGTAGCTTTCGCCTGTGCATGACATCTAATTTAGAAAACTTTCTTCGTTTCTGGACAAGGAGTTTATTATTAGTCCACTGCGTTTTGAACTAAGTTTCTAATTTGCGTTTTTGGACAACAAATCTGTCTACTTTATGTGCTGAAGTAAATCCCGAGGTTCTCCGCAACTCCCGTGTGCGACATGAAAGCTTTTCGGTTATCAACCGATTCAGAGAACCCATCCACCGACTATCCATTTGTTTCTCAAACACCGCAAATGGTATTCTATCTTAATATAATCACGTGACCAACGAATGAAGATTACTCTTCAAAACTAATTCGTTCAGCATTAAACTAGGATAAACCATGGAGAAATATTTACCATAAGCTCCAACAATATTATTCACTCCCTTCAATGTATTATAATAATATTATTTAAAAATTAAGTATTAATATATTTCACACACAATGTCGGTTTTTTTTTCAACTAGATAACTAAATATTTTGAAAATACCTGATATTGTAAAATTTCATTATTGAGTAATAGTAATTTATGGCTTCTCATGAAAACTTGTGCTAAATGCGTATATCAATGATGTATTACCAATTATTTTTTAACATTTCTAATGCAGAACGACACTGCTACCTAATTGTATTTAATACTATTCATAACTATAATAAGAATGTATTTTACTAAAATATGCCAAAAAATAATAAAATTAATAAATTATATAAAATAGGTAGTAGTAGGAATTATGTTTATCAACATACTTTTCAATGAAGTTTAATAAATAATATTTAACTGTTCAAAAAATTGATTAATATTATTAATACTGAATAATAATTTTTTTTTTAATGTCATAGGTTATTATGTTATAGTAACGTATTTGACAAATAAGATATTTTCGTGTTTATATTAATAATTATAATGTAAAGTGATTTGCTTGTCTCACAATGTTTCACAACATTTTTTACAACATTTTGTTTAAAATGTAACAGGGTACCTATCGCAAATACGCATGTCTTCAAATATTAAATACCTAAGTATACTAAAATGTCAAAATCTGACACATGATTTAAGTATTCACACTCACGTTGTTTATACTCATCTTATTTGTATAAAAACGGAACTCTTCAATCAAAACTACCCAATGGTGAAATACCTGGAGTTCTAAGAATTAATATAAAAAGAGATTAAATAGTATCAGTATTATATAAACATATTATAATAATATATGACTATACTCGTACAAATATTATGCCATAGAATTGATCAAATAATATTTTTAGTCTAATTTAGATAATTCAATTTATTTCATAATACCAATACACTTGAATTATTTGTACCTACTTATAAAATAATCGTTATAGTTAATAATTTGTTGAAAAAAAAATACCTACTCAGAAATTATAATGTTATTTTTTTTTAAAATATAAACAGCAAGTTGTTTATTCCATTTTACTGTATTTTTTCAACGAAACAGCCGTTCATAAACAGTTCTCAATTGATTATTATTGAAAAAAAATATTTTACCTTAGAATAAAAAAAAAAAACGATTATTTACAGTTCAATTAGTTAAATCAATAAAAATATAAATTCCTAAAAAAAAAAAAGAAAAATTCCATTAGAAAATATTTAATTTTTAATTTAAATAATTCCAATGCTTGAATGTCAATAATAATTAATACATAAAACCATATTAATTATGAACTATTAAATAGTCATAGTTTCATCAAGGAAAGAAAATATTATTATACTAAGTTATAAACAATTTTTAAGACATTAAAGTATTAAACAAATCATTACCTACTCAGAATTATTTGATATAAGATTGAAATGTTCAGAGCCAATTATTTACAGTTATGATTATATGTATATGTATATTATTAATAATATGTGTTCATTACAATGTCAGATGTTGGTGTAATTGTCGACTTACAATACTCATTGATAGTTGTGTTATACTATTATTGATATTTGTTTTGTAGATTATCAAATTGTTTAATGAGAAGAGTGTGTAGTTTTTCATACTTTTTGAAGTTATGAAAAAAGATTTGTGTTAGAGCACTAATGTGTTCTAAATACCAAAACTATACACATAGTCGAAAGAAACTTGTAATGATAACGGGAAAATATAAAATAATTCAAAATGTATAGATAAATATACTAATATTCAATTAATTGACAAATTAAAAAATAATAATGTCTGAAAATTGAATTGAACAAAATATGATGTTCTCCATTAAGGATCAAATTAATATTAAAATTAATAACAAACAAACAATAATATTAAAACAAAGCAATTGTTTCATGTTATAATAATGTTGAGTATACTGTAGGCTCAAATATTATGGAACGATGACTAACTATCATTTCCGATGTTTAGAAAAATATTAAAATATCAATAGTGTAACGGGAATGATAAATTTACAGTGTATACAATACGATATTAATGATAGAAAACGCTTTTGAAAAATATTATTATTTATTTATTTATTTTTATTGGATTGAAATAAGATTATATACATAATAACTAGGTACTTTATATCTTCGCCTAGGTTTGAGATTTTGTTAACAGTTTTGGATTCACTAGAATTATAATATTATTTACAAAAATTATTCTCCATATTTCAAGAGCAAAAAAAATGTTGGTTTCTTATAAAATATATTACACAATAACGACTTTACAATTCAAAATGTATATTATTAATACAATTTTTATATATACATAAGTTAAGTAATAATATTATCCTTATGACGTAGGTTTAAATTCTCTTATATAATATTGTTAAAAAAAAAAATCGGAATCATTTATTATATTTTTTTTTTTGTTTTCGTTGAATGGCTATTGAACTTCTATAATCGAGAATTATTGTATTATGAGTTTAAAAAAAAAAAGCTTTATTTTTTAATTGTTTCTGTTTCTCAAATCTGCGCTTTGTCAAAATGCTTGGCCATTTTTCATTTAACTGAGATTATTGATTTTTGTTTAGGTGGTTATTCAATTAACGGAGTTTCTCATCAGAACTGCTATTGTTTATATAATTATAAAGAATAGAAGGCCGTGAGAGAAGTTTTCACTAGGGTCAATATAAAACTATAATACATGACGTTCATCGTCAATAATAATTGTAAGAACTTCGGCGGTCTTCATTAAATGTTCATTTTCGATTGACTATGCACGAAAAAAAAAATACTATAAATAAAATACAGTAGAACGAGGTTGAAATTTCAACTTCAAGATTCACTGACCGTAAAAGTTTAATGAATTTCCTGGCTGCATAAAAACTTTTGGACGTCCAATATAGGTTGGTCGAACTAGATTGGAGTGAAAAAAGGGTGTGAAATACCTATCGAACGTTTTCATTTAAGCGACTACAAGTTTTACAAAAAGCTGTCGTATCTGTAGTTTTTTCTTACCTTACCATAAATGTTTGCATAGAATTGTTGGTGCATGGTTGGTTTTTTAGGATGAGATATTTTCCACTTTTTTATCATGTCAGCCGATAAATGTTTATACATTTAAAAAAAATAATACAAAAAGTTACACAAGGTAAATAATTATTTATGTCATATTTTTTTTTATTATTTTAAAATGATTTATGTTTTAATTTAAAGCTAGATAATAAAGAATAAACCCAAAAGTAGGTACAGTTATTCAATCAAGAGATTATAGATAATTAAAAAACTGCATAAAATATAATCTCTTAATGGTTTTTAATTTATTGAGGACAACTTCCAAATTAAATACTTTTTTTTAGGAATACAAAATTTCTAACACAGACTTTAAAAAAAAAATAATCAGGTTAAGAAAAATTGCTTCATGGTGTGATTTCATGATTTTGATTCCAAATGACAAAAGGTATATTATAATATTATATTTTAGACTTATTATTATCACATAAAAACACGTCTACATTTTAATTTAATATAGAGCCTATTTCAATGGCCATTAGAGTATCATCAAAAGATCGAAATATGTTTTAATAATTTAAAATATATGTTTGAACATTATTCCTTAACCATGTTTTATTTTTATATTACAAATCATACAACTGTAGGTAATACAAAATATATTACTCTTTGTTCACGTATTTTACACGTCGTGGTAAAAAATACAGAAACATTGAATAATATTAAACATAACGAAACACATTATTATTAAGTCAGTGTTCTAACGAGTAAAATATGACAGTACCTAATAATCGTTTATGCGTTTTTAATGTCTTGATATATGGCAATTTTATTAATTTTTTTCTTTTGTATTACAGTTGGGAATTTCTTGTTTGTTTTTGAAATTACACGTAGGTAGGTACCTAGTAGTTTTAATTTGAATTCCGTCTCAATAATTGTGTTTTTATTTCTAGTGGGTAATAGGGTAACCTTAAAACATAAGCTTATATATAGTTAATATTCGGTGTATTCGTTTATTGAAAATGTATATAAGATTTAATTGATTGGCGGATTAAACTAGATTTTTTTTAAATCATAGCAAATAATAAGTGAATGCCATTAGTCATTTAGGTAGATATTAAAAGAACTTAATTTAAATAATTGTACAACATAAAGTAGTAGGATTATTGACTATTTAATTAATATACATACCAAATAATATTATAATATCGGTATGTTGCGAATGTTTATCTCTTTCAGTCATTCTTCCGCTTTTTAGGTTCAACTAGTATGGTTTTTCGACTTGCAGATATGAAAGTGTTTCTGCCGTCTGCATTACTTTATTTTATATAATTTTCAATCTGCTCCTTAAATATTTTCATTGGCTACTTTTATATCCTAATGATTCTATTGTGTTACTATTTTATACAATAAAGTTTTTTAATTTAGTTTCTATACTATAAACTATAAAGTATAAACAATAGGATTACCATTGAACATGCTGAATAACTCTTTTGTATTCATGAGAAATGGCTTATTAAAATTTTATCAAAGCCATTTATAAGCTTACATTCATCATTGCTTTAAAATAATATGTTTGTGAATATTACAAGTTCAAAATTGTTTCTTCCCTCTCCTCTAAGATAATTTTCATTTCCCAGCATAAATAATACGGTTCTCCTACGTATTTTTAAAATAATATTCTGGTTTAGAAGTTTTTGGTTTTCTTGCAGATATCCCTATTATATAACTTAAACATTATAAATTTGAAATTAAACATTTAATAGCCAACAATTTCAGTAAACAGTTCAAAACAAGTGGTGTATTATAATGACATTAAGTATAAAACTTATCAATTATCTTTATATTATCTGTAATGTTTAATACATTTGATTCTATTGTGTCGTTAATAAAGTAGATTTTCATATTAATAAAATATATCTAATTTTACAATTGTTCGTATTTGTATTGTATGTATAGATAATAGGTAACCAATAATTTCTTTCAGATAATTTCTTTTAAAATACATTTATTTATTACATTAAACCATTTTTATTTTTTTATTGTAATAACGATAGTTAATTTCACTATGCATTTTAAACTTAAATTATGAATGTAGTATAAGACATTTTCATTTATAAAATTTCCCAGGAAATTGATTTAAAATTGTAATGCCGAACCGTTAGCCGCATAAATTGTAGTCGATTTCCGTTTAAACGAAAACGATTTCCCGAGGTGTAATAATTTTGGCAGAGAAAACGACGTCAAGAGCGTGGGCGAAAGACAGGGGTGGAATCGGGGGGTGGGCAGTTACGACCCGATGTTAATCGTCGATCCTTTTTTCCCCTCTCCATTCCTCCTGACCATCGCTAATTTTAAGGGAACGCGGCGGCAGTATACGGAGACCTGGTTAACGGCGTTCGTTTTGAAATATGACCCGCACACCATACCGGACCTGACACACCCGCCAAGGACACATATGCACTCTCGCCGTGGGCGTCGTATCTAAAAGTTATCAGCTTCTCGTGGATTGATTAAATACTGCGCAATAACCGCCTGTGCACGTGCAATACGTTTATAATGTACAAATATATATATATACACACACACACACACACACACGGTATTTCGGCGGTGATCGACGTGCGTGCGTGCATGTGTTGGCAAAAACAAAATCGTACGACCGGACGATTGATATTTCCGATATTTTAACTTTGGGACGTCACCACCGTCCTCGTCGGAGATCTACCCCTCCCCCCACCCGTTCTCCTGTGCTTTCGACCGCCGTCAACGGATATGGTAGCGTGACGAAGACGACGACGGCAACGACGTCATCGACAGCGGTGGTGGGGTGTAGGTGTGGATTGCGGCAAGAGGGTGGAAAACTTCGCTGACGGGTATAAATGCGCCATCGCCGCCGCCGAAGTCGGAGCCGAAAGCGAATAAGATTGATGATTGGCTGCCCACGTCGCCGCTGGCTGAAGGAAGCGGCCTTGATACTCTCCGGCAGTATCGATGGCGTGGCTTGCAGCAGCTACTCTGATGGATTGATGAGCGTCCTCTCTTGCCGATGGACCTATTTTGATTCCATCAGAATTATAATCGGATATCCTCCCCCCCGTTCGCCTACACGCAGCACTGCGGCCAATGATCACTCCGTCACCAGTGACGTGGTTGACGCCACCACCGGCAGCCATCGGGAGAAGTCACCTTAATTATTTAACGTCGGCAATCGACTGCAACGTAGCCTGACCGGCGCCCTCGTCTTCTCCGAAACTCCGTCGAAATTACCACTTCCTAATCGAAATAGACTTTTCGTGTTGAAAATAATTTAATAATGTCATCGACACCATTCTTTACACGTCCCTTTCAACATACGATAACTACACGCAAACAGCATTGAAACTGCACCCTAAATGGTGGTTATTATAAATGACTATATGGTCTTGGAGACCACATCGGTCACACCTGTTGGCGTACTGTGACGGCTCGTCACTGACGAGAGTGGTGGATGTGGTGAGGTATAGAAAACATCGATGATAAAGGGTTTTTTTTATGAGTTATAGATACAAATTTAACACTTTAGACAATAAAATTATCCAAATAAATGGTCTTGATAATATGAATTCGATAACACAATATTATCTGAACGTGGTTTCATATTGATGTACCAAAATCCATCTATTTTCCTAAATCCTAGTGTAGGCACATGTAATTCCGTATCGTAATATACTCACCTACTAATATTAATTATAACATGATAAGGATTGTATAGACTAATAGAGAATATAATATATACCTATTTATGTAAAGAAGTTAAAAATATGTTTCATCTAATGTATAATCACAAATTACATGCATTCTAGATAAAAACATTTTTATTATCTATAGCAATAATATGTGGATAACTCTTTATAATAATGTTTTCGGTTTCCGTATTATATAATTAAGTATTTCAACATTAAATTCACATACCTACATACGATCAATATAGCATCAAGGCATCGTCGTAATAACTATAACTAATATAAGAAAAAAAACAAACATAGTTCACTCAAACGTAAGACTGCAAATAAATAAACTTAAAGATATTATTGTATTTGTACATTTGTAGTTTCAGATTCTAAGCGGAGAACGAATGCATTGGTTTTACAATAATGTGTCTTTTTTCCTCTCTTATTTTTTTGTTGCGTCACCTTAGGACGTAGTACTTAAACTAAAAAAAAATACCTTTGGAATAACAAGAATATTTACAAAACACCAATTTTCGGGAAAAATAGATTTTATTTTTTTATAATGATTCAAAAAGAAAGAACTATAGTCCGTGGATACTTGGGGTTTTCATCAAATATTTATATAACCCTTTTCTAGACATCGAATAAATTAAAAACTATTAAAACTATTATTCAGTCATTCATGGACATTTAAAATTTCATACTTTTAAATGTTTATAATTATAGTAAGATAAAATTTGTTTTCTTTCTCAAAAACTTTAAAATGTAATACAAAATTCTACATACAAGTTTAAAATTATCTAGTCTAATTTTTGAATATTGATTATTTATAGGAATTTAAAATTTATGTATGCATTTTTAGTTTTTATTTATAAATGTTGATAACAAAAATATTTTGTTCAAAAATCATATAAGTTTAAGAAAAGTTTTCTAGTGAATGACCAATATTATTTTTTATAAACATTTGGAGTTAAATTTTTGATAAAATTAACGATATGATAATTAAACGAAATATAACAATTATATTTATTTTGTATGAATTTAAACTTTTCAGATTTGAATATATTATTTTTATGTTTACACAACAATTACATTTTCAACATAGTTACTAGTTAGACTATACATTTTAAACTGTTTATACCACGAATCACGATCCTATTCACACCATGTCAGTATTACTTATAACTTAAAATTAATTTATGAAATATGTCTTATAATTATTGTTATTTATTTATTTATTCCAACGGATCAGACGATCCAATTATAATAATTTAAAATAATATAATTCATAACTGAAAATTAGAATACAATAATAACACAGTAATAATACAATAATAATAAAATAATAAAACAGTACAACGTATTTAAATACAAAAAATTTTGTTTATATAATTATTAAATAAATCAATTTTTAAATCATTTGCTATTGGCATTATCCTATTTATAGGAGAAGCAGAAATATAATTTGTTTTATGTGTAAAAACATTATAGAATACCTACACGATGCTTTAAATAAAATAAATTCGAATACAAAATAGTAAAACATACTGTATATAAAATAAAAAAATAAATCTTAAAATATCCTTAGAAATACAGGCTGATATACCGTTTCGCTCAGAATCGCTTCAGAAAAATAATAGGGAAATGGTTTATTGTTTAATTAAAAATGAGTTATCCATTACAGTGAAATACTCATTGATAATTTACGTAGGCACGTAAGAATCGTACTATACAGCAAACTTAATACCAAGTTCCTCCGTTATTTTGTTTATTTAGATTTAAAGTGTACTATATAAATTTTATTTGGAATAGTATTGAAAATTAATTCTAGAGAAAATTTAAAAAAAGAACATTAGAAAATTAAAAACAAATTAGTAAAATGTACAACAAACCCGTTTTATGTAAACTATTTTCCACTTGGTATCATAAAGTTTCCGAAATTCTTAGAACAGTAATATATTTTTAAGGTTTGAGTATAAAAACGTCAAGTTCATAAGATGATAAAAAAGTTTAGAAAAATGTTTATTTTAATATAGTTAAAATAACGTTTTATACTTACGTCATATAAGCATTATTATTTTTAAAATGATTAATTTTGAAATCATAAATAATTTATACATTTTTACGATAAGTCATATTTTAATGAATTTTTAAAAGTTAGATAGTTTACGTGTCATATGGCCAGTCTATTATATAATAACACAAATAATAATTTCATCATGGTATTTTTTTTTTAAATTTGGAAATGGTCCACTTACATATAATAATAGGTATAGTGTATGCCTTTGTGCCTTGTAGTATATTTCCAAAATTAAATTAACGTGGAAAATAAGTAGTTTATAAGATTAAAAATATATAATTCATACTTCGTTTTAAAAGTTTTTATTTTTTAATAACACCGTTAAAGCAAGTAAGCTAAAAATGTATAATTTCACATTTTCACATCAAGCATAACATTTCCTCCTGTTTGTGTGCACGTAGGAGTGGAGTTCCATTAGATTATTTATGTATGCTACGTTTTAATACAAAACGAAATTGTAGGATCTATAGTATTCTGGTGTGCAATTAACGGTCACTAAAAAATTTAATTTACCATATTATGTACAATAAACTTCCTACTATTCAGATCATGTATTAGTTAAATTAAATTTTTTGAAAAAATCAATAATTTTTGGATTTTAAAAGATTCAAATGAGATAGAAATACTAATTTTTTTTAACTGTGCTGAATGGTTATTATCTATTCAAAATAATTGTGGTAGTTTGGATAACAAAATATAACACAAACATCACAAAAAAACAAATAAAAAAATGTTTGAACAAAAATGTGTTCTAAAAAAATATGTTGTTTTGAAGTAATGCGAAGGTCAAAATCTAATAAGAGTATATAGTATAATTTTCTAATTTATTATTCCGTTGAATAGTAAAAACCAGATAAAAAACTTAGTGTATTGTTTTATTTGGGTTATAGGGGGTCGAAATATTAGTCCCTTTTTAATTTTTTTTTAAATATAGCCGACCTAGACTTTAAATCCCATAGCATATTATTATTATATCACACACTGTGTTCCGTAGTGTAATATAATATTATGATAGTGTAAAAATTTCATGAGGTACAGTATTTCCGTTACATATAATATAATCATAATATACATGACAACATTATCGTCATTTTTCGGATTCACGGTTTACAGTATGAAACGTTTTTTTTTTTTTGTTTCGTTGATAAAGTTATTATTTTTACTTATAATAAATGCAAAATGAATTAGTTAAGCTCAAACGATCGTGGTTATCCTCATGGAAAATTAAAATATCAATGCGTTGACGTTCCCCAAAATTCAAACCATCAATATTATTTCACGGATAAGACGGGCTTTGTATTTTCATCCGATTAACATTACTGCTGGGGTGACTAAGCTAATGATTAATTAATCACAATATCGTATATTTTAATTCACATACAAAAACTATGTGGACCAATATTATAGAAATCTGTATTATTTTAATTTTACATCCAAACTCTTACCTTGTAGGTATACTGTTATAATACAATATTATAATGTACTTTGTATAACAAAGTGAAATTTGAAAACTAATTATTTACTTTTTAATCCTTGGCACAGTAAACAAATGTAATTAAAAAAAATATCGCGTTTTAATCCAGTAAAATGAAAAAAGTGACTTTTTTTTATTAATAAAACATACAACACGTGTTCCACACGGTTCTGTGTATTTAAATACCATAAAAAA
Source organism: Macrosiphum euphorbiae (assembly GCA_949089665.1). NCBI lineage: Eukaryota > Metazoa > Arthropoda > Insecta > Hemiptera > Aphididae > Macrosiphum > Macrosiphum euphorbiae. The sequence goes on along the minus strand of CARXXK010000001.1, from coordinate 137,805,833 downwards.
ACCAGGTTCATCTTTTTCTATAAAATCGTTTTGATACAAAACACAGATGATGCTCCCCGGGAACGTTAAAACCAATAAAAATGTCAACATAACGTGAGAAATGTGAACGACAGTTATGATATTCAGTTGAGTGGGACCGGGCGAAATGTTTTCCTGGAAAATGTTACCAAGGAACGTAATTCGCGAGTCGTCTAGGGGAGGGTGGTGGTGCGAGAGCGGTTCTCGTGTATACGTTCATTTTTCTGCGTCCCATTGCATTCTCGCAGACTGTAGCCTTTAAAACCACCCAATTTAATAACAACAAGACAGATGAACAAAACGTATAGCGTAATAAAGCGCGCAATTCTTGAGTACATTCTGTCGTCAAACTCAATCAACCGACCATAAATCCCCCAACGCCGTTCCATCCTGTTTTTATTGCGGTTGCCAAAAAAAATTATATCCGTGAGACCGGTGCCGAAAGGAAAAGGAAAAACTTATTAAAATAACCAAAAGAATAAGTAAAAAATGAAAAAAAAAAGAAAAAGAATAACATTTTGTAACAAGAACGGTTTGAACTGAATATTATAATATCAGACATTATTAGGCAAGAGATGACTCGAAGACTATAGTTGTTCCTTTTTATATTATTTTTCATTACAACATTTATTAAAATACTATGAAATGAAAAGTGAAAAAAGAAAAAGTGTAAATTAATTTTGAACTTAACACCTTGGTTACGAGGAGCACTTGCATCAATTTTAGCGGGATCGCACTAATTACCTAGTTGTATTAAGAAAATATTATAATCAATGCTAATATTGCGATATCTGAAAATAAGCGTTACAAAACCGATGTCATCATGAAACGAAAAATTATGGAGGGCAACACCTAAAAATATATATGAGGGATGATTGAAATATATATACGTATTTGATTTTTTCTGATCAGTATTATATTTTATTTAAAAAATATCTTCTCTCTGAATTATTTTATAACATTATTGTTATTTTATTTTATTACAGCTGCAACAATCGTCGTTGTGCATTATTGTTACGCGCGTCGATGATTATAGTGTATCCACTACAAATCGAACGGTTTTTCTGTATTAATTTCACAAAGTTCTGCGGTCGCACCATGTCACCGAATCGCCCGCACACAAACGGCCGCCGTCGTCGGTCGTGCCGATAATATAATATAATAATATTGACTATAGTCTCCGGCCGAGTGGCGAGGGGTTACGCGTTTCTGACCTTATATAATACACACGTCATTAGACGCCGAAACTTCGAATTTCGAATCCTCCTCCCCACCCTTACGACGATTCCACCCGATCGCCACAGAACCGCAACGCCGCCATCCCCGTCACGTGCACCTCCTCCCCCCGGGCCGAGGACATCGCCTGACAGGGGCGCGGACGGACTGCACGCGTCGTGTTTCAGCGTCACGCATGGCGGCCTCTTCGACTTGGTCGACCGCCAAATTTCGCCGTGTACACAATAATAATACGGTCCCTCGGACCTCTCCGTCTCGTCTCCACCAAGCCAATATACCGTACCGGTATTGTGTGTGTGAGTGTGTGGGTGGGTATGTGTGTGGCGGTTTATTTTTTCCATACAAATAGCCGATGCGTACCGCCAATAACCGGAGCACGCGATAATTTCTCGTGCCGATCGTTGTTGGACCGTGTAAAACGGGCGGAGTACCTACTGTTTTTTTTTTCACTTCCAAACCTGTGCGCGCGCACACATACTGAAACGTGTAACAATGAAATAAAACCTATGTAAACTACACCCGACGAGATTGGAGGGTGCAGGGTGCAGGGTGCGGGCTGAATAACGTATGATATTATTATTATTATTATTACTATGTCGGAACGGACGGGGCGGGTCTCGGCGGTGTATATGTATGTGTATGTACGTATGTGTGTGTGTTATAATGATATTATATACGAGTCGGCCGTTTCATAGACCGTGAAAATGCCTATAATGGCAAATAAACGACTTTGCTCCCCCTCCACCCCACGCACGACGCCAACGTGTGCATAGGTATTCTCCTCACCTCCGCTTTAATATAGGTTCATAGCGCACTCTCCTATAAACGTCCGTGGCTGTATATTCCCCATTTGGGGCCGGTGGGGGGAGGGAGACGACTTTTAACCGCAACCCCTAACCACGGTTACCGTCATCGAGTTAGTGTGTGTTAGCAGTGCGTCTCCGATTTGGCCCGTCGCAACGCGCCACACTTTCGTCGTGTGCATATTATAAACTTGTAAGGGATCAGTACAACCCCACAACCAGCTATTAAATTATTGTAACCGGCACCAGACGGCTTTCGAAACGTTTTAGTTTCGGTGAGTTTTTCATTTTCAAATGCGTTCGGACACACGTCGTGTACGTATAAAAGATAATACTATAGTAATATCATTTAGTCCCTCTGTTCGGCATTCAAAAAGTGTCCGCCGACTGTCTTTGATGGAATAAATTATTTTTATTTTGCACTTTAACTGATTTGCATGGTTGATTGTAAGTGTTTACTATTCTTTTGGTCGAAAACTGTAATGACACTATGTACAACACTATATATGCATCGACACTGATGCAAATGAACGGTATCAAAGCAAAAGCGAGCGCATAATCGCTCTAATTAAAAAAGTTTAAATCTATGCGTATTATAAATTGTTTTAAACACGCTCAAGAATGTATAAAATGAACTTAATACGCAATAATTATCATCTCATTTAATTGCAAATATTTTTCAAAATTTAGATAATGTACGTGAGTAGACGTACATTTGCTTTGCTTATTTGAAGAATAAATGAATTTCAATTCTATTAAAATGTTTAAAGGGAATATATTTACATTTTTGAATTATATTCTAAAACTTTTGAGCTTTAAGTTTTTAATTAAAGTAAGAATAAATATTTTATTTTTAATTGATCAAAGGGAAATAAATAAAGTATAACTAACGCGGAGTTTGAGAGACGCAATTTTGGTTCACTTGCAATGTGTGAGTAATTATTTCAGTGTTTTAGATTATTTTAAATATTTCAATTAACAAATGATTTTATAGTGATACAGTATTTCAAGAATAAAATCAAATTTCAAGATTTGAGTGGACTATGTGCCCTGCTTTCAATATTGTTTGCTGAATAATTTTTTTCAATATTTTCCTGCAGGTACAATAATTAAAAATTACAACAAAGACGAAATACGTGGTTTGAATTTCAAACACGATAATCTCATTCAGTGAATAACTATGGTAATTGTAAATGGTTATGAGAACAATGTATCTACCAAAGGGAAATATTATTAAATTGTAGATCTATAATATGTTTAATCGAAAGTTATTTTCGCTATAATAATACCTACCTGAGCATTATATTTTCTTTACTAACTTATTTAACAATGTTCTATGCTATATATGTAACACCGTTTCAAATGCATTAAGAGTTTATATTACATATTAAAAACTTAACTATAAATCAAAACTGTATAATACAGGAGGTAAGTAATTTTAAGAATCAACTTAACTATGTATACCAAATTTAAATGTTGGTAATCTTGAATAAAATATATATTATGTTTTTGTATAAAAGATTCAACACTCCAAATACAGAACATTAAACGAAATATAATATGTATAGGTACATGTTATTATATTTTGTATATTATGTACAATGTATGAATTTTACATTTTGTTAAAAAAAATAGAAAAAAAATATTATTTAATAAAGTATACATTTTCTGTTTAACTAGAAATAACATAGGCTTAAATTTAATATCATAGCTATACATACTCAAAAGGTATATAAATTAAAATCGTTTGACTGTTACATTGTTTTATGGTTGAAAATGTATTAACCAGTACCTACTTGATGTAAAATAAAAATATTATTATTAACTAGAAAAGGATAATAATATGATGAAAAAATTTTATTTTTTAAATATTTCAAGTACTTATATTATGTACATCGATTTTATGCATTGAAATTAAAAAAAAAAACACTTACATATTTTACAAATAACTACAACTCGTTGAAAGAGATGAATCTATTAAACACAGTAATTATATATATATATAATATATTTATCTATATGCAAAATCTGTAATTAATATATTATAATTCGCATAAATGGCTTACTCATATTTAACGTTAATAACATTTTTTGAGGTCATGTTTATCGGGACGTGTCGAAAAACCTTGAGGAAAAGCAGCCAAATTAATCATTCAAAAGTCACTGAGTGCCGTTTTTATTAGCACAAATTGAATCGCATCCATCCATCCGGTATACGCGTATTCCCGTTTCCACAAGAGCCTTTGTCGAACCAAAAAACTCTATACCGAAGACTGACTTCTAGGACGAGAAACGGGTCACACGACGATGACTCGAAAGTGTGCTAGTCATAAACCTTGAGATCACGTAGATACATGATAATTTATACACGAGCAACGTTTCGATCAAAGAGGGAGTTGATGTGTAGTCGAGATTAGGTTAGGTGAGGTGATATAATAAAAACAAATTGGTCATCGCTTGGGGTGTATTTTATTGAATATTCTACCAGAGAACGGAAATATAGGTGACGATTGTACTACTGCAGACTACCATGATCCGTGTAGAGTGTATACGCGGCATTCAGTCAGAAAACAAAATGGACCGAAAACTATGTCATCGCATCGTTATCATAACAGATAATACACACACAGAATCACATAAGTATATGTATGTATGCGTCTAACAAACCCTATAAAATACATAAGTCGGTTTGGGACTATCCGCGTTTCGAGGTTTGACATTTTTTTTTTATTTTTACCAGCCAATCTACACGTTTTAGTATTACACTCAAATTCATATTTTGTTCCAATGCATTTGAAGTTAAATAAATTACATTATTCAATTTAAACATTATAAATAAATATATTGTTATGGCTTTCACATAATGTAAGGTTGTCGGGCGAGAGGAATGGTACCTATACATGGATCATCAGCATCACAGGAAGTTTGTTAAGATATCAGTAAACAGACCAACAGTCTTAGTCCGCAGTTTATTGTCGTTGAAAATTATATTCATAGTTATTTAGGTGTACAAATTATTACAGAAAACGTTTTGAATTATATAAAACTGATTACGGGGTTAAAGCAGTTAAAAACAATACGACATTGGTATCGCGTAAAATTGTATGCATTGTATGAAGTTTTTCCCAGCCAAAATATCATATTGTGCAATGGAGAATAATATCGTTTGTTTGTATTTATGTGAAAATGTGTTATACAAAATATCTAATATATTATTATAATAATAAAATTATATTGTCTGAGAATAGTTGTTCGTTTTTTGTTTTGTACATGTACAGCAGTTGTTATGTTTAAACCATAATAATTTGAAGAAAACAAAATAAAAAAATATTGTTTTACTATGTAACTCAACTTAAAATAAATACTAGAGTGTCAAGAATACAAATATTTACGCTTCACTTTACTCATATAAATAAATAACAAAATTGTTCAATTATAAAAAACAAACAAAAATGTATGGGTTGTTAATAGTCCAAATTGTTGTACAAAATTAAGTGTAATATCACATTTTAACAGTAGTTGTATTAAATCAATATCTACCATGAACGTGCTTATTGTACTCATTAATCATTGAATTGAAAAGTTGAATATTAAGTCTTTCTGGGTGGTTTCAAACTTAAGTCTAAATTATTCAATAATACCATTCTATACTAAGATGGCGTGTATATATATCTAATATATTCTCAAAACGTATAGACATAGTAATGTTATTGAATATAAAGACATGTTTTTGCATTTATAATACTGTACCTACGTTGAATTATATTTTAAAACTCGTCACATTTTAAAAGACCTAGATCGTATTGTCCACTACAATGAATGTGCTTCGGGACAGACGAAATTAATTAAAAGTCAACGATGAATTTCCTATCTATAATCTCTGTCGAATTTTCGATGAATATAATCTTATCAAATAGAAAAAAAAAATAATAAAAAAAACCTTATAACTCTTTTCAATAAAGTTAGGTTTTGAGTGTGTTTTTCTATCCTTTTGGCTTTATTCTCGCGTTGATCGAGATTCTGACGTCAAGAAATTTCTTCATTGTATGAACCGACTGACCTTTTGCCGTTGTCGAAAATGTTTCACACTCTCAAGGTGCACTATAGTGGTACTAGGCCCATAGGAGACGTTTTACTCCAGGATTATATTTGTTCTTGGATGGGGTATTTCGACAGGGGTACGGTCGTTACGGGCCATTGGTCGCACGTCCATAAAAGTGGAATGTACCCGTCCGACCTGGCGGAAATACTGGCAATTTCGAAAGCGAAAAAAGTTTTAAGAACAATGACTGTTAAATTCATTGATAGTAAAATAAAATATCACTTTTATGGATCACATGAGGCATATTACATAATATTATTTCCTATACAATATCAATATTTATGTAATTTTACATTTATTTTTTTCCTCAGTAAAAATAACGATGGAGCTTACATCATAAATTATTCAGGAATATATTATAAAGGTATTAATAATAATAAAAAAAAGTTTTGTTTTAAAAATAATGTTAAAAACTCAGATTTGCTTATTGGTTAATAAATAAATACCTTAAAACAAATTTTGTTAAAATTACACAATTTTTAATATAATATTATGCTGGTATTCCAGTCATCTCGTGATGGCCACTATTCAAATCTACACATAAGGTAGGAGAATGTTAAGCATAACAATTTTAATGTTAGTAAGATTAATAATATCATATTCTAATACAAATTTATTTCATCAACTAATAGTATACCAAATTCAAATACCTAAACAATTGCGTATATATTTCTTAACCGATATAATGAACAAAATATGTAAAACTTCCATATTTTTGAAATACATAGAATATTATTCTGCCTTGCGAAAACACCCCAAAATTATCCCAAATGTTACTAAATAAGTCATTTTAATAATTTATTATATCAAATTATAATACAATAATATTTCTGTGAAACTATTATTTCTATAAATATTTTATTTAAAAATGAAATATAAAATATGTAATTATAATTGTGGCTCGGCACAAGCAGTGGCTGAAATCAATCGCGCAACGTGATTGAGAGTAAGCAACTGCCACTTCCACTAGTTCCCACATAATTTTTACATAATAGTAATTATAGTTTATAATTGAACGTAAGTACATATAATAATTTGTCTTTTTTGATTTTTAAAATATTCATCAAGATATTTATTATACTGTAAATTTGTATTTATTTAGAAATCAATTTTTTTGAATAAATAATATTTCTTAATGAATTTTGAACAAATTAGAATTGTTATGACCACGGTACTGTTTACGATATTTTTTAATTATGTTTTATACTAAAAAAATAACCACCTACACAATTATGTAGTAAAATTGCATATATCGAGCGCCGTCGTAGGTTCCGCTGTTCAAGTTTTCCGAAAGATAATTTTAAAGTTTTTAAAACACCAATATTCCCCCCCCCCACCATTTATTATGTTCACACAAATTATGAAAGACAGTCTTAAATTATTTTTTGAACACGAAGATGTTTAATAACTTCAAATAAAAACAAAAAAATAACTGAATGAGTGTTACGTTATACAACGTGTAGTCATAAATTATAAACATTTAAAGAGTATATATTATTATTAATAACTGTAGTGAATAAAAATGTCTTTGATTTAGTATCTGATAAAATATATTCTTTAAATCATTATCTGAATTTATTCTCTAAGAGTTTCGATAACACTGTACAACGGTAATGTTGTTTTTTGAAATAAATATTTTTCTATTTATATAGCATTTGAATTAGACAAAAGATATTTTCAATATTATATAAAAGCATTTTTAAATATGAAAATAGATAATTCTTTAGATTTTAATTTGGATAATTTCCTTGGATACTAATTTTTTAGTAACGAACAAAGTATAATGGCTATATGACTTTGTATTTTAATTATGTAACAGTTTTTCGTATACAAATAATTTTCCCTATATTATAGCATTGTACAGTATATATTTACTACACTTTGTATTTGTTGAACTATATAAATATGTACATGGGTACCTACCAGTAAATGTTAATAATATTAATATCATTGTGTACAAACTGCATTTTCACCTACTCATAATAATTGAGATTTCAATACGAAATTCGTAAAAAATATTTTATCGTACTCTTTAGAATATAATACTATGCAAATGCGCATAAATGATATTAAAAATTATATATTAAATATAAAATCATTACGCTGTCAAACGAAAAAAAATAACTAATGGGCATAATTACATTAAACATTTCGACGCTTACAATTTGCCTTACACATGATCGAATACCAATAATGACTGCAATTTTCTGTAATTTAATTCGATTTAATTGAACCGACTTTATACATTCGAGGAAATTTAAAAAAAATAACTCAACTGTTTAGGCGCTCGTAGTTAGCGAAACCGGGCACGTTTTTGTAACGGTGTAAATAATCCCCATTTTCAATGACAAACGTTTTATTGGATTTTTATGATCTAAATAGAATTTAACGTTCTTCTGAATATAAAATAAAGTCATTGCCAATTTTCAACCTCGTTAAATTCGAAATAACGTTGTAAATGATATGATAATATATATAGGAACTCCGAAATCGTATTTATTCGAATACGACAGTGCATATATTATTATTATGTTATATTCGTACGTCAACCGGGATGTTAATAATTTCGAGGGCAGACATTATATACCATTAAACGCGTGTTGTGCGCAATAATACGCAGTTAAATAATATATTAACATATACAGTGCATATATAGCGTATTATATATATATATAGAGAGAGAGAGAGAGAGAGAGATAGGTGTGTCTACGGCGCGTTGATAATATTATGTAAATATTAGATGTTATTATGTTAACAGACGGATTTTAAAAGTTCAATACCTACCCCATAATAATATACATATTCATATCGTGCGGAGGATGCACCGCGCATATACGGTTTTGAGGGTATAGTACGACATTACATTAATAATATAATATAATAATGATAATAATAAGAAGAAGAATCATAATAATAATAATATTATTATAATACTCGGTTAAACACGTTTGACCACGTGCAGATGGTAGTTGTGTGTGTGTGTGTGTGTGTGTGTGTGTGTGCTAAAAGTTTTTCTTCAAGTCGCGGCGTATTGTCTTCTGGTGAACTGCAGTGGTAATCTCTATGCAAAATTCCACACGGTCTCCGCTAACGATGGCGGCGGTGGTGGCGTCGGGCGAGCGTGCGGTGCTCCGAGCGGTAGCGATCGAAGGGATTCCCGGGCGGCGGCGTTAGACTTCGACTTACTATACACTATATGTACAGGTATAGGTACCTAACCTACACGTAATACGACGACGGAGACATGCACAGTGTGCGTATATATGTGTAAATATGTGAAAAACGAAATATAAAAAGTCCTTCGAACCGTGCACAACTGCATGCAGAGTATATAGTTTATATTGTATAGTCTCGCCACCGTCCCTTCCTGTCTATGCGCGTCCTATGAGGTGACTTAAAATAATCCACTGAAGTTTCGAAGGACAGTTTTACAGAGCGTTTTCTTCTATATTACACACTCGCGAGTCTTATTATACGTATAGAAAGAGATTTAAAGTTTGCCGAATCCGTAACACACGCGATATGTCTTTTAAAAGAAAAACACTTGAATATATTATTATTATTATTATTATGATATTACCTACCAACCAAACTATATCGTACTCAAAATACCTAGTCGGTAAACGTCAAAACACCGCGGATCATCATATAAATGTTTCACGGGATATTCAGGTATAATATTGAATGCAGATAAATGTCTTATAACTAAAGTTAATGGGTTTATTGTTTCGTTTATTTACTATATTAATAAAAAAATTAACTATAGGTAAATACAATTGAAATGCGATACAATCGTTGAATGATATTTATCTATATATAATATTATAATAGTAACTCGCCAAATGTCATCCCAAATATCATTCATTTAACTTTCAAACAATTTTTTTATCAACTCAACAGTACAATCGTGTTTATGTTTATACAAATAGTTTATTTTTTTTTTTATTATTAAAACATCGCATGATTTTTTTAAATAATTGGCCGTGTAGAATTTACAAAGTACTTGATATTATTTCATGTAATAGGTAAATGATAAATGTCATAAAATCATGTAGGTACTTAATTATTCAAAACTTTTGACACTCATATGCAAAAGTTATTAATTTGATAATCATGTTTATCAAAATGTACATGCAATTACACAACTAAAAATATATATAATTAAATGTTGGCTGCAATTCAATAAAGTTTTATACCTATGTTCGAAATATAAAGTATATAAATTTTCGATATTAGAAGTACTCCTAAAAAATTGGTAACTATATTACGTTAAAAAATCGTATAATTTGTATTTTTGATATTTTACAAAATTTTAATTTATATATCAAATACATAATATAATATTATATATCATACCAGTATGAAAGTTTCTAATTACTACTTGCACTTTGTTTGAAATAACTTTTCTTCAAAATCCATCATTATGGATATAATTATTCTTACCTGTAAAAAAAAAAAAACGAAAATTAATCAATACTATTTACATATTATGAGTATTTTTTAGAAACTATTATCACTAGAACTGTTAATTAAAAATGTTATTTCATTTATCTAAAAACTATATAATAATGGGAAAATCAAAAATTCAAGCTTGTAACCTTTGAGATAAATTATTATTAGTAGGTATTTTATTTTTTATTTAATCAACGTCATATCAAAAATATCGAAACACACTTTGTTTAATTATTCCTCCGTTTTTAATATGTAATTTATTGTACAGCTTAATATACTTTGTACGCGTCATTTGTTTTATAAAAACAAAATACATTCAACGTATTATGTTCTCCGTATACAAACACATAATGTAATAATAACGCACACGGTGTGTCATAGAACGTGTGTTTTAACTTAATGGATAAGTCGCTTGTGTTATTGTATTAATTAGCGCATGGAAAAAGCGCATGCAAAATATTGTTCATTTCATTTATAACGCGGCCATTAAGTTGTTAGTGAATTAAACAACGTGAAACTTAGACAATAACTTATTTTATCTGAACATTAAACATTTTCTAGGAATGGTCTTTTAGTTTTTAATTCACTAAAGCAAGCGTCAACGAGGGTTAATTACGTATAAGGTCTCACAAGCATCTCACCGGTGCTTAATGATACTAATATACGTAATACAACGAATGAACGACTATGGGGACGACTATGTACTTCAGTAAAAATGTAATATCTGCGAAATATCGGCATTAAGGGATGCATATACAACATAATATTGCTCTGTATTGGATCAAAAGTACCCAATTTTCGAGGATCACATTATAGCGCGTTTCGAGTAGGTGGAAACGACCCTATCATACATAATAACCGTACATAAAATTTTATATATAATCCGCGTGAAAAAAAACCCCCCTCATATGTATAATCATTTGTTTGGATGTTCGTATTTGCAATTTTATTCCTGGGAAGGTAAATTGAGTGTTACGAACACTCGTCTTGTGTTATTAAATTAATGTAAATACTCTATGAATTTAACGAATGACGCGATATTTTAAGTGAACATGAAAGGAAGATTCTGTGAGATGCTCTGATTAGGAACAAATATTAAGAAAAAAAACACGAAGCGAGATAGTTGATAAATTCGTTGGGATCTCTGTAAAAATAAATTAAATAAACAAATAATAAGTGCCGTCTTCAAAGTAATTTTTTTTTCTATTATCTAACGTTATAAAAATACAATTTTTTTAGATACTTTCTTTCAATTTATTTTTGTAATTTTGATACATTAAATTACGTTAGAGGTTTATCTTTGCATATTTAAGTAAAATTAAAATTAAAATAGATTAAAGAGAAAACAATATATAACTGAAGCATACTGTAATATTCTAGTGCTGGATACTTGTAAAAAAATTACTATGTATAGTTAAACGGAACTGTGCAATAACAGTCGAAGTTGGCATTCAATTTTTATAGTTTCATTTAAGGTGGGCAACTACATTGGAAGTTATAATTATTTTATTACTGATTGAATGTCGAAGAGCAGGAAAAATGCCAAACAAAAAACTTTGTTTCTGGTATGAAGAAAACAAAAAAAAAACATTAAGTTATAATAATAATATATATAAGAATAGCCCATATATACAGTGGATTAATACGATTAATGAAAGTTGATGGACGAGAACCAAAATCTTAGCTCGGTTTAAATTGCGGTCTTAAAGAATCAGTAAACAATAAACGTCAAAAAAAGTTAAGATGCTTTGGTCAATGTTCGTGCTATGTTTTTATTCCCCTTGTTAACTCGCAGGCCCGTTGTTGTCGTTTTCCTTTTAGTTTTCATCCCTCCCCCCCGCCAACACACCCGACATCATAATCCCATCCGATGTAAAAACTTGTTAAGAAGAGAGTTGCGAGAACCCGTCTCAGCGTCAGATACATCCCCAATATAATAGTATATCTTTATATATTATATATATATTTATTTATTTATTTATATCTATCACCCCCACCTCCTGCACGGGTGCTGCCACCAACGCCACCGGTGTAACACTTGGCAAGAAAACTGCACTGTACAGGACGGCGTAGATTACGTTTTAATATTATCACATCCATCTAGCTAGTTTGTCCTCGGCCTCGGTATTTTTATTCCTCGATTTTTTTTCACCTTTTTCGTATTTCCTCTACTTTACCTACACACGCCGCCGTGTTCGCATATTGCGTATAACCACACCTACATCCCGCTCCCCACCATAGATGCCACGATAACGAGGATTCACGGTGAAACGCGATTTTTTCTTTCTTACCTACCCACCGAAGGCGCTCGAAATTAGATTTTAATTTTAGCCACTTCCTATCATATAGCGCCGCGTAAGGCTTTTTCCAGGATGATATTATTTTCCGCAGCCCTTTGGCCCCACCGTTGTTCTCGCCCCCATTTTAACAGCGATTGTTCTACAACCTCGCCGCATGACCCGCTGTTATTTTGCATACAACGTTTTAACAAGGTATATTACACGGATGTAGTTATATTTGAATTTTAATGGGACACGCTTAGATGGTCTGATTTCGAGTTGAATAGGTATCGAATCCAGTAACAAGAGCTGCTGTAGTGTCGAGCTGTTAAAGTTATTCAATTAATTTTAAAACATTATTGTTGTACTCTAATTGAACGGTCCGACGGGCGCGATAGACAAATTGAGTTTTTCGTACCTAACCGCATTATCAGTAACGTGACGTATTATTCATTTCGAGACGAATTATTGTTTGTGCATTGTATAATTTTTTTCATATATTGTGACACTCAGTATTGATGATAACTACAAATTCTCGATACCTATCTAATAAAGCATAAATATTATGATTGGCATTAGAATAATTTTTATATGTTTCATAAATTCAATGTGAAACAAATAATTTAAAGGTCTTACAATGATGTTTTATTTTTTATCTTTTGCAGCAAACACTTTTTTGGGGCCAAAAGAGTGCTTCAAAAGTTTAACATTGGACCTTTATAGATCGTAAATCTTATCTATATGGCGCTTTGAAGAAGTAATTTTCCGATTTTCTTTGTAGTTTCCCGAAGCATGAGAAAAAACACAGACAGCAACATTTTAAAATGTTTGTAGAAAAATCAACAAGCTCTGTTTTGACTGCGCTACACTCAAAATCGTTATTTAAAAGCGATCATTCCTTATAAATGTTACAACATATGACATATGTACCAAAGTAAACGAAGCGAGTACCTAAATCCAGGCATCTGATGTGACCTGTGTAAAATATGGAATATATGAGATATTATTTTATGCATAATACAGAATGATGAATTATATCTTTTAAAGAAGCGTATTCTTTTCTTTGGCATTATTTTTGCAATAATAATACGCATAATAATAATAATATTATATCCATTTCAAACGACGTTAATCTCATATATTTAATATATTTAGAATGATTACACGCATGCAATGTATTATTGGAAATATAATATATTATGAATGAGTAGTATACGAAAGATTACAAATATAAGTTATTCATTTGTATATACTATATACTATGAGATACTTTTTGTAAATGTATCTTTTTTTAAGGAGTATGCATATGTCTGTAAAATAGGTGTTGCTATTATATTATTTTAAACTTAGTTTTCTGCTTATACAATAAAATATGACGTGAGTACTATTAAAGACTTAATTCCGAAAACTCGTTAATATAGTGTTAACTGATGCCCAGCTCAAAACTCATACTTCGAGAAAATTATAATAATATAATGTACACTAATAATAATGCACATCTCTGAAAGTAACTAATAATAACAAATGTAATAAATAAATGAACTACAAAAGAAATGAAGACTTGAAAGTTTTTAATATAATTTAAAGGCAAGATCTAGGGCTGAAAATATTATCATGTTTGGTGTTGGGGCGAGACTATCAACGATGAATGCAAATATATATATATTATACTTTAAGGAACGACGACAAAATCGGATTTAAAGCTGGAGGTAAAAGAAGTTTTAAAAGGCGAAAACCTCTTTTAGCTACCGACATGGCGGGAAGGAAATTTATTGAACAAGAAGATAATGTTAAGGTGGAACTTCCGCCGAAGGAGACACGAGTTCCAATTATCGTGTACCGTCTGAGGTGTTCCGCTTTTGTTCGGGTCTCAAATATCTGCCTTTTGTGCGTGTATGAGGCCGGAAAAAGGGACGCTACAGAAATGAATATATATTACATATATCCATATACTTATAGATAAATACATATATTCGAGTGCACACAGCGTATAGATATTTCGTTTCTACTTTTTCTTTGGTTATAAATAACCTACAATGTACAACTACGAATCATTTCCCTGGCAATATTTCACCCAGATCTAACGTGAATATAGTCAATGGGATGGGCTTCTACACTAACTCACTCCAAGTGGCGTGAAACTACCTCGAAATACTAGTGCTAATGGTTTCTCAACCAATTTGACCGTCTCTCTCTTTTTTTTTGACACGGAAATATTGAAATTGTTATTGAGTTGAAACTTGAAAACCTCAATTTTTACACCTCTAAAATATAGTGTTTTAAAAAGCTAAAATTATTTTAAACTGGGTATGTTACATTACTTACAAGATATAATAATTTTAACACTTTGTACTCCTTTCAATCAAATATTAAACTAAATAGTTTTAAATTTAACAGTATTAATAATATAATATTCAGAGATAATATTGTGATAGCTGTATTCTAAAAATCTTGTAGAAAATACTAAATATTAAAAAAAAATATGTAGCCATTTCTAAGAAATAAAAAATTGCATAATATAATAGATGAGGTCGTTATTGTAAAAATATTTAAGATACTCCGAGTATTAATACAATTCAATACACGTGAAATATATTATTATATACAATAATTCATAGTTTATTGTATTTATCACAATGTAAATCTTAGTTCTCAAACAACTCAAGTAAAAGTCGTTATATTATTCAGTAGAAATAATAATTCTATGGTTAGTCTGTAGTGTTGCGAATATTTATCTTTTTTTTTTACTATAGCGAATACCTACTGTATTAATTTTTAAGAGAATAAATGCTGATTGTTATGATAACCTTTTATCGATAATTTGAATTCAGAAATAAAATATTTATTGTAGTATAAAGTTTATACTATAAACCATACGCTTAAAATAATTTACAATTCAAAATATTTCGCAAATTTAACTCTAGCGATCACTATATAAAACATGAGATTTATGTGAACTATAATGATATAACACTTATATAATACTTTGCGCTTATTTGAATAAAATATTAGACCATATAATTTTAAGTTCAACAGTACTAAAAATTTTATTCAGGAATTGTGACAGATATTCTTAAAATCTTGTAGGTAGTAAAAACTAAATTTAACATTTGTAATATAAGTTTTCAAAGAATATAACTTAAAAAAGGTGCTCTGCTGTACAGTAGGTTACAAATGGGTCACTGTATAATGGATGGTATTTTTATAGTCACAGCTTATTTTTATATAAACTGTGCAAATGTATTTTTAGATTTTTTGGTAACAGAATTAACTACTTACGTGGAATCTTCTTATAAACTTTCAATCCTTAGATATAAAAGTTGAACATTTTATAAATTTTTAACTACAGAATAATTATTCAATTTTAAATTTGACAAATTTTGTCAAAATTAGATCTTTAAATGCTTATAAAAAAAAATTCTGTGGTGTATACTGTATATGGTGTATAGGAAATGCTAATATAAACATTCAGTAAAATTTTATGTATCTACAGTTATTCGTTTTTGAATTACAACAAAATAAGAAAATCGCTGTATGAGAAATCGAGTGAATATAAAATGTTGTAAAAATTTGAATTTCAAACGCTCATAAAAATTTAATATGACTTTCTTATAGACTTTTTTTTTGATAAAGGTAGATAATCTTATAAGAAATCTTGTATTACATTTTAAAATCTTAGATTTAAAAAGAAAAACTTTTACGAATTCTTAACTCAAAATAATCTGAAATAATTTTCGTGATTTTTCCATATTTTGTCACTTTTTGAACTTTAAATGCTTTTTAAAGAAAACTGTGACTCAGAATTTTTATTATTTTTCATCTGCCTTTGAAACAATATACTAGGAGCTTCCTATTAAATTTTTAAGCTTTTTTAACCAACAAATAAAATTTTATTGATATTTTTAGAAAAAAAACTAAAAAAAAAATGGAAAATGAAAATGTTCCTAAACAGTTCAAAACAAATCATAATATTTCGAAAATTGTATCGTGTATAGAAAATGTAAATATAAACAATCAGTGAAAATTTCATGTATATATATTCATTTTTTTAGAGTTACACCAATAACCAAAATCGATTTTCACGAACACAGATTTTGAGTAAAAATTCCCGTTTTTCCTTAATTTTTCTTTTGTTTTTCACGGCTTTTGAAAGCTACTGGGAAATTTTTACTTTTGACTCCTTAAAGTACCAACTAGATTCACTTTCCTATCAGAAAAGATACTGTTGAAAAAAATCCAAGCACTTTTACTGTCCTAAAAGATGATGACAGACACAAAAAAAAAACACACATCATTATAAAATCAATACATTCATCGTTTCACTCAGAATCTAAAATAACAGTTAATGTAATATAGAAACTCGAGGTTATAATGATATCATATTGTATAACTTACTATGAAATGAGTTTGTAAATATTTAAATATAATTTAATATTATATATTATAACATAGTTTAAACGAAAAAATTATAAGTTTGTAGCTGTCTATATTATTATTATCATATGAAACGATTGGGTTTGTTTCACCGCGACATCAGATATGAATATAACTACTTTTGCCTCGGGTTGACGATTATTCTAGTAATTGTTTGATATCGATATCTATACTGTTACATTATTATAGTAATACAACGCGAAGCGTCAATATTCAATGAAAACAAATTATCAAATCATATTATATTATGTGTACGCTTTTGAGAGGATACACTCCGCCGTTGTCGTAAAAACGGAAACAATGAGCGATGTAAAATTAAAATTAAATTATTGTTATTTTATCGCGTAATTTATGTAGTATCCGTTTCAGTCGGATGCGTAGCGGCACGTTGCGGTGATACACGAGTATAATGTGCATTATAATAATTATTGTGATATTCGTATATAATACATTAATTCGTAGTTGTAGCCGAAATCAAACGGCCTGCAGGGTCTCTGGTCGACCACCGACCACCGACCGCCGCCGTTCCGGTGTTCGTATATTTTATAATGACGTTATAATAAAATCGTACGAGCATAGTGTTCGGCGAGTCCGATGGAGTTTCACCATTATAATAATATCATATTATTATATTGTCGCCGGCGTGTCAGATTTTATAAGAGAACAAATCGTACAAACATTGTTTGCTGCAGTCGTCGCCGTCGTCGTTCCGTTTCCCCCCGTCGTTGCCGACCGGCCGACCGACTCGTTTCATACGGACCGTTAACGCACTGTGAGACAGAAATTATATTATTGCGACCGTTCGCCGAGTCCCGTCCCGTCGTGTTCCGGTGTCTGCGGTGGCGCTTATATTATAACAATAAACCCAACACGCTCGCGTGTGCGGGATTAGTGTGGCGGCGGCGGCGGCGGCGTAGGCAGAAACCCAGTGCGGGCCGAGACGGTAGAGGCTATAGCAGCAGCTGTATTACAACACGACTGTGAGTACGGCAGCGGGGGGGGGGGTTTTCTGGAACGGCTGTGGATCCGAATGCAAAAGTTGTAAATTTATCATCGCCTGTTTATAATATACACACACGCGTAATGGTATTACGAGCGGCCGCCTCCTACTCCTCTTTCGTACGGCCACAGCCTCAACAACGTTTCATAAACCTCCCCGCTGTTTTCGGAGCCACATATTTTCTTCGCCGTTTGGCGACACCGAAAAATCGCGAGGCGCGCGGGCCCACACTCACACACGTACCTACACAACATATAACGCGATATTATTATTATAATATGAGCGCCGCTCCGGTCGTAGCCCGGAGGTCGGTTTTTCCGGACCGTTTAAATCCTTTAACCCCCTCCCTCCCCCCTCCTCGATCCTGCACGACCGCCACACCGATCACTATATATATACGATATTTATGTATATGTATAATACGGCAGTACAACTATACTGTATTCTACCGCTCCGCACCGGACCCCGCGACCGACATTCGCCCCCCCCCGCATAGCGCTCGATGGGATATATCACATATTATTATAATATATACTCTTGCTAGTATATACGTCATTTATATATATATATATACGATTATTATAAATCATTCGCCTCGCGGCCGTTCGGCTACAAGTGTGTGTGTGTGTGTGTGTGTGTGTGTGTGTGTGTGTGTGTGTGTGTGTGTGTGTGTGTGTGTGTGTGTGTGTGTGTGTGTGTGTGTGTGTGTGTGTAAGTGTGTATTATAATAATATATGTATATGCACGCGTGTGCGCCGCGCTTACAAACCACCCGAACACGCGCGGCGTATGTGTAATAAAATATGTGTACGGGTGACATATAATATTATATGTGTTTCTTCTGCGGGGCCAGCGCGTCGAGGATATATTATTATTGTAAGACCGGCGAATTTCCCGGCCAATATACACGTACGACGCGGAAAAGCGCGCGTGGACGTGCAGGAGCAACGGAAAAATAAGACGACACGCGACGTGCGGGCGGCGGGTATTACGCTCGCGCGTGCGGTGTCTTTCAGCACGGCGTCTGCCACTGCCACTGTTACGAGACCGCCACTGCCGCCGCCGCCGCGCCGCCGTTCTACACTTCTACGGTCGACTCGCCTCCTCGGATAAATATTTGTTCGATTCTCCTGCACGCGTGTGCGTTCTATCTTTTTCTTTTATAATATGAATAAAACATGGCAAACGGCATGGCCCCGCCGCCGAATAGACACGTCACACGGTAAATGACCGTGTGCGCCCTACCCCGCGCACAAATGTGTTTTATCGCTTTGCATGAAGAAGAAGAAGAAGGAGAAGAAAAAAAAGAAAACCTAACCCGACGCTCTAGACGGCGCGAAGAAGAATGGCGCATGATTTGTGTCGTCGTCCTCCCGCCCGTCCGGCGACGAGGGAGAATGAAGGAAAAATGGCGATAAAAACAACCGAGACTTTGCGTCGGTGGTCGTACTATAAAGTCGTCGACGAATACTGCACTCAATTTTACTGATCATCGTGTATATAGCTGTGTTTCCGAAACGGTCTCCTATCAATGCCCCCCTGCCCCCCAACACATGCCAATAGCGTACATTTTTCCCTCGAAGACATAAAAACACACTAAACATTTGGTAGGTATATTGGAAAAGTGTTAGGTAGGTACTTTATTTTTAACAATATTATTATTATTATTGACGAAATACGGTTATATACAGGAGAACCTGACAGATGACTTTTGTTCTTCTGAATATTTTTAAATATTTTTTTTCTATTTATATAATTTATGATCGCTTGTGCTACACGTGTCATATAAAAAAAAATATTTTTATTTTTATTGCTGAAAATAAAAATTTTTAAATTTGATTTAAATTTTTTGAATTCAAAATAGCCAATTTGTAAATCTGACGAAAAGAAAAATTTAGATGGTAAAAACTTTTATCCAAGTCATGCAGTTTATTTTAAGAATTTATTGTTCACAATATCAATCATTTTATGAGTAAATTAATTTAGAACGTGATAACTTAATGTTTTAAAACAGTATTTTTGGGGATTTTCTGACATGAGTATATTTCTTAAATTATTTACTAACTATATTATTTTTACAATTTTACATACGTTTAAGTAGTATAATTTTTTTTCCCAGTTCTCCCTGTTACAGGCCATAGTGTGCACTAGCTGCACTGCACCGCCCGCACCGCTGCCGAAGAGGACGTACTGAACGCAAACGTTGCACGTAAATCCGATGAATTAATTCACTGCTGGGTATGATATTATTATTATACGACGACAATTAGTCGTCTCAATTAAGATATACTCGGATAAAATCGTTAAAACGCCGATGTGGAGTAGCCTTGTTGTATTTACATCATAATATATAGCTGTGCTATTGTCGAACAAACACAATTGGACGTAGTCTAGTTATATAAACGCACATTACGATCAAATCGTGACGGTTTAAATTTCTGCAATGGTATTGACTTTACATAATGATACGGCGCAAAGCAACGGAATCATGATATCAGAATTGTTTTTAAATTTAAATAATATTATTACAAGTGTTCTGAATAAAAATTGAAATACGCCGCACTTATAGCAGTTGATCGATATAATATATTCGTTCGTGAAGTAAAATATTGTGCCCTACTTTTCGTGCTTTTTTATTCTCTCTCTCTCTTTGAACATCACTGCGGTTTTCAAGCGCAATTCGTTATACTACAGTAGGCAATTTCACAGAGTTCAGCGATTTCACTAACATAGGTACCTATACACCAGCTCTGCGTTCATATTGGTGTTAGTGATTTTTTTTTTAACTCTCGAGAAAAATAATTTTTTGTTGATACTACAATTCCATGAATTCAAAGCATTTTATTAAGTATAGGTACGTTTGATTCATCAGTTCAACACTTAAACAGTTACTAAACATTATGCGCACGGTATGTTAATGTCTCTGCAAAATTGTTTGTTTAGCAAATTGTTAGTTTTCAAAAAATGTGTTTTGACTTAAATGAAATGCTAACTAATGATAATCATCGAAATTATGTTTTAAATTGATAATATAAATCATACTAATTACGTCTTAACCACACTGTCAGCCGTCAGGGACATAGCAAAAGTGGAAGTTCGTTAAATTAATAATATTTAGATTTTATAATAAATAGTTTTCAAATGTAAATATAAGACATATTTGATAAATATACCATTTAGGTTACAACTTAACTAGTTTATCGCCTTTTGAATATTAAATTTGTGTATCTAAATCCAATATATCTAATCAAGACATTGTATAATTGCATATTATAATTCAGTTAAACCAATCAATTGAGTAATTTTTATCATATGCTATAAAGAGTCAGCCGTCTGAAAATAAAATTATCACTCGTTGAGTGATGTTGTTAAGAACATTTTAATGGATATAATATTTGTATTATTTGTGCTCAAACTTAATGTTTCTGCACATTTTCATGGGTAGAAATATGATAGAGAAATCATAAAACATATTGAAACTTCTCAGTTTGATGAATCAACATTTCAAATAAATGTTATGTAATTTATTTCAATAAATTACGGAAATACAAAGTATTAGAAACATAATATTTACATGCACTCATTTAATAACATACAACTGATATAACAAACTAGTCTTTTTGTATTTATGAGTCATATCAAATATAAAATTATGATACGCTTGGCATAAGTTTTTGACTCAAGGCCAGAAGTGAAACAATCCAACGGTGTGTAACAAATAAATGTATATGATTTTTTTCAATGTTATTCTATGTGGGAGCTTGGTTTGAACTGTCTAGAAAACACGATAAAGTTAGATGAAAACTTTAAAACTTTTCGAAAAATGCATTGCTTTTCTTCTGTTTACAATTTGTTTTCTAATAAAACTTTCCTTAAAATAAAAATATATAATTAATATATTGCTATTTTTTAAAACAAATAATAATTAAAAACCCAGTAAATTATAACGGGATGGTAATTTATTGACATTTTTTCAGATGGTTTATGACTCAAAATGAGTAATAATTAATAATTATACAATAAATTGTATATTATAAGCATGATACACTCAGCATTTGAATATTGTAATGAATTTTCAACGCTGTTTGGTTTATGGTAATTATCGTGCGTTTATTTTCATACTTAATTATTTTGTACATAGATTTTATATCATTCGTGGTACAATATTTCTTTTCAATTAGTTTATACTCTTTCGAGTGTACATTTAAAATATTTATCTTGGGGATACATATAATGGGTGGGTATGTGTACATATAACTCACGGTTTTTGGACTCTCCGTCAGTGCAGATGTGGATTGTGGGTGAATGTCAGCAGTGTCTTGTTGTTCAACCCTCCCCGTCTGATACAACAGACGGTAGTTGCCGGTGGTGTTGGCGTGGTTGACTCGTGCAGGTAGACGGCAGCGACAACGGATCGTACGGCGGCGACAATGGCTCGGCGTTCACAATAAACAGACTGATTGGACGGCGGCGGCAACGGCTCAGCGTTCACGATAGACAGCAGCGACAACGGATCGTACGGCGGCGACAACGGCTCGGCGTTCACGATAAACAGACTGCTCGGACGGCGGCGGCAACGGCTCGGCGTTCACGATAGACGACAGCGACAACGGATCGTACGGCGGCGACAACGGCTCGGCGTTCGACAGTGCGCGGATACGGGAGTGTCGGGCAAGACTATATACACAGCCGTTAATCACTAGTTGAAGAACTGGTGCGGCTTGTGCAGTCTCTTGGACCAATCGCTGGTATATGTGCAAGCTGAATAGCGTCCGTAGTCACGAGTGGTAACACTCGTGCGGATCGCTATTGCCTTGCACTCAGCGGGGAAAAGATTGATTCTACGGTCGCTCATCGGCTTGTATTTGTGTAGTATGCGGAACACTGGTCCCGGTTACATGACTCAGTTTCCTTTTTGCTAGTGGAGTTGTTTAGGTGCTTGCTTGAACTTGTCGGTAGTAATAATCTGATAGTTGAAATGCTGACGATTCCGAATCTGGAATCAGCGATTTGATTTTTCTTTTAGTTGCTGAGAAAACTCATGTTTTCCGATGGGCGGCCAAGGCTGTTGTAATATGTGGCCGGCCAGCGCTATCTGTTGCGCCGTTTGTCAGTCGCACACAGTGGATGCATACGTTTTTTGGACGGCGGCGCTTGTTGTGAGAGGATGTAATGAAGACCACTAGAGTGCGCCACATAAATGGGCACTCCGTTTTGTCTCATTACATTGTCCCCTTTTTTATTTTATTTTTTTTGAGTTGTTGATTTTTGAAGATTTGGGAAAAGAGAGAAAAAAAAAATAAAATAAAAACTTAAAATTTTGACATCAGTGTAATGAATGATTGCTCTTGGTAAAATGGTTATTGTTTCTTCAGATTTTTGACTTGCTTGAGCTTTTCCTGATATATCAATTTCTTGAGTTTGGTATTCGAGATCTCACCAAAAACCTTGGTAAATTTGCTCATGGTGATAACATCTTTCTTAAACCCTTGGTATGATCCTTGATTTCTCCGGAGAACTTCTGGCAATATTACTTGGATAGGATCTGGTCCAGGACTGTTTTCAGGGCTTTCAACGGAACCGATGGAACTCAATGGTGATGTGCCAATTTCGAGTATTTCCGTGTCTACTGGTTCGATCTCATCACTATCTGTGACTACAGTGTCAGGTGATGAGGGATTGTCTTCATTCGGAGTAGTAGTAACTGGCTTAGTTTGTTCAACTTTGACCAGGCATACAGATTCCGGAAGAGTCCACTCTGGTTCCAGCCGGTAGTGAGTCCTTTTGGCTGCTTCCTCACGGTAAAAGCTGGCAATTCTTTTCCTCTGTTCACTGGTTAGAAATCGATCAATGTATGTCACATCTATTCTATTAATCGACTGTTTGATTTTGCTTAATGGGATTTGAATGGGAAGATTCATTTTGATATGTTTTTTTTCCTACAGGGGAAAGGGGGTTAGTTGGATATATGATATAATTGTTAGTTCCACAGACATATAGGGTTAATTACACGCACATTACATATATATATTTTTTTTTGTTTGTTTTTTTTTTTTTTTTTTTTTTTTTTTTTTTGGTAATTATATTGTACTCTGAATTTACTGGTTTGTATGAGACGTACCTATGCTGGGTTTGTCTGCATAATATTTTTTTATGTTTTTGAGGTTGAAAGTGCAGAATTTCCCGTTACCCTGAACTGTTACTGTGTTGTTGGGATGCACTTTTTGTATGATATACGGTCCGTGGTACAGTAAAAACAGTTTGTGTGTTTCCTTATCCTCGGCCGATGACAATCGATGCTCTTTAACCAGTATGGAGTCTCCCACGCTGTATTGTGGAAATTTCTTGTCTCTGTCTTTGTAGGCGTTTCGTAACTCAGACTTTTTCTTCGATCGCTTCATCACAATTTGTATTATTTTAGGCTCTGCTTCATTTGGATCGCCTTTAGGGAAATTTATTAGCCGCGTGATTGATAGTTTGGGTTTCTCCCCAAACATTAGGTAGTGTGGTGTGCATTCGGTGGTGGTATGAGTGGTATTATTAATCCAGTATTCGATGTTGTCCAACCACCTTAACCAGTTGGTGTGTTGCTTATGACAATATGTGCGTAAGAGTCGCCCAATTTCGCGATTTACTCTTTCTACCGGGTTGCTCTCTGGATGGTAAGTCGTCGTGTGAATATTCTTAATGTTCAGTCCACTCATCACCTGGTCCCATTTGTGGCTAGTAAATTGTGTTCCGTTGTCAGTTAATATCTTTTTGAACAGTCCCATAGTAGGGATGTAGTCACTGATTATGCGCTTGATGATAGTGTCAGTGGTAGCTCTTTTTAATGGGTAGAGTTTTATATATTTGGAGAAAACATCAAGAAGAGCCAAAATATATCTACACCCTCCTTGTCCCCTCGGTAAAGGCCCCATGAGATCTGCCGATATAATTTCTCTTGGTTTTTCCGGGGTTAGGCTTAACGTTGGTCCCCTAGCGGTGAGGTTACTTATTTTTGCCTTTTGACATAAGTCACAAACTTTGATGATCCCTTTGATTGTCTGGTACATATTTTTGAATTGGTGGTTCTGTTGTAACAGTTTGAATGTCTTGTATGTACCACAGTGTCCATAAATTCGATGGGTTTCCTCCACCAGAGGTCTCACTATTGCCCCAGGTACGACAATTTGATATTCTCCGGTGTTAGATTGACGAAATAGTAAGTTCTGATGTAACATGAGATTGTGGTCCGCTCGCTGGGCCATACGTCTTTTTAGTTTGTTAATATGTTCATCTCCTTTCTGCAGCTCTTCTAACTCTTTGAATTGTTCTCTGAGTTCCGGGCTGTAGTCCAGTAGTGTTAATTTATTTATTATAATTGTTTTGGTACTGATCTGAGTGTCTTCGGTTGGTGACTGTGGGTACCTCGTTAAGGTGTCAGCCCCTATGTTCTCTCTTCCCGGGATATGTTTGATTTCAAGTTGAAATTCCTGGAGAAAAGTGGCCCACCTGATCAACCGTGCGTTGAGCAGCTGACAGGTGTTCAAAAAAGTAAGTGCACGATGATCAGTTAACACTTTTACCTTGTTTCCCAACAGGTAGTTCCGGAATTTTTTACATGCGAACACTATGGCTAGTAGCTCCAACTCCGTAGTGTTGTAGTTTCTTTCTGCAGCTTTCAAAGTTCTGCTCGCAAAACCAAGTGTTTGGTGCTGTCCCTCTTCATTGATTTGGTATAGTTCCGCGCCCAGATGTGTTGTTGATGCATCTGTGTTGAGGTAAAACTCCCGGTCAAAGTCAGGAAATTGGATTATTATATCTTCAATAAATTTTTGTTTTATTCGTTCAAAAGTTTGTTGTTGTGTATCGCCCCATATCCATTTGGCATCTTTTTTGGTTAATTTGCTTAGGTACCCTGTATCTTGTGATAGGTCCCTTATGAATTTGCGATAGAAATTTATGAATCCCAAAAACGCTTGCACTTGTTTTCTTGTTTTGGGTGGTTGGAAGTTCTGGATGGTCTGAATCTTATCTGGATCCATTAATATTCCCTTTTCACTGATGATGTGCCCAAGGAACATAATTTGATTTTTTAGGAATTGTGACTTTTTTCGGTTGATCGTTATGTTATGTTGTGCCAATTTGTTGAAGATCTGTTCCAGATGATACATATGTTCAGTAAAGCTGGTGGATGTAATATGTATGTCATCAACATAAATTGCGGAAAATTGTAGGATCTCCGGTCCTAGCACTTGATCCAAAATCTTCTGGAATTCGGCGACCGAATTTATCAGTCCAAACGGTAGCACTTTGAACTGATAATTCCTACCTTTATGTAGGAACGCAGTTATTTCGCGACATTCCTTCTTAAGAGGACACTGCCAGTAACCGGCGGTTAAGTCTATTGTGCTTAGGTACTTCATTCCTTTGAACTTCATCAATATATCATCCATGTTCGCAGGACATTCCCTATCTGGTATTATGACTGTGTTAATTTTTCGTGCGTCCGGACACAGTCTAATATCTCCATTCTTTTTCTCCATACATACAATCGGTGATGACCACGGCGAAGTTGATTTTTCAATGATCTGTAAATCCAGCATCCTTTGTATTTCAGTGTCAACTCTATGAATTTTCGATACTGGTATCGGATATGGGCGCTGGTAAATCGGGTCCCCTGGTTTGGTGCGTATCTGACATTGGAACTCATTGATTTTCCCAGGCTGTTCAGAAAAAATGTGCTCATATTTTTCTAATAATGACACAAATATTTGATTCTCTTGGTTGGTCAGTGTGATCTGATCATCATCTGCATTTTCATTGATTTCTACATTCAGAAGGTGTTCCTTACCCGTTTTCGGCTCTCTGTTGGCAAATGGTATGGTGACTGGTAAATCGTTAACTTGGAACTGTACCGTTTGCTCATCGAACTTGATTTGTGCCGAATACTTATTTAATATGTCAGCACCAATGATCCCTTTCTCGTTAAGACCTTCGACTTGAATGAAGTTTGTTTGGAAATAAATGTCGCCTATTTTGCACTCACAAAATATTTGCTTGGATGCCTTACATATTTTCTTCCCCACTGCATTGCTGATTTGTATTCCAGTTACTGGTAGTTGTGGTATTCTGGAATTTTTCTGCGTAATAACATCGATTACCTCCTTGGTAAGGACGCTTATCGTAGCCCCAGTATCTACAAGCAACATCATTTCCTCACCTTCAATATTGCACTTTAGATACGGGCTTATTGACGAGTTCGTAGCATTTATTAAATTTATTGCATGGTTCTCACTATAACTCGTGCCTGCTTGTTGATCTATATTTGTTGATACTTGATTTATTTGCTCTTTTTGTTGAGTGCTAATCGGTTGTGTATCTCCGCGTTTGTTGTTATCGTGGTTGCGGTACGGTGGATTGTTGTTCCACCGATTGTTTCTCGGCGGCATATTGTTCCAACCATTATTTCGCTGGTTGTTCCAATTATTGTTTTTCTGTTGGTTATTGCTACTCTTGTCCGTGATTGGTGTTTCTGTTTTTTCGTTTGTATTTTCTTCTTCTCCCAGCACTTTCATGGCAGCTATTATTGTCCTCTCGGGCAATGACACAAGTATTGCTCGTAAATAACCCGGATAATGCTTGGCAATGTGTTTTACAATTTCTGGTTCCGACAGTCTTGGTACCTCCAAGTGCCGTAACTTCGTGGCCCAGGTCGCAAAATGCTCTCGGTAGTTTGCTGTTACCTGGTTTACACTTAGGCATTGGCTCCAGACTTGAATTTGTATCTCCCTGGACCAATACTCATCAATAAATGCCCTCTTGAAATCTTCATATACGCATAATTGGAACCGTACTGTGGAGAACCAACTATATGCATTTGATTTTAGACAGTCTCCTACGACAATAATTTTTTCTCCCACGTATGTTTGCTTGATGGCAAAATACTCTTCAAGTCGGTTCAGGAAGTCTCGTGGGTGCATGTCCCGTCCACTTCCATAGAACGTAGGTCGTGCAATATCTGTGTGATGTAGATTGTTGTTGTTTGTTACACACGTATGCACTGGTGGTGGTGATGGTCGTTGCTCCTGGTGTTCATATTTTTGTTCAAGTTCGTTGAACTTTCTTGACCATTTTTCTTCAATTTTTTCTATTTCATTGACGTAGTCATCTTTGAGGTTTTCAATTTTCTGTAATAGTTGATTTACCAAATATTGGCTGTTTCGTTCGACTTCTTCCTTGAACGCATTAAATACTTCTTCCGTTACTCTTGCTTTCGGTGCCATTTTAAAGATGTAGTTTTGACGTAGTTTTTCTTCTTTGTGACACGAAGTAGCTTTTCTTAATCTCGTGGTCGACGTAGAATTATCTTCTTACTCGAGCACTGCAGTTGGGCGCCAAATGTAATGAATTTTCAACGCTGTTTGGTTTATGGTAATTATCGTGCGTTTATTTTCATACTTAATTATTTTGTACATAGATTTTATATCATTCGTGGTACAATATTTCTTTTCAATTAGTTTATACTCTTTCGAGTGTACATTTAAAATATTTATCTTGGGGATACATATAATGGGTGGGTATGTGTACATATAACTCACGGTTTTTGGACTCTCCGTCAGTGCAGATGTGGATTGTGGGTGAATGTCAGCAGTGTCTTGTTGTTCAACCCTCCCCGTCTGATACAACAGACGGTAGTTGCCGGTGGTGTTGGCGTGGTTGACTCGTGCAGGTAGACGGCAGCGACAACGGATCGTACGGCGGCGACAATGGCTCGGCGTTCACAATAAACAGACTGATTGGACGGCGGCGGCAACGGCTCAGCGTTCACGATAGACAGCAGCGACAACGGATCGTACGGCGGCGACAACGGCTCGGCGTTCACGATAAACAGACTGCTCGGACGGCGGCGGCAACGGCTCGGCGTTCACGATAGACGACAGCGACAACGGATCGTACGGCGGCGACAACGGCTCGGCGTTCGACAGTGCGCGGATACGGGAGTGTCGGGCAAGACTATATACACAGCCGTTAATCACTAGTTGAAGAACTGGTGCGGCTTGTGCAGTCTCTTGGACCAATCGCTGGTATATGTGCAAGCTGAATAGCGTCCGTAGTCACGAGTGGTAACACTCGTGCGGATCGCTATTGCCTTGCACTCAGCGGGGAAAAGATTGATTCTACGGTCGCTCATCGGCTTGTATTTGTGTAGTATGCGGAACACTGGTCCCGGTTACATGACTCAGTTTCCTTTTTGCTAGTGGAGTTGTTTAGGTGCTTGCTTGAACTTGTCGGTAGTAATAATCTGATAGTTGAAATGCTGACGATTCCGAATCTGGAATCAGCGATTTGATTTTTCTTTTAGTTGCTGAGAAAACTCATGTTTTCCGATGGGCGGCCAAGGCTGTTGTAATATGTGGCCGGCCAGCGCTATCTGTTGCGCCGTTTGTCAGTCGCACACAGTGGATGCATACGTTTTTTGGACGGCGGCGCTTGTTGTGAGAGGATGTAATGAAGACCACTAGAGTGCGCCACATAAATGGGCACTCCGTTTTGTCTCATTACAATATTTATTAAAAACTCGATTGTTATGGAAATTCTAAGATACCATTGCAAGACTGAATATTTTCTTTAATTACATTAAATTTAAATTCAGTAAAAATATTATTTTAGGTACATAATATTAAAACAACTACATTTAAATATGTACGAGTTTTCAAATTACTTGCTTGCGTATTGTGTACAAACCTACTATTCAAAAATGCCCAGATGGCCAGATGTGATGTGAATAGTGATGAAAAACCTACACAGTTATTTATTTTATAATTACTTACGTAATGGGTTTTATTGAATAGATCGCATGGGATTTAATTAGGTTTTTTTTTAGGTCTCATTATGCTAAAGCTGTAGAAATGTACTTTGATTTTATAATTATATATGATTACAATATCATGGTCATTTCGTTATTATATTTTAGTCTGATAAATTATTTTAATAATGATCTAATCATAGGTACCGTTAAGTGGATTGTATATTTTTTACTTGAATATCATTAATTTCATATTATTATATTGATCATCGAGCAACAAACCTCCCGGTCTGAGAAAAAAGTTCATAAATAATGAGGTAACGGGCGAGGTATTTAAGACGGAGTAACGAAATTCGATAAATGTTATTCATTAGGACTAGTCCCTGACATAATATAGTGCCAAGCAAAAAAACCTTATCGTTTTTGTTCGAATTTTTGCATTTATTTTATTTTTGCTTTAATTTTTCTTTAAAAGAAATAGATGATATTAAATCACAGTTAAAATCACGTTGAATATTTAGTGAATTTTCTATCTGAAAATGTAATTTAATCTTATCATTTTAAAAGCCATCTGATTTCATTAGGGTAGAAAAACTAAAATAAAAAGCTTGGACGGCGTTCGAAGCAGGCAATTTCACTACACCGATGTCGAAGAATAATAATTATTTATTATTTTCTATGTCATCGGTTCTTCGGATAACAAATCAATATTATTGTTATATTATCGTTCGACCGAGTTTTTAGTTCTAATCACATTGATAATATAACTTGAATACGAGTGGATTGATTCACGTCACTATCATCGTAATATTGATGTCCTGATGTTATATTTACACGACCGCTACGGCGGCGTTCGAGACGGGCACGAATAAATAAAACTCGAGCCACGGAATGCAATCGCATTCGATAATATTATCAATTTCAATAACTGACGAAACGCTATTCGTTTTCATTAGACTCGATCGATTCTTCAATCCACTAAAAATAAATCGTAAGCCAAAGTGTTTTTACAACCCTGAGCGGCGCAAGTACGTGGGACGTGGGTTCTCCACCCCTAAAGATTCACAGGGCCACAGTTATATCACCTCTGCCACAACCGTAAACGCGTTTCGACTTAATGTCGTCATTAACAGCCGTCGCGGTCGTATCGCTCTTCTGTAGTAGTGCGTATCGCATATTATTATATACTATACGCGTAATCGTTCATTTGTCAGCCTTTGTTCTATATATTGCTGAGTGCACGTTCGTCAATATACCGATTCGTCGAAAGAAAAATAAAATCGGCGATTGCGAGGGAAGCCGTAGTAGCTCTGGTATCAATTTGTTTTGGACCGGAGTTGTTTTAAACAAAATACCGCGAACAGAGTGCAGTATCGCATGGATTTCGGAGGGGGGGAGGCTAATCGTTTGCGGGAAACAACGAAAACCGTAGGTAGGTATATACGTATCGCAGGTATAATAATAGCATAATAACGCGTACAGGTATAGATGCGAATGAATTAATGGAGAGAGAGACCGAAAAAAAAAAGACATTAATTAACGTGCATTTGACAATATCGAATATACGCTGGGAAATCATTATTCATCGCCGCGTATTATATAATGCGCTCAGATACGAGGAACCCAGAGACAGTGTCAAGTGTAATAAGTAATGAGTTTCCTGATACCGTACGCGGCCATAATGTCACGGTGTCATGATTCAATTCGCTAAGGGTGCTTACTATCGCACGATTTTCGTTTTCCAGCCGCGACGCCGCGTAGTACTATAATACTACAAATCTGCAGCACTGCTGTAGTTCAGTTCGGGCAAATATTATTAATTCTCACCGTTAAAACGCGTGCGCTGCTCTTTGTAGACGGATAGACAGTACACACTGCTAAAATTGTATAGTATAGGCGGTAGGTACTCGAACAATATAACGATGATAATAATAATATTATGATATAATATTGTACAATTTTTACTTTTTCGCTGCGGCGTCGAACGTGTTGCTCTATCCGACGATCCGAAATACGATAATACTACTCTAGACCTTCACCGTCACGGTGTGTAAAACAATAATTATAAGCCTATACTATGCTAAAACAATAGCTCGTATATGACTGCAGCCGATTGTTCGTGCGACATATCATTATTATGGCGAAACAATTCCGTTTTGTTTTTACGTCGTACGATTATTACACGCGTCACTGGGTCCCACCCGAGTTTATCGGGATCGGAAAACGTACATTATCGTTTTTGTCCGTTCGTCGTCCGCGCGTAAAATGACAGCGAAACCGTAGTCGGCGGTGATTAAAATATTGGCCGTGTGTAACCACCCGCACGCGGAAGCCACGGTCGAAATTCATTACACTGCCGATGACACACCCTCGCGCAGTCCCCCACGACCCTTGTACTGTATTATTATATTATTAAAAAAACAAAAACGTCGGGAAAAAAAAAAAAAAATAAAAACAGAGTATCCAACGCGATCCTCGCCGGCCGGGTCATTAAAACAAATCATACGCCCTCCGGCGGTGTTCAATATCACGGGTTTCATCTGATATTGATGGCCACACGTTCCACTGCTGCCGTCCGCCTCGACCCGAGCTCGTAAAATCGTCACTCTGCCCGCACAGCTTTTCACACGCTTTTCCCTCTATTTCCACGTCGTAGTCACCGTCGTCATCGGCGAAGAATTTCACGCCATCGTATCAGCAGTTGGCCAGTGTGTGTGTGTGTGTGTGTGTGTGTTGTGATTTTTATTTTATTTTTTACAGTCCCGATTTTCATCCACGTCACACGGTCGACTGTGATCGATATCGGTTTTGTTATTTTTCAGATAAACTGCGTACGGCAAAATGTTATCGAAACATTCGCGTTTTCAGACTTGGACGTCGTCGCAGTACGGATTTCTGATTGAACGTCAATAACATTGATACTGCGACGACACAGCACCGGCTCAATGTCAAATTTTCGTCCGGTGATTGCTTTTGCGTCTGCGACAGGCACATAACCAATAAACCACGAAGAAAAACTAACGGTTGACAAAAAAAAAAAATAGTTTCAGAAGGCATACGCGATTCGCACAGTATACACTATACGCGTAATGTATTTTACATAAGATCGTTGGAAAAATAAAAACAGATAAATAAAGCGTGAACAGACGAGGTATGTGTGACAGAGTATCAAAACTAGATTGGTGTCACAAATATTATTAGGACGTTACACCAATACAGAAGTAAAAAAAACTCTTTCTGATCGACTTTTTAACGTTACGGATTAGGTAGTGTGGACCTATTCTATTATGTAAGGGATTTCTGTTAGATACACTGAACAATTTGCACAGTGGATAAAATCGAAGTTAAATTGCGTTTAATTTTTAATGCGTTTTTCATCCTAAAAAAAAAGTAATTTAATCCTGCAGTTGAAATTTGTTTAGAAACACAATGTGAGTTTTTTTTTTTATTATTATCATTTTAAGGGCCGTTTGATTTCATTAGGGTAGAAAAACGAAAATAAAAAGTTCACACAGCGTTCAAAGTACGCAATTTCACTACACCAACGATACCAGAATAATTTGCGTGTCGTCTTTATGATGCCCAGGCGGTACCTTCGGTAACGAATCAATTTTTATATCACCATTCGGTAGAATTTTTAGTTTGTATCACGTCGATAATATTATGTGTACGACTGCAGTACAACTCACGTCACCATCAACGATATATTTATGCCCAGACGTTGTTACGACCGCTGCATAAATAACGAGACGGCCATAAATAAAATATAAAACTGGAGCCACCGAATGCGGAGCATTTGATAATATTATCAATTTCAATAACTGACGAAAGGCTATTCGTTTTCATTAGATTCGATCGATTCGGTCCACTAAAAATAAATCTCAACCAAAGTGTTTTTATATCCCGATGTGTATAGCCAATACATGCGCATGATGACTGTTCGACAACCAAAATATAACCTTCAAATTATTCTTAAACTATGATTATATATCTTCAATCATACAAATATAAACTGATTGAAAAAATGTTCAACAAAAAAGGTGTTTCAGTATAGATGTTAAAACACAAATATTTTTGCTAACTCATAATTCTGACCCAAGTCAAAAACACAGTTAACGTTGTACCTTTTTTATGTTACTGTTTTGCGTTACTGTTTTTAAAAATAGAAGAAGATAATAATATCACACACTATCGAACTTTTTTATTTATTATATTTCAAATTATTTAAATTTATAACTCACACTAAATGTAAAAAAAAAATGGTGGGTAAGTGGATGTCGCTCTGCTGTACAGTAGTTTACAAGTGGGTCAATATATAATGGATTGTATTAAACTTAAATTCAATGATATTATTATATCATTGTATAAGAAAAACACGATTTTCAGCTGAGACGGTTTATCAGTCTGGATTTTAGATTCTGAGCGGAGCGGGGAAGCTAGTGGTTTTACAATGGGGTTTATTTTTTTTTTTTTTATCCTGTATATATAAAATGTATACCAGAATCTATAGATTTCAACATATAGTACCTTATCTTTTAGAAAATTGGAACAAGATAGTACTTTAGAGAGATCATTTTCGATTTTCGATTTTCTGAATAGTTATTTAATGCAACGGTAAGAACTACCGACAAGTTACGAAAATCCGCTAAAAATGGGATCAATAAATAAATAAATAAACACCATCGTAAAACCACTAGATTCTTCGCTGGCC
The DNA here is from genome assembly GCA_949089665.1 of Macrosiphum euphorbiae. Lineage (NCBI taxonomy): Eukaryota > Metazoa > Arthropoda > Insecta > Hemiptera > Aphididae > Macrosiphum > Macrosiphum euphorbiae. The sequence goes on along the minus strand of CARXXK010000001.1, from coordinate 137,771,007 downwards.
CTCAGAATCTAAAATATATTATATTATAGTAGCAAATAGCAATGGCAGATAACAAACCTTTTCTAGTTTTTTTATTCGTGATAATTTATAATTAGAATAACAGGAAATTATGGTATGATCTAATATTTTTTTCCAATTTCGAAAGTCTATTTAAACGTTTCCTTTGAAGATACGTTCAAAGAACTTCACCGAATGCTTTTGAAATACGTGGTGGTTATAATTCATTGTTAGACACATATCCGGCACGTTAAAATCTTTGAAATTGAACGGGATTGGATTTTGAAATGTGACGTTGTCATTATGACGGTGTACATTACTTTTATATTATCTTCATTTAAAATAACCCCTCCCCCCATTTACTTACACACAGTTGAAAACAATATAAAACAATTCAATTATATATTTGTGGTGTGTTCTCCATAGACACATAGTGATACAACATATGATACGACACTATATAACCTTAAACGTAGCACAACATTTCATTTTGAGTATGAACTTGATATACTTTAGTTCAAGAAGCTTTGATTAAATAATATATATTACCACTAGGTAATGAGTTTATACAAAATACTAAATTATAAACGTGTCTTATCTGTTCTTAATGTTAATAAAACATAAGCTGCCATTTAATATTAAATGGCTTGGCCTTTGAATTTTCATTTACAAAGATATAAATAAATTATAATGAACCCACTAAGAAACAAAATTATTGTATAAGAGAGACATTTTCACGACAAAATCATACCTGCAAAGAGAATTACTTTCCGGACATTATATCAAGTGAGTCACTGTTATATTATTTTTTCTTATGTATATAACAATTCACATTGTAATTCAATCAAAAACATGAAACAAGCTAAACCATTTTTCTTTATAATAATGTACGACCTAAAATGTTTTTATATTTATATACAGGAAGATTAAACGAACACTATAATCGAAGTCAGACTTTTTGCGATAAATACCACATGTTACGCAATTGATCGAACGCTAATTTTTTTATCAGAAGAGGAAACATCGTGTTGTTATAGTTTTTATAACGTGGTATATGGAGTATTTTTTTGTTTTATTAACTACCTAGGTATTCAATTGAAATACAAATTGTCTATACAATACGATGTAATAATATATAACGTAGGTATAAAAAATTTTAAAGATATTAATCACATTTTCTAAATGACCAGAGAAGAAAATAAACAACTTAAGGTTCATATATTCAGATAAAATATTCATTGATATTATCTTTAAATATATAATAGGAGTATAATGTATAATATTATACAAACAGTAATTTTACTATTATAGTAATTTATCTATAATGTGAGTTTAGTTTTTTTTCAAAGTATGGAAAGTGGATGGGGAAGAATGGATAATACAATATTTATAGTCGTTTTTTAGGGATTACCTGTTTGATACAGAAAGAAAGCTACAATTTTTGAAGTGGCATTGTAGATATTAGTAGAAGATTTCTCATATTGTATGTGGTATTTTTAGGAGTTTGTGCATATGATTTATTTAAATAGGTTGTATACTTGAATTCAGATTTTGACTAAGGACATTGTTTGTTACACATTGTGTTGATTTGTTGAAGGAAATCGGATGGATTTTGAATTTTATTTTTTGGAAATTATTTATTTCTGGAGTTGTGTTTAGAACATCTTTTGGTGTTAGAGAGAGCAACTAATTTGTTGAGTTGAGGTTTATTTCAGTTTTTTCTTAAATGGTTGTTATCAATTGAAAACATTCGGGTGGATGGTTGCAATATTTTTCGTATCACCGTTTATTTGACATATTAAGACGTATTGCACTAATTTACCCTAGACATGTGATACTTTAATTTTCATTTTTATAAAGCAAATAGAATTTATCTCTAATATATACCGATTATTAGAGGCAGTTTCAATATTTACAAAGAAGAGAGGTTTTTTTTGTTTAGTATGTTTTTAATAAACTTACATTATTTATGTTTCTGGTTATTATGCCGAAATTGTCTAGTTAATTTGTTATATTTTGTATTCATGGAATATGGCTTTTCGCTCTTGTAAGTATTTGATAAGTAGTCTGCAGTAGGAATTTGGTGAATTAGCATGATACCATTAAAGACCATTTGTAAGATAAATTGATAATTTAAATTTGGTATTTCTTCAAATCTCTTACAAAGAAGTTTTAAGTTACATGCATAATTAATAAAATTGGGAGAGGTACATGTAAAGGTGGTGATGGTTGTGTACTTTGATAGGATCGAATGTATTAGTTGCCGATAATAGTTCAACCTTCCATAGTTTCTGTTTCAGTAGTTAGCTAATTGGATATAGCATGAATAATGGTAAGGAGAATGTTTTTTGTTGTTTGGGTAGAGTCGTAGAGGAGACCGTAGTAACGGGGAACGTTATTTTTTTGGTTGGGGAATTATTATTACTATTTTGACCACTCTGTAGACGTTTTTTCTGAATAAGCAAATGAAATACTGTTAGCAAGTTACGAGGCTTTGAGATGACAAGATATGACTTTTGGAGTAAACTTTGTGAATAGAGATATAGCTACGATTATTAAGCGGCACCTCTAGGTGTTCCGCAACCTAAATTATAATTAAACTAAATTGATGCAAATTTATTGATTTTAGTAGATACTGTAATGACGGGTTTTTTTAGTGTTTAGATAATTTTTTTGGTTTTAAATGGAAAAAAATAGCATCTTCAACTTAAGATATTTAGTACTATATTATGCAGACCACTAGACCAGTATATTATTATAATAAAACGCAGTCGGCTGACAATGCGGGACGAATAATAGTGTATTTAAATTTGAAAATTAATTTATTATAATATAACTATATTGATTTTATGCAAAATTAAAATGTGGTAGGGAGTTACTAGTACCTACAGCACTTTATAGTTTATTACTTTTTTTTTATAAATAAAATAGCTAATTTATAATATTGTTGAATTGTCTTTTGTTTTTAATTTACATTACAGAGGTTATATTTAAATTAATTATTTTATTTTAAATAGTGAATTTAAGGTTTATAAATTATACTTAACATTTACCTATATTTAGGTTTTTTTTAAATTGTTTTATATTTTTAATATTTATTACTAAGAATAACAATTAATACGTAACCTAAAACTATGTATTAAATTATAAAATATACGTACAATAATATTAAATAATTATTATTTTTCTGCATGTTAAAAGTGTAATTGAGTTAAAGTATCTCGCTTATTTATATTTGATAATTAATTACGGTTTATTAATATAAACATTAAACAATTCATTAAAACTAATTAAATCTCATTAAAAACACTTGCATGAATTACTAGTCAGAAACGTTAGCAAAATATTACTGCCAGACGCCAGTACCTATATTTTTAGTACCTACGTGTAATTTTTCATTTTGCTTGAGTAAAAAATTTAGTACATTTTAATGATTTAATTTTATACCTGAAGCTAAGCTTTGAAGAAGTATTCAATTCAATATTTCGCAGATCAATACAACTCATATTAACCTTTTGTATTCTCAACCGTTGTACTTCATTCGGATTAAAAAAAAAACTCCTGGATTAATTTTTATATTTGTGAACCATTCAACGATGTTAACACAGAACATCAATAATAATAATGTCATAATAATATAAGTTAGTTTATAAAGGTTCTAAATGTGTTGATACTACAGCAGAACTCATCATACTTATGTTGGTTTGTACGATTAGAATTTAATGGTTTTATAATGGTCATTGTTGTTTTTTTTTTATCTGTTAACATTTTTAAATAGTCGTATCCAAGCAATATTTAATTTCTCAAAAAGTAGTTTGTTAGAAATGCGATCTGTCTTTTAGTTGAAACTGTATATCATACATATTTTGTTTATTTTTATGTCAAAATAAAATATGTCTTAGCTCCAGAAATATTTTTATTACTACTACGAATTCAATTTTACTTCATAAACGGGGCTTAACATGACAACAAATTGTAAATTGTAAAAATGAAAACTAAAAATAATGTTCAATAGTTTGCTATATAGTATATGTCGTGAAGCAATGTTGTACAATTATCAATTAACAAAAGAAATAATGGTTATTTTTAAGCGACTATAAATATAATTTTGAACTGTGAAAAATATTTCTTACAACATATATTATATATATGTTATAGGTATTATAGGTGTTATAGGTATTATATGTATACACATATATTATAGGTGATATTATTGTATACTATTTGGGTATAATATTGTATATACCATTACTATAAACATTATACCAGCTCAATATTTTGTTTTAAATTTGTAAGAATGTTGGTAATGATGAATATATATATCTATTTAACGAAGTACCTATTAACTAAAAAAATTATAATTTAGGAAATAAATTAGTTTGATTATTTTAATTAGTTTTTACTGGTATATAATTTTATTACTTCTATGATTTTCCATAAAGTAGGAATAGAAAACAGTCATTAAAAATGTTTAATTTTGTATTGTTAACTTTAATTTATTATACGTTTTTGGATGAATGATTTATCACTAATATACATTTCCATTGCTTATACAAATTTCAAAAATAAAAACATTTCGTATTTTTTTATTTTTATTATTGTCTTGAATTATTCATATTTTACGGAATAACCATTAATATTTAAATATACTAGAACGCTTCATAAATTACACCTATTCAGCAATGAAGTAAAATCGCTGTTATTTTTTTTATATATTTTGTACATCTTATTAATCTTACATTTACACTGCTACGCCATATTTGATTGACACTTATTTTTAAATTTAATTAAGTAATAAATAATTTTCATATGTCTTACACTGAAAAATAATATTGTTGTTTCACAAATAAAAGTTAAATGTGGTAAATAGTTGTTGAGATTGTTTTTTTTTTAACAATCTATGCCAGTAAGAAACATTCAATGTTAAAATGTATGTCCAGGTACTATATATAAACTATTATACATTCCTTAGTAGGTAATACTATTGTTCACCTATTTAAAATTGATTGCATATTTAAAGTTGAATTATTATTATAACAATTATTTATAATATGGTATTCTATAAATTACAAATAATATTATTGTCCTCTCATGTAAACAATGTTTCTCAGACAGTTTCAATGATCAAATTATTCACAGTCCACAGACACAATTTTTTATTGGAAATTACCACTATAAATGCAAATAGTGTTGAATCAGTGTTCAAATTTCAATCGTATTTAAAGAGACCATTAACCAGTAATTATTTTAATAGATTTTACTGTGAATTAATTATATCTTGTTTTGTTTACGAACAAACTGGTAAATAGAACAAAATGTGGTCTTTCAATTTTTCACATGGGATACTGTTCAAATACGTTTGTGATTTAAATTGAATGCAAACAGTACAAAATGTGTTTAATTTATCCGAGATGCATTATTGTGATGTATACACTAAGCAAAATTAATCCTATACATTTATTTATCTATTTTTTTTTGTTTTTAATCTAAAGAAAAAAGAAACTGATTGCTTCTAAAAATCAATTAAATTATTTGTAAAGAATTTAACGTTTACGAGACAAGCAATATTTTTTAACACATAATAAAACGGCACGTATACGCTTTCATTGGACCTAATAAAAGTTTATAGTAGTTGGTGAAAGGAACAGTGAAAAATCTCCTCTAGAGTACTGTAAAAAAAAAAAAAAAAACATCTAAAAAACTAAAAACAATAACAGGAAATGAGAATGTAATGTATATGCGGTATTTTGCGGTTACAAGATTTTACTCATTTCTAGACGCACTTACCGCTGTAGACAGCAGTATTATAGGTTGTACGTCGTTTTCGGAAATAAAAAGGTTATGTTAAAGTGACAATTCGTTATTTTAAAATTCGTTGAAGAATCGCATTTTTATAAAATATGTGTTTGGCATATATTTATCTTAACCGAATGGAATTTCGATGGTAAGTCATAATCGAATACATAATATGTTTTTATATCATAACAACCATTTCCAGTTTTTTGATTAATTACTCATGGCATGAAGTACCACAAGCCCATATTATATATTAAGTACATATTCGGATGATCTCTGACCCTAGGTGTAATAATAATAAAAAACAATTTTGAAATCCAATGTAGCAATCGAATGTACTTCGTTCACGTGACGACCCTCGAACTTTATGTATGGTCGTTTTTGTGCGTGTCACTAAACAAACGAAAACAATCGGCGCACATATTCATTATTCAAGTGCCTAATATTATATTTCATCGAGCTCGATAGAGCCTGTGCATTTTTGCGAGCAAATATACAAAAATTAATAAATTTCGTACCCGAAGTCATTAAACAGACGTGTGTGGATATTATTGGTGGGCGTGATTCAGTTTCGGATGGTATATTCCACATGGGATGTATTATTATGGTATACCCCTCGATTAAAATTATTTTAACAGTTCTGCGGAAAAAAGTTTACCGAAAAAAAAAGGTATATGAAAAAAAACGTATAATGCACACGCTCGGGGGCGTTATCCGATAGCGTTGTATTATTTATTTGTTTATTTTTATTATGCAGATAATATTATACACAGGTAATAATATATATGACCTATTAGTGAATGAATTGGAATATAATATGATACGTTCACGAATACGTTCGATAATACGACCAGTGTATTACACTACGTCTGACGTCGTAACGAATCAATACTTTGAAATATGTTAATTTTATAGTGTTATTAAACTTAAAGTTAATGAATATAATCACTAATACACGGGCGTCGAATCAGTTGATTTGACAAGAAGTCTATTGTGTAGTTGCATTATGCGACCACATTATGCAGCCGATTGTGGGTTAATTGAATATGGTTCAATAATAATGTCAGTGGATTGAAATTTAGAGGAATGGTGAAACTCCATCTATCGAGAATATCGAATTGATGAAATACGTAATTGTTATAAAAGTTTAAACAGATCTTATTTTTCCCGAAACATTGAGACTTTCGAGTTATCAAGTTTCGAGTTACTACTGCAGAGATTCAAATTTAATATAGTTATAAACTTTTGTTTTTTGTTTTTTTAATTTGTTTCTGTACCTATAGAATTTCATTTATTTTGTTTAATATATTTTATGTTGTGAAATAATAATAATATGTATAATAAATTGACCAATTTTCAAACTATATAAGTTTTCAATTTAAGTTCAGTATTGTCATCGAAAAAAAAATATACGATAATAACAATAAAATAGATTGGGGTCGGTTATAAGGCGGAGTTTTGAATATAATAGACAAACAAAAGGTGATTATTATTCAGGAAATTGGTGTGAAAGGATTTGAAGGAAAATCAAAACCCCAAAATAGATCGACTAGATTATAATATGAAGAGGGATAATTGCATACCATAAATTGTGAAAAAACGTGCAACGCAAAATGTGAGAATTGACGACGACCGAGGCGACTGACCTGACATAATTACTTTTTTTATTGGTAAACCTTTATTCTGGTTTGACAATTTTCGTACTGTTTCTCCCTCGGTCGTCTCACACCGTACCCTGTCTTTTATTTTTTGTATTCAAACGATATCTGACAAAAACTATTGCTCAGGTCCCTGACGTCAAAAGCATATAAATTAATATTTTATTTTTTCCTACCACATTATTCGGTAATATTCTGATACCACGCGTTATTTCATCCTGTCATGTGCACTGGAAATTACAATATTGGCTTAACGTATTATATTATATGCATGTAGGTATTTCGTATTTTTAAACTTTATAACAAATAACAGCTGTGGACCACGCGTTGGACATGTACATTGCAGGTAGGTATAGATTCTTTGGGTACCTACTTAGGTATTACGTACGTGAGTTATTTTTTTTTTTTAATAGGTATGTTGACTTCGGAGTACTTTCCGAAGTGACTAACTAATCGTAAAAATGTGTCACTTTTTCACCGGATAGGCATTCCTCGAAAAAAATATCAAATTGTCATGTAAGCATGTGAAATATTTTTTTCTTAAGAAAAAAAAACGAAACTCCATCAGTAGAAAATGTTTGTTTTCCACAACGTCCATATTATACTAAAAACACGCCCGGGACTGGCATAAATAATAGTTCGTTTTACTGAATCCAGGATGGTAAAATGTGATGCACTAGATTACGCGGAGTGATTCACGACTAGTTCTTAAGAAAATAAAAATGGCCTCGAAAAATAGCCGACTTACACACAAAAAGTTATTCCCTCAGGTTTTTACATGGTACAAATGTCCGTTATGCTATTTACCAGCTCGTCCTCGTGACGTTCAACCCTATTTTAAATTCTCGTAGGAACGATTCCGTCAGCCATACAATAGCAGTACCTATTGTACAGCATAAAATAATATCTCAAAAAGAATTACGTATTATATTTGGAATTAAAAATATTCACAAGTGCATATAATTCATTAAAAATAATAAATGTATATATTATTATGTTTTAGATTCTGAGCGGCTTAATGGTGTGTTATTTTTATTTTGTGTACCTGTAGACCTTTTTTACCGTGGAAAAAATTATTCCGTTTTCAACTTTAAAATATTATATTTTTTGGGAAGAAAGTTGGTACTTTGGTGCTGGGGGGGGGGGGGAAAATAAAATTTTCAGTACTTTTCATATTTATTATAAAAAAAGAATGAATTTTTATGCAAAACCAGTTTTCCTCTAAAATGTATTGTAATTAAAAAACCAATACCATTTATAGATACTTTAATTTCATCAAATGTGCATTTTAGCAGTGTCTATATTATAAAGTATTGTTATAAAAATAATTTGATGCTTTAGACAATTTTTATTTTTAATTATTTTTATTTCAAAAAGTTTTCAGTTGATATTGTAATACAAGGTTCTTTATAAATTGTTTTTATAATAACTATTTAAAAATATAAAAAAAAGCGGGTAAGTGGATGTCGCTCTGCTGTACAGTAGGTTATAAATGTGTCATCGTATAATGAATTGTATTAAACTTGAATTCAATGATATAATATCATTGTATAAGAAAAACGATTCTGAGCGGAAACGGTTTGTCAGTCTGGATATTTTATATTGTTATTAGTTATTATATCATGTAAGTTGAATTAATACTATAATATTATAATTTTTTATTCATTTCTATGGTAATAAACAAAGCGTTAGAAATTAAAATCCAAATTTTAGCAGTTTTTCGTAATTTTTCGGTGGTTTTTACCGTGGCATTTAATAAATATTGATAAAATCGAAAAATGACCTCTCTAAAGTACCATCTTGATCCAATTTGCTAAAATATAACGTACTATATTATGTTGAAATCGAAGCACTCCTTCTGGTGGATAGTTTGTATACAGGATATTATATAAAAAAAAATAAACACCATTGTAAAACCACTAGCTTTCTCGCTCCGCTTAGAATCTAAAATACAATATAAACCAATATAATATTCAAGAAATTTTCAAATTATATTGTAGTTCAAATTTATAAAATGTTCAATTTTTATAGCTAAGGCTCTACTGTATAGCAAATCCGTTACCTACTTTCCGCCTTTTTTATTTAGAGAGATAGATAACTTATTAAGAGTTTCAAATGATGTTTGAAAATTTAATAACTGTTATATATGATAATTTTATAATTATGATAAAATATAATTTAGACTTTGATGAAGAAGTTAATAATAAATTGTGTATATTTTACGGTGTTTACTTGTCATAGTAATCACGTAACTGAATACTTTCTACTTAATATAAATAATATTGTACTGATACAATAACAATTACTTCAATATTTTGTTTATTATTAAGGTGTACTTATTTGAAGAAATATTCTATCATAAAAACAAAATAATCATACCTTTATTAAATCAATGAGCCAAAGTTAAAACACAACTAATATTAATTAAATTTTAACTTTAATAGAAAGGTAAAAATTTAAAACTTTGAATGAAATGTATTCCATAAAAGGTACACATTTTCAGCGCTTTAAATTTCACGCTAAATATCTTTCAAACAAGTTTTTTTTTTATCAGGAAGGAAAATGTGATTACGTTAATATGTGAACTTTTCTTTTTGAAATATGTTAAAACTTTTCCGAACATCATCTACATTTGTCATTTTTCAGTTGATAGTTTTGTGAAAAAAAAAAGTATACTAATAGTTTCAAACATAAATATGTATGTATAAAGTTAGACATGTAAAAGCATTTATCCGTTTAATGATTATATTTTCAACTTTTTGAACATATATATTTTTCTTTTTTTAAATCTTAATCTAAAATGGCTTTTTTGTTCCAGCAGTAGGTACCTTATATTATATAATAATATATATTTTATTTGATATTTGTATTAAATTCTCATCGATATTGTGCAGCGTAGTACATCAACAGACTCAAATCTATACACAACAGGAAATTTGAAAGCAGTACTTAAGCTTATTACGAGGGTTTCCGATCGCGTGCCAACAGGAATACACTGTACCAGGTCGTTTTTCTTACAATATACATTCGTCAAAGTGAAATATGCCCAACCTGCGTGTTGGCGTTAATTTAAATTTTTATGACGGTATCACACGATAACGATAATTTCTTTCGGCAGTTCATTACTCAAGTTTGATGACATATTATATAGTACATCAACGTTTTACTATCCTAAATTTACTATCTATCAATATAAAATCATAATTATTATAAAACTGTTCCATCGACAATATAATAATATTGTATCTACATTGTGTCGACCTGCGCAGTAACATAATATCTAATATAACTGCATAATATATGATATATCGCATTTTTCGATTAATTATAGGTACGAATTTCTGAGTTAATATACGATTGACAACTGTTGATTTTAGAATTTTACAATATTCTCATCAATTTATTCCAAACAATAATAATCAATAAAACACACTGTCGTAATATTATAGAACTCCACTATTATAGTATAACATAAATAGTTGTTTAAAGGTGATAATTTGAAAGTTAGTAAGTGTATACTGTAAATCTTGGTCCTATGATTTAAGTTTCTTGTTCAAAAGTTCATTTATTTATTTTTATGATTTACAATTATTAATACTCACAATATTTGAAATACAATTATATTGTTTTCAGTGGTAAATGAATCTAATAATTTGTGAATTGTTTATAGCTACATTATATAATATACTAAAATATGTATATAACTAGTGATAATCGTTTAATTCGTCTCCTAGATTGAACAATACTTTACCTGAAACAGACAAAAATATATAAATAATTAGTAACCAATAATTATTAATTATTATGTTAAAATACGTGTATAATATATTTTTACTCAAAATTTAAATCAGTGACTCAACATTACACGCAGTTTATAGCCTAATCATTAAAAAATATCACAAAATATGAAAAAAAAACATTGACCCTTCTTATCGTTATGTGTTCAGTGAACACTAATTATTTACATTTTGTAATGCACAAATGTGTGTACATTTTAATTTCTTAATTTAAATTCACATTTTTTCATGTGTACCTAAATATAGTTTGTGGTATTATAAATTATTAATTAATAGTAGTATTTTATTATTTACAGAAATATTCAAGCTTTTACGAACTTTAAGATAAAGTATTTGAAACTTATTTACCAAAAATTGGATTGCACTTAAAATGCACTATTGATATTATAAACACAAATAAATCAAACATATACAATACAATATTTTAAAAGCCTTCATTTAGTGACATCGTATATAATACTATAGTGTTGAGTTATTTTTCCAAATCTAAGCTCTTTTGTTTTTAACTTCTATGTATAGGATCTAAACTTTTATGTTTATAAACCAATACTAGGAAAATATGGTCATAAAATACAAAGTATTTTATTTTGGCCAACACCGAAAATAAATAGAATATAAATTCAGAGATATTATTTTTGTAAATGCCGTAATAACTATAAATTATTAATCAAAAATTGATACTATAAAAATCTATGTGAATAGAATGGTTTCTTCGAACATTATTTAGTGAATAATATTTCCCGCGATGACGTTGTTGAGAAAAACGTAACTTAAGTCAAAACAAACTTTTATTAGTAGTTAGTACTATGGCTTCTGAAATACCTCTAAATAATGTTGTGATGCACTTAAACATTATTATGAGAGTTTCCCTTTAGGGACCCTAATGATTTAGGAATGAAATAGTCTATAACCACTAACGATTTTTCTTTTACCAACAAAACAAAAAAGAAACACTTTTCAACGTTGCCCGTGGTAACGGACCAACAATTTTAACTCTCCGTGATACCAAGATCAAATAATTTCCTCGGGTTTTCACTAATATCCATACCTACACACACATTTTCAAAAATACATTTTTATAACAGATAAAAACTATGTTCAAATGTATACTACACAGAGTACACTACGAGTTTATTACACACATAGAATAAATAAATTATTGTACCTCCAGTTACAAAACCTTCAAGCAGAATAAAAACTCGAAATATAAATTTTAAAAGTTTTTTCTTTAAAATGTAATATTATGCACTTTTACTAATAAGATAAAATCACCATAATATATAAAAATAATTGAAAAAAAGTATTATAATTAAAACAATAGTAAACTTGACCTCATACAAATTAGACATAAGATAAAACATGAATCTTTTGTTTGAGTTACAATTTTCATTGTTATACCTGAATCCAGCTGAAAAAGAATGAAATAAAAATTGTAATTTATCACCACATCAATTATTATTATATTTTTTTACTGAAAAGTCTACACAATTATTTAAATGGTACTCATATAATATAATAATATTATATTCATAATGATTTAATTGAAACAATACAAAAATGCCATATTATACCTTTATAAACTCTATGAGATACCTTATCAAATAGGTATTTAATTAGTCCAAGAAAAAAAGAAAAGGGTTTGAAATACTATTACGATTGTTATAACTATAAAATATTACACAATAAAATATGGTTTTCTTATCATACATGATACATGTATATTTTGTTTCAGTTTATGGTGTGTAACTAACATTGACATATTTTATTTATGAACAGAGATTATTGATGTATATACTATGAGAAGTAGTTATTTTAAACTACTAAGTGATTGGTGATCGTATTTTATAACATAGATAGTTTTATCGGATTTTATCGAAACCCTTGTAAATATAAACTCATAGATTATAGAAATTTGTGGAGCAGCTTTTTTATTGCAGCAGTGTGGGACGTAATGAATATACAGTCATTAAACAGTAAAAATTAATTATTATATAATACACAAGTCCATATAATTGGTATATTAATATATTATGCCTCAGATAATAATTTATCTTTATTATGTTATATTATGTTACTTTAAGTTAATTTTTGATAAAAATATTCATTTGATGCATATTTTAAGAATGACTGAAAATATACATTATCACTAGGTAGGTTAATTTTTTTTTCAAATTTCATGCCAAGGTCTTTCGTTGCAGATTCGTAACCTAATAAAAATAATAATGCTATAATAATTCTTAATTAGTTAACCCTTTAATATAATAGTTGATTTATCAAAATTTGGTGTGAAGTAAACGTTGTAGTAAAATAAAGTAAAATAAATGTGCACAACAATCGTAAGAAAGAATATTTTAAAAAATGTAAAAATAAACCATTACGTTCGAGAAATTATTGAATTAATAATTGTAAAAACATCAACAATAATATAAAATAACTTTTTAACAATAAACAGTGTTAGCTTATTTTTGCTGCACAATACCATTACATTAAATAAGTATATAGTTAGTACTTCCAAGTATATTGAACACTTTAACCACAAGGCCTCAAACGACACTGTGACAGTGACATATGTTTTTATATCGAAGAAAATTGATCACGTATTTTTTTTCATGTTAATTTCCAAAAATACAATAGCTAAATTTACACACACACACACACACATCTATTTACTTACACATCCATTCAGCGATAGTTTGTGAGGAAGGGAGGACAATTTGACCCCAATCCACACCGCATGCCACTACCACAACCAAACCGGACGATCCTTTATTTTGAACCTAACTACCCTTCTCCTTCGTTTTTCATAGTAAAAGGAAGCTGTCCGTTGGATATTCTCGTCACGTTCGCTTTACGTCCCAGAAAAGCGGATAGAAGACGGAAAAATCTCCCCAATATCCTGTCCTACGGCAATTTCCCGTTTTTCCGCGTTCGTGAACCCTAAAAATTAACCACTTTCTTTTTTCGCTTTAACCCCGTCACTTAAATCTACTCTCACCCGTACGCCAACCTTCTCTAGCTGAATATCCGTCACCTAAAAACCAATATAAGGGTTCTGCCAAGAAAATCTGCGACCATTATTTGCAGCTTACACGCAGTTAAAAAATTGAGTCCGGCAAAAAATTTGTCGTTATTATAATTATATTATATATTCAAATGCGGGAAAAATTAACGTTTAAATTGGTCTGAATGTATACACATTACACATGTTGGCTGAACTTTTAATACAATTTGATATTTTCGATCCGTGTTTTTATGCACGTATATGTTATAAAATATATTAGTATATATTCTTTATGATCATTTTAATGTATCTACGGAGAGGGTATTATAGCATATTTAAAACAATAGTTTTAAGAAAAGTCAAGAGATTTGAGATTTCAAACGATATTTGATTGTAAGTATATGGACAAAGCACAACAATACCAAAAAACACCACTCAATCTACCATGGATTTTAATTGTGTTACATCCGAGGTGGTGAGAAGTTAAAATATTAATTAATTTGATCTCAAATTCACAGCACAACTGTCTTTTGGAAATTTTTTGTAGAAATTCTTGGGGTGTGCCACTCTTGCAGGAACAAAAACAACATAACTGCCATGTCAGTTATTTTAAATATTTTGTAGGTATACGTTTTTTTTTTATCTATGGGACTTGTTTCTAATATTAGTTTCACTGTTTTTGCAATCGTAAATAAAACTATTTTTCAATGAATAAGCCTATTGTAATACGTTTTGTATATTTGAGTGTATTATAATATAGTCATATTTAATCTCAGTTTTTATTTTAATGTACCAGTTAATATCATAGAATTACTTAAATAGTACTCACAAATAATTTAGAGTTTTAAACATGATATCTATCAAAAGTTAAAGTATACTCGCATAATGTTAGGGATGTCTTAAGACAGTAATAATTTTAACGAAAATAAAATACGTTTTAAAAGCGTCTAAATAAGTTTTTGTGTCTGTAATAGTAGAACACTTAAAAAATTTAGTTTAAAATATTAATATCCATTTCCGTGAAACGTGAAGTTTGTGAGGAAGATGTGTAATAAAAATAAGGAGGTAAGATGTTATTCATTGACCCACATCCCTTACAAGAAATATAAAATATATTTACTCACGTACCTATAGTCGTGTACAAGTATTTCACCGTTGCAATGTGTTCAACACATTGTCCCGTAATAATTCTCAGGTGATTTCTCGAAAGCGATGCAATCAAATTTATTTTTATTCGTCTCGTTTACTGCAGACACTCACTATGGCTAAATATCCCACCCAATCTACTAAAATAATTTTTACCGGGCCCATGTGTAGTATTTTATCAGTATCGTTTTTTTTTTTTTTTATAGTGATGGTTCGTGTATTACTTCTTTTTTTTAGTACCCATGTACCCCTACATTTTAGAGGTAAGATTCTTATTCCTCATATTGGATAATACGTCGTATTCAAGATTATTGAAATATAAGACTAGGTACCTACGGAAATGAAAACGAAACAGCGTTTGCAATGTATAAAAAGGAATTAACTCTGTTCAATCAGAACAGTGGATATTATTATTCATACACGTATACCTAATGCATATTCATGTACTTACTTAATGTAACTTTACTGCTGTTGAATATATTGAGCACATTCGCATGAACAGTACTACGTATACTTATTATGTTTGTTTGAAGCTTTTAATGAAAATAACAAAACTAGTATTTTCTTTACTTAACGATAGCAATTTCTATTTTTCCAAACCGCTTTTGTGAAAAATAATACAAATATTAATAATTCAAATATAATAAAAAAACATTAATTTCAAAGATTCACATTTAGAAAATGTATTCAGAAAATTAAATTGTTAGAAAATAAAATCTGAATTGGTGCTTACATATTTTTTTACCCTTATTTCACTCTTACCTCTACTTATTAAACATATTATATTTTTAATTATAGGTACCTACCTATATGAATAGTTTAAAAGCTCGTTATTTTCATGAATAATAAAATACTCTGCAATGTATTTAGAAAAAGGTATTGTGTTTGATTTTATTTTGCACCAACCCGATAATCCAAATACCCTTAAAAACGCCAAGTAGAACACGTACGTTATAATGGAAGCCTTATTCTTGTTTTTCTAATGATGTGAATTTCTTTGAATTAATCCCAGTGCAAAACAATCGAATTAAAATAATACAACACCTCAGGTAAGCATTTTAAATTGTTTTTAAAAATGTGTAATAGATCTTTGTATGTAGTTAACAATAATATACCAACAACCCTTCCACCCGACCGCAGCAAATTAATTAGCCCTGAAACTCATTAAGCGACCAGGGGCAATACCGGAAAAGGAACAGAAAATTGTCACTAAGGACTTGGATGGTTAATAGGTTCTTTAAGTTTCTTTTATCCTTTCTGATTTTTTTTAGTTTTTATTTGTAGCATAAAAACAACCTTTTTCTATTGTACAATTTTTATTATTTTTACTATTATTTAGTTGTATTTTTTTTTTCTGTTTCAAAAACAAAAACATGGCAATTTATTATTAGGACTAAGGCCAGAGCGAAATGTATTATTTCTCCATTAATCCACCGGGCAACAATTAGCAATGGAAACCCCTCGTCGTCGCATAAACCCCGCCAATGCAAAGAGGGACTCTGATAAGGTCATGCCTGCGTAGCCGCAATCAATCAGCTACCATCCGGAAAATGGAACTAGACTACTTGCACGATTGTCGAGTCTGTGCAGTTTATTGAAGTTCAATATTTCTCAACATTCACAATCGCATCACTAGTATTAATTAGAAAATTTATTTCATTTAACCTCATTTACTTTTTGGTAGATTAATATTATTTTTGTGTATGGAATTGCGTATATCTAAAATTCAAAACAAATAGGTACCCAAAATATATTTGGTAGGTAATGCAACTGAAATATCAATATTTAACTATATTTAACTCTTATAAAATGAAAGTGAAAAACATATATTGTAACTATATATTCAACTGATGAGTAGGTAGTAGGTTTAGTATTAATTAACATTAAGCTGCAAAAACTAATTTGAGAACACTTAGAAATATAAATGTATATTTGTATTCAAATAATATTATAACAAATATACAAAAAGCAAATCAATAATTTATTAGTTATAAAATATAAAATTTATAACAAACAAAGTATTCATAATATGTAGGTATGACGTATATTGTTAATATTTTTTATTATTATTATAAGACTAAATATTTTTGTTTTTGTTATTACTAAAAGCATTTTAAGGTAAACAATGTATTGGATAAACAATATACATATTATTAAAAACATAGTTTATGTTTTATTAATAAATTGATGTTATGGTGTATTATGAATTTAATTATATACCTACTGACAATTTTTAATTGTAGTATTTTATTTAAAAACAAATGATGTATATCTCATAGTTTGTTGAACATTTAAATAAAATAGAATTTTTTAATTTACTAATAGAATTTTTAAAAAAAATGAATAAACAGAAGATATAAGAATATGTTGTTTTGTCATTATTTATTTAATGTTAAGTATGTTGTTTGTTTATACAATGTTCAGTAGTCTCAATTCATTATTGAAATTAAATTTATGCACAATTACAATTTATCTTAGCCACATCTAAAAATATTAATATGTTAAAATTTGAAAATACTTAACAATATTTTGACAACTAAAACCGTGGATAAGTCTTTTGTGTAAATGTTTTTATTTTTGTTTGTACCGAAAAAATGAATAGATACAAATGTACAAGTGATTGTAAATACTATAGAAAGCATTGCCCAAGTCAACGTTAGTCCTAGGTTCACAGTTTTTACGGTTTTAAAAAGAATAATGCAATGATGATTGAAATGGTTGCACAAAAATAAATAAATTCATATCTCTGCTCAATGGAGTACTTATACGAAAAAAAAATTAGTTTTCACCGGTAAAAATTGTATATGGCTTCGTATTATTGATTTTCATCATAGACGTTATAAATTAATTATTTATTTTAACTTTTAGTATAATTTACCACAAAAATGTGACATGGTGTAATGTATAATATCGATCGATAAAACTGACGAATTCGAGTTTATCACAGCTGTTTTGAATTAATTGACGGCTACTATTATAATATAATATGAGCTTACAGACACTGTTCTCTAGGCTGGCTTGATAAGATAATTCTTGAATCGTTTAACAGAGTGCTTCCAATTTAGACAGTTTCGACATAGCCAAAATGTCGCTAAGACCCCCCCCCCCTTAAACATTTGATATTCTGGAATTCAGAGTGATTAACAGCGAACCAAAGGGTTTCTTTGTTTCTGGGTCATTGTATACAGGCGATAGGGTCGTTTACAGACATATCTATCAATACAACAATTTTAGTTATGCTGTTTACGGTGTAACCATAATATAACCTTATTCACCCGATTGATCAATATAATATGTACGCAAAAGAGCGACGAACAACCAAATCGATTATTGCTCAGAGTATTCCATTAATTATTAGTACGAGATTTTAGTGTGTGAACTGAAATGTTAACAGCGAAATCAGAACAGGTAGGTATGTCGCATAAATGTTTCTATAATATGTATGGGGTGTACTACACATATAATATGATTTATCGTCAAATATCCACAAGTGATTATTTCTGAAAATATTGCAATTAAAAATAGTATGGATCAATCGGAGAGCACGTAATATTTTAATACGATATCTTTACTATCATAAAAACTTTATAATATAATGAATATTAATTATTAACAAAAACCATCAGTCTCTAGGGTATGTCACAAATTTAATATTTAAATATTAAATTTTTATATACACTTTACTATTTGTGAAAAATATCTAATGTCTGTTGTATAACATTAAACTGTTGAAATATTTTAATTATCTTATTACTGTTCTTGAGAAAATACGACGTTAATAATAATATAATATTAATTAAAATAGTGCTATTAGTGGTTTAGATTTGTAAATTCTGCATGTTGAACCAATTCTTGCCAAAAACATCTCATAATAGAGTAACTATGTTATTAATTAGGTAAATGATATTATTATTTATTATTATATTATTGTGTGAATGTCGCAGTGGCATAATTTAAATTAGTCTAAATAAACTATATAAAAAATATCATTGTGCAAAGAAAATGATAATATATGTAATTCCTTCGCCCCTAGAATTAATATTTTTTGCAATATAAAAATTAAAATCACAAGAAGAAAAACTGATATTTTCATAGATATACAATTTCGTCAATATTAAAACTCCAAACTACAAATGTACATAAAACTGATAATATGTTTCCTATATCCTCATGATGTTTTAAGAATGCTGTAAGACCTACTTTTTAAAAACTTTGCATAAATTGACTGAAAAAAAAATGTATTATATTATATAAACCGACAAAAATCTAAAAGTCATACAATTCGGATGTCTATAAAAAAAAAAAGCTAAAATATTTTGAAAATTATAATGAGTATAAAAATTCTAATATTTTCGATTAAAATGTAATTCTTTCTACTGTTATTCATTTTTGAATAACAAAAAAGAAAATATCATCACAAACTAGTTTTACATAACTCGTTTTACCGAAATTTAATTTTTATACTCTCGGATTATTTTGATAAATACTAGAGACTGTCTACTCTGACCCCCAAAGTACTAGATGACTAAATTAAATTTTCTACTAGAAACCAATCTCAAAGTTTAATATTTCTACCGAAAAACGTGATGACAGCCACAAAAAATAAATAAACAAACAAAATCACAAATTCATAGTGGTAAAACCAATTATTATACATTTCATCGTTCCTTTCAGAATCTAGAAATGTATGCAGTGGTGGTCAAACTGGAGTGATGAGAGGGATAGATCACCCACCATGACCTTTTTTCAATGTTTAAGAGCTAATAACCATAAATTATATTTTTAATAATCAAATAGTGCATGTTAAAAAAACAGCCATATCCGTCGCTTTACAAAATCAATTGACCACCACTGTGAACATGTCACGTTTTGTTTTTACAGTTTGGTATTTTTATAAGTTATTTTCAACTTTTGTATACCTACCAGAATATCTGTAATATTATATTATTAATAAATTGAACAGTTTCAGATTTAATTGTTTTACTTTCAAATACTATGTATCATATATATTTTCAGTTTTGATTTAATGTTTTGCAAGTTCTGACAATACTCTGGAAATAGTTTAATTCCAATTTAATTAAAAACACAATCCAAATTCACTAACGTGAAAGTGCTCACAATATATTTGACATACGAGACACGTCTACTATACCTATCTATCTTTTACTTAGTCCTTTTTCTTATGGCTCCATGAGTCACTTTATAGTTCATTTCGATAATTCCTTGAGGTTTACTGTCACAAGAAAACATTTTTATTACTATTAAAAATATGTTTTATAATATTTTTAATAATTCTAGTTTTAGTTATTACCACTTTTATGTACTTAATTATTATTATTATTTTATACACATTTAATTTTCATATTGATTTATTTTAAATTTTATATAACAACAATTATTTACAAATCTGAATATTATACTCAGTATACTAAAATGTATACTGTGTTTAGAAACTTAGAGCATTTAAATTCATTTTAAAATAATATGTAATATACTTGGAGTATAATACATTTAAATTATTTTATATTAAAGAAAATCTATTAAGATTAGAACAATAAAATCTGATAAACTTAATAAAATGTCTAAAAATAATTGTCAGCCCGTTATTTAATAGTAATAAAGTCAACGAGTTTCCCCGAATGTACGTATAAAGAAGTTTTTACGACTAAAAACGGTTTTTGTCAACCCTCTCAAATGAATGCGTACAACAGTTCATTTTCAAGTACATATTATATCTCGGTCGACGAGTAGACGTTATTATATTATTTAAACGGTTCAAACACTCATGTTATAATATATGTTATTGAAATACGAAATAATAGTATTAGGATTCGGCGGTACGTGAACAGGTTATAAATCCAAACGATATTAAAGATGAAAAAATGCATTGATTTTATTCCATTATATTATTATTATATATATAATGTGTGTTTTTAATAAAAAATTGATTCCTCTACAAATCGATTCTCGACCAAAGAAAAGCTTGGATTTAATGTGCTGCCGGGATATGGTTTTTAAACCGCGGTATCCGGCGAAACCCGTTTTGCAGGAGAGCGGTTTCGCGTTAAATCTCTTGATCCCGTGGGACTGCATATTCGGCCCTAGCAATCCCAACTGCCCTGCCGTGGCAACACGAGAGGATTACTCGTGAGCCCGGCGAAATTCACAGCGGCGGCGAGAAAAACCGCGGGGCCAGTCTCCAAAGTATAATTCCAGAGTTTAGCTTTATTATTGTGTGGACGTTTACTCCGTGATTCTGCTGTTACGAAGACCGATGATGACGGAGACATGGTCCAGTATCCAGACACGCTCTTTGGACACTCGTCTGACACCTTTATTTGGATACTTGCCGGACGCTAGTTCGTCAACAGCAACCTGCAGATAACTGGGATTTCCTTCGCACGTGATCCAATAATTTCAAGGACCTACGACCCGGGCTGACAGCGACATGGTGTTTCGTGTGTGAAATTGCATCACACCTGAATAATTACAATAAATAATTCGAATCCCGAAGTGACCTACCACTGCGTTTATCGGCGATGCGTGTCGAAACGCTGAATGCTTAACGCGCACCCACACGATAGAGCGCACTTTCGCTTTTTTTACCTATACAAAATCACAAAACCGAATTGTGTTGAATTCACAATAATATGTTACGCTTTCCTCGGGTACAGAAATATTTTATCTGGAGATGAAAATTCGTATATTTATTTTTCCCGGTCCTATTACAATCCGTAAATACTAATATATAATAATGCCACTTAGGCCGTAAATAATAAAAATAAATTAGATTTTTATCCATGTGCTATTAAAAGGTACTACATAAAATATAATATACTATATTATTATATTTATGATGGAACATTTGTTTTTCTCCCAAATACTTTTTTATCCGTAATTATTAAAATAACAACAGGTGTAATAAGTATTCCTAGCATATATATTACTAACCATAATATGGTGCTCACATATTTTACATCGTCAGTTCGTTATCCTACAGTCGCGAGTACAATAAACTATAAACTATAAAATATAGTCGTTCGATAATATTTTCAGTATGTTAAACGTTTTTCCAAATTTCAATTATCGGATAGGAAAATATCGTGAGCTCACTTTTTTTCCCGGAGGGTGCGTACCTAACTGAGTTGTATTTTTTGCCAGGTAAAATTTCACAAACACCGAACAAACACGACCCCTGCAGCGAGATCGTGACTAGATTGCGTTTTAGTGTGTTATTTTAATATAGGAGTTGATCGCATATTTCGGTTATTGTAGACGAATAATGTACACGTGCTGCTCGCGCAAAGATAATAATAATAATAGTATAATACCTGTTTTCAGAGACTATGACGACACATCTGAGATTCGCAATAATAATAATAATTACCGGCTGAATATTATATTTTGTCGTGACACTGCGTTGTAGCTGCAGCGAGGTACAAATCAGCTTAAAACTAATCGGAAACCACGTGCGGCTTTAAAATTAATTACAAACGAACACCGCCTATTCGGCCGAAGTATTAAAATTTGTATTTTTTCCACACTATTATTAAATAATATTCACATGGTATATAGGTACCTACAGGTATTAAGTATCGTATTTATGCGCATGAAAATATTATGAACAAATCGGATTTACGTTGTTGTTAATGATGTTAAAAAAAATGTATTTGTTCAATTTATTCATCGTTTCAATTTTATACCTAGGTATAGCGTAGTAATATGTAAAATCGTACGAAAGCGAGGAATTTTTGTTCCATATAATCCTAATTTAAAAATCTGCTTTCTTGAACTAAATTGCAGTGAATACTTGTGTAAGTGGGTATAAATAGCTGCTTTTCAACGCGATGCCGTTTGTAGTCTCGTTATACCTACTAAACATTTTTTCGTTTTTCCGGCCAGAAAAACGTCACGTCCGAGATTGTTGTTTTAAATGCGGTTTCCCTTTTTCGTGCAATCCTTTTTGCATTACACTGCAATGCGATCTTTCCGGTCGTCGGTATTCCACGTGCCGGTGCACCTCCCGCACACCCACACCACACACCACACCCGCACTCCACTGCGAACATTTATTTCGCCCACGTCCTATTTGTTTACGAAACAGTGCAATGCGTTTGCGGCCAGTCCTACCGGATGCCAGTGCGTTTGATTAGCGTCCCCTTAAACGTCACCGTAGGTACACGTAGAGGAATACATTTTCTGTCTTATACGTATAATAATAATAATATTTATTATTTTATCATATTATATTGTTAGTGCCACCCCCCCCCCCTCGCCCCGAATTCCGTGAGGGAGGCGACCTGTGAACTGTTTCGTCGTATATTATGTTTCCTCCGCGACTAATCAGTTATCATGATACTCGGGATTTTTTTCCTAGCTGTCGAGAATGGTTATATAAATATTGTCGATAAACGAAAAATTATATGATTTTATTTTCGACGTGTCCCGAGTGGACCGTATCCGATGACGTGTACCGGCGGGCGACGTTCAACCCCAGGGAAACAGTTTTCGATTTCTCGGGCGCGCACGCCGCCGCAGGTATATCTATATTGGAATGAAATCCCATTAAACATACTCTGTTTGGTATTCAATTCCCTTCGCTATTGATTTAACAACAATATTGTTGGCAGAGTATTTAGCAATGAAACCGACATCATAATAATAATATATACATTAGGTGTATACAATATAACATAATACATAGGTACATTGATCACCAAAACGGCGGGATATTATTATAATTTCGCGTAATTTAGGTAATCCTATTCACGAAAAAGCATCAAGAAATGATTTAAAATTCCGTTTCTACTCTATTCGAGTAGGTAGGTACCCAGTACCCACAACCATATAATATTATATTCCGCATTACACGTCTTATCGATTATTTGTGCACATTACCGCGTATTACCTATATGTATAAGATGTGGGTATTTTAGATTTCTTCCTGATAATCCCTTCTTATTATCAAAACGTCAGTGTTGTTCTTAAGCAAAACAACCTAATCACATACGTATTTATTTCGTTCAAAATATTCTTCCAATGTTCACTCTTTTTGGCAGCAATCGAAGTCCCTTCTGCAACTTGCATTCCAACATTTCCAACTAAACAGATTTATATATTTTCGGCATACTTTTTAGTAGGTTGTCGTCATATACGTTAACTCATGCTAGAGATCTACACGTTTTCTATTGTGCCTAATTTACTCTCAATGAATGACTGCCTCCACAGTATAACTAACTTGCCACCTGAGAATAAATCACCCTGATTATATTTTCATGTTAACTTTATTAACTTAACAATGCACGCTTCTTAAAATTATAAATTAATTTACAATAATCGATCTTTGCATATACAACGTCGATTCGTATTATTTGGCTCATAATAAAATATGCTCTAAAATAAAGAAATAATTAAATCAGAGTACATTACTTGTTGTTACAAATTATTTAAATTATGTGGTTATTGATGAAACCAGCATCTCACTACGGTTATTCAAGCACTTTGGGAAACATAGTGCAACATTACGGGCATATCAACGTAAAATCAATGGAACGCAATGAATATATACTGATACCGGTGGTCTATGTCACAAGAACGATTTGTCTCGCAAATGGCCACGTTATATTTCAGGGATATCGTAATATCGTATTTGTTCTTTAACGTCTTAACACACACCGGTAATAACACTATTTGTCTATTTCCGATTTAATGATTGATTGCACCGATTTATAGTTTAGAAAATAAATGAAAAAAAAATGTTTTAAAATTAGTTTTCAAACACCAACTTCAACTACTGTATACCAGTGACATAATTATCATATAAACAAAATTCTGAAAATAACTAAACCTTGCAATGATGATAATATAAAAAAGAATTTGAGTGACGTTATTGTTATAATAATTTGTCTAATGTTTACAAGCCTAAATTCGTCATGAACGAATTTAATTGTACATACATATTATTACATATACAACTGCTGTCAAAATAGCGTAATCTACATTACACAAATAATATGATTTTGATTGTTGTGATTGATGTTTAATTATTTACATGACTAGTATCTCATGCATGGATAGGAATAATCATATTTATGCAGAAAGATGATGATTACAATAAAATAAAACTGATTGCATGGGTATACCGCAGGTAGGTAAATTAAAAATCAAAAAAAGAGATTAATTTTAAACTGATAATAAATTTATAATATTATAATTATGTTATTTTGTGATTCAACAAACACGGGAAAACTAGGGAAATTTAACTGTCATTCAAATAAAAAATTAGTGTATAATGTATATTGTGCAAGTTATGTAAATTAAAATGTTAAAAAACAAGTTATGTCTAAAATAAAATCCAATTATTTTTTTTTTTTTTATAGAATAAGTTTCTTCCAAGCCATCCTAAATCAGGTCTTAATCTACTAACAAAACGTACCTAGACACTAAAATGTGATAAATGTATATATTTGTACTTTAACTAAGTAGGTATTTATTAATATGCAATTTTGTGTAAAGAATAATAATTTTGAATTTTCATGTTTTTGAAAACCAAATAAAAATAATATTTGAAACGTATTTAAATTTTAAATACATCAATATTATACGACATGTGATATGACATTTTATTCAAACTAGATAGTTAAAAATAATAACAACTCATTCATAACAACTTTAAATGATAATTTAATTTGAGCCTTAAAATTACATATTATATTATGAAAACATTTTATTAAAAATGTAGAGCTTAAGAAAAAATAAGATTATGTATTTAAATATTGTCTAAATAATTAAATCATTTTTTTCTTAGTACCTATTATACAAAATCTATGGGTGGGGCTTTTTTTTGCTATAACAAAATGTTATATTAGGAAATAAATGGTTCAACCTTTTTTTTTAACGTAACTTATAACGTATTTAAATAAGTATCTACCTATTAATCATTAAACATCCAATGTAAAATATTAAAATGTGTAATGTACCTACCTACCTATTATGTTTACAATGTGGAATGATTTACATTTTTAATTGAATAAATTAAAATGTATATAACTTAGCATTCTCATAATATAATATCGTCTAGTTATATTATATTTGATTTTCATTGGGATTAATAATAATTGATGGGTTTAAATTGAAAAATCATTAATTAATGGCAATTAAATAATAGATGAACGTTTAAAATTGTTTATATGCAATCATTATAAATTGAGATTATTAAACAAAGAACCACATTTTTTCTGAAAGTTATTATAATATATAGTTTACTTCATTTTACTCGTATAATAGTCGTATGACCATTGTATTGTAATATCTATTTCAAATATATGTGATATAGTAAATAAACATGAATTTGAGTACAACAATGATGACAAAATTAATAACATTTTGTCTTTTTTTTTATTATTATTAGTTTTATTATAAGTATTTTATATTAATACTTATAAAGTGTATTATGTAGAACGAACATTTAAACTATTAAGTGGTAGAGTAATATGAATTCCATTAATCTATTGTTTAGATTAAAACATCTTTATCTTTATGGACCACCCTATATCTATATAATGTAGGGCTTAATTTATTATTAATGTAGGTAGCCTGTGTTTAGTAGATTCAACTACCTACCTAAATTGTATAAATAATATATAAATGCAATTTTAATAATGTCGATGATTAAAACACAGGGTAAATAATAATTATAATATAATAGTATATAATATATAGTTTTAGGCTCAGAACTATTAGTATTACAATTTATTATGTTTTTCATACAAGAAAGAAAGCCAAAACATTTCTCTGTTAGGTAATCTATTTAATCCCAAAATTAACATAGATTTTAATGGTAAATGTTTGAATTTACATGTAATTTTCAACATAAAAAAGTGTGAAAATATTCAAATTGAATGAAAAAACTTCATATTTTTATTAATCAAGTTACACATATAATATTAGTTTTCAACTTTTACGAGAGTAAAAACTATTAAAATAGCTATAAAATAAATATAATACCTTCACCTTAGTAAATTAGGTACTGTGTTGAGAACTCAGTTATTAGCTTCAAGCATAATTTTAAATGTTTCACGATTTAAATAAATATACATAGAAATGTCTTAATATGGTTTGGATTAGTCAATATAGTAAATGCTTTAAATTAACTAATATAAACAAATATAGCAGATAGAAACCGATTAATGTATCACCACATATACATTTTGCAATTAGGATCAAATTACTTAACCTAATTAAGTGGTACAATAAAAACACAGTATGTAAAGTTGGTTTCTCAGAAATAACATAAAATAAATAATTAAGTAATTTCTTGACTGTAACAAGACACTCTTGTCTCCAGTATTTCAACTTCTAGAAAAATGTATAAGAATTATGCAGGAAACCAGTGAAATGAAGTATTTGGAGAAATAGCTCTTTTAGAATATTAAATGGATGACAAACTGACATACCGACATATTGTATTACCTGGAGAAACTAAAAAATAAATAGAAATAGTACAAGAAAATTTAAAGTGATAATTTAATCTGTGTGTTTTCAAATAAAATGTTAAGATAAAACTTACTAAGTTCATAACAATAAGTTATGTGTAGATGTTCTGTGTTGTTACAAAACTTGAGTATTGGTGGGTTTTTTTAAAAATTTAATAATTTAAAATAATCAAAGCGTTAATATAAATTATAAAAACAGTATGCGTGACGAAACAGTTCTTAAAATAAGTGCATCAAACTGAAGAAATTGCGTTATCAAACATTGAAACTTCTTTAGAGAGATAACAGTTTAAAAAAAAGACCAGATGACATAGTCCATCTATGCAGAATTCTCATGTACGGGTTCTATTGTATTTACGTGGTCTATGACTGATGACTTTTTAAAAAAAAATAGTTACAAATAAATATACCACTTCAAAACTCTAACACTGATGAATACGAGCAGAAAAAGGTAGTGGACATTAATAGGTTATAAACAGCTCACGAGATTTTCTAGAATCAAATAGATTGGAATGGGTTGGACATAATAATTATTATATAGCGCACATAGGGGAAGTTGATATAACGAGTACTTAAATGAAACCAAATAAAAAACAACCGGTAGGAAGATAACATAAACGTTGGATAGACCAAGTGACAAACGGTTTAAACGGATTAAGAGAAGACGTGATAACTGAAGATTTCGTAAATGATGGAGATCATTGGTAGAAGCTGCGATAGGAATAAAAGAGGGTGTACAATTATTGGCACTGCTATAGTTATTGGCACTACGAAAGTGTTTTATTTTTAATTAGTCAGCATTTTGACTCTTAAATGATTTTTTTTTTATATTATATCTGGCTAAACTGATCATGTCGTGTATTCAAGACGTGTTCCCGACGATAATAATTTATCGTTAATTTAGTTATTATCAAAGTTTTCAGTAGTCTCAGAGATCTCGAATATTTGGTAAGAATTTACTGTTTTTATTAGTAGACTATACTTAGGAAATAAGCTCTTAATTTAGTTATAACTAGGTACTCTAAGTAATAGAATAATGTATATTTTAGTTCTTAAGAACATTTTTCATCAATCAATACAATATTCAATAATTTATTTTTATTATTTTTGAGAAAAATTGGTATGCCAATAACTGATATGCACATATTTGAATTTTTTGTTATTGGCATAGGGTGCGCATTATTGAAATTGACATAAAATGTATTAATTTATTTATTGGCACTTACTTTACAAAGTATAGAACCTGAGTAAAATTTAACTTAACTGGTCATTAAATATTACTTATTCTTAAATAATGATGTATTATTGATATTTATAGAAATGCCAAAAAAAGAGAAAATTTTTCTCAGTCAAATTTGACTGCTACTGTTGAAAAAGTCCGCAGCAAAAAAGTTTTCTGTATGGAGATCTACATTACAATACAGACTTAAAAATCCTGACCAAAAAGTATCATGTGGACCAGCTCTTGTATTATCTGAGGAAGAAGAAAAAACATTAGAAAAATGGATACTGGAAAGTAGTCGGAAAGGATTTCCTCAAAGAAAAGATGATCTTTTAGTTAGTGTGAAACAATATCTAGACAAAAACGAGCGAACTACTATTTTTAAAAATAATTATCCTGGTAATTTTGTTACTTTAAATAAATTTTTATGTTATTATAACCATTTATTATTTTTTTTATAGGTATTGGATGGTACAAATCTTTCATGAAGCGTCATCCAAATATATCTGTCAGGATTTTTAAATTTATTGAGTTCTAAATTTTTAATATTTTTAAATTTTGCTTTGCAAATTAAATCATGTTATTGTTTTTAGTTTATTAAGTTCTATATTGTTAATATTTTTAAATTTTGTTAAGGGTGAAACTTAAATAATTTAATTGTGTTTTATTTAATTACTAAATTTGAGAAAATCTTAAGATTAAAAAGAGTGATAAAACTAAGACTGTTTTAATATTATAACCAAATAAATATTTTAAACTTTGAAATGTATTTTATTATTTCTTCTTATTATAATCAAATACTTTAACTAAATTATTAGGTTCCTACATTATAATAGGTACCTGCCTATTAAAGTTGCTTAGTATAATTATTGTTGCTGCTAGATGTACCTACTAATTTTAGTTTTTTTATAATTTGCATCTATTTGACTCCTAACCACAATACAGTACTATATATTGTGGTTAAGGGGCCTGCTCGCGATTTTTCAAATTTTCCGCAATTCTATAAAATTTGAAAATTAAATTTTAAATTTTAGTTGCCACCTCAATTATAAGACTTTTCCACTAATCTACTACCCAATACCTATTTAGGGGGGGTTGATAGGGTGTATTATATCGGTCAAAACACAGTTTACAGGAAAAACTCTCACACCTCGTAGATTGGTCGGATTTCCGTAATTTTTTTTTTTGTTAGATAGAGGAATATTTTTTACAGGGCGCATTGGACTTCGATTTTTGATTACGTCGCTAAAAACAAAAAATAATACAAAAACTAAAAAGTTGTAAAAATTGATTAAATTCAAACTTGTAACATAAGATTTAGAAAAATAATGTTGAAAATCCAAGTCCAATGCGCCCTGTAAGAAGTCTTCCTCTATCTAACAAAAAAAAAATTACGGAAATCGGACCAATCTACGAGGCGTGAGAGTTTTTCCTGTAAGGCATGTTTTTGAGCAAAAAAACAGGTCGCGTGCAGGCCCCTTAAATAAAATGTTATGAATTTTAGAATGAGTTACCTAAGTGAAGCATATAGGTAGGTAGTTAAATAATAAATTATAAAATATCTTTAAAATAAAATAAATATGTTCATTAGTTATTTTATTAAGAATTATAAACTAAATATGTATATTTTTCTACAGTTAGGTGTAGTTTAAACTTTGTTTGGTGCTTATATATGTGTTTTTTAATTATTATTAATTATACCTAAGTAGTAGCTACTATCTATCTACAAAATAGTAAAAATAGGTAGTTTAGTTTATTAATTTAACCAAATTAATCGGTAAAACTATTAAATTAAATTATATATATAATTTAAGAGGATGCCAATAACAGAAGTTATAAAACCAATAACACAATTTTAGGTGCCAATAACTATAATTTTCGGTTATTTTATACTTGATGGTAAATAAAAAAAAAAAGCATTTAATATTTATATATAACTAGCTGATCCCGTGCACTTCGTCGCCCGTTAAATGGATCAACTCAATACTACCTACTCAAACTTTGTTCAATTCATTAACGTGTATGGTGTTCAAAATTTATCTTATCTTTCCCGTTGCCCTGAATAAAAATTCTGAATCGCGGCAGTACATTATCAGGTAGGCAATCTACCTGCGGTAGATCGCGGACCCCGTGCTGTTTGTACGGAAGTGTATGATTTAACTCTAAAGTATCAAAGTTATACCAAGTTTATTTTGATGTAATACTGTGGATTAATATAATAAATTTGGTTGCTCGTAAAAAATCGCAACTCTTAAAAAAATTATGATTGTTGAACTCCTTTTGGGTGTAATTTTCTGCGGTAAGTGCAACTCTGCCACCCTGGTAAGCATTGTTCAATAATTCGATTTGATGCAAGCTTGTACCTGATCTGCCCGAATAACCAATGGCAACCAATAAATAAATGCTAATTTCTAATGTAGACTGTAACCAATGGCAACTATAAATAAATAAAAATAAAATTTCCAATTTCTATCGTGAATCTCAATGTCCCTGTTTCAGCAC
Source organism: Macrosiphum euphorbiae (assembly GCA_949089665.1). Classification (NCBI taxonomy): domain Eukaryota; kingdom Metazoa; phylum Arthropoda; class Insecta; order Hemiptera; family Aphididae; genus Macrosiphum; species Macrosiphum euphorbiae. The sequence goes on along the minus strand of CARXXK010000001.1, from coordinate 137,739,394 downwards.
CTATTTAAAATGAGAATTTTGGCAAATCCTTTCTTAGCGCACGTCTATATTATAATAGCTATCTGTATGCCAAATTTCAGCCAGATCCGTCCAATGGTTTGAGCTGTGCGTTGATAGCAGTCAATCAGCTTACTGTTTTTTATATACAGATATGGTTGCCATGGTAATATGGACCCACACACACACACACACACACACACTGACATACATTCATTTTTATATATATAGATTGATATGAAATCTTGGTAACCTTAGTAACCATGGCAACCTTGGTAACCATGGTAACATGGACACACAGACACACAGACACACTGACACACTGACATACATTCATTTTTATATATATAGATGATCATAATGTAAGATTGATAACAATTTGTTTAATCATTGAAAATTATAATAGAAGTTTTAACTATGTTTAAGTCTGAAATATCACGGAAACAAACAAACACTTTTCTAAAGGGTGACAATAACTGTACACTTTACCTGATATGGAAAATGTTGAAGTCCATACTTCAAAAGGAGGTAAGAGAGTGAATCGGGTCACCCAATCTTATAACTTTTATATTGAGATGGTAAATTATTTTTGAATTATTCACGCTCATCGTAAAGGTAATTTAAGGTTCTACTTGCTTATACATTTTGGCTTATTTAGTTTATTAGTTATAATATCAATGTAAAATAAAATAAATATATATTAACATAGACAATAGAATGTCTAAAAAAGAGCCGAAATATTTTGAAAATTATAAGATTTTTAAAAAATACTTTAAATTTCAATATTTAGTGATCGTAATAATTGCAAATCCTTATGGCTATTATTTTCTGAAATGCGATCACAAAAATTAAAATGGAGTGTAATGCTAAAATATTCCTGTTCTCTCAAACTACTTAGAAATTTACTAAGCACCTAGTAATAATTCCGTAAATTATGAAATAGATCTTATTTTCTGCCAGAAACCTCATGTAGTATAGTTTCTGTTTTAAAACGTTATTACAGAAAAAAAAATCACATGACATTTTAAATCTAATGCATTTATCGTTCCACTTCGAACTTAGAAAATATTTTGATGACTGTAATAATACTGTCGATACACATTGTAATATTTTAATACACAACTTGTAATGACATATTATTATTATATCTATTGGTATGTTACGTTATTAAATGAATACAATATTAATTTAAAGATAATAATTTAATAGGTGACTAGGTAAGTATTACAATATCAATAAAAATTTATCGAAATAATTTTTATTTTTAGAATTATTATAATTATTAAATTTCTTAGTTTTTTTTTTTTTTTGGTTCATATATTCAGGAGTTAATTGATATAACTATTATTGACGTTAAACATTCGAGCTATCAAATCAATAACCATTATTACTTCTACGCAAAAATTGTGTGATAAATCCCATAGAATAATACGTGTGTTTATTTAAAAGAGTACATATTATTATGTTGATACCAATAACAAAATGTATTTACATTTCACGGAAATTCAAAGTCATCTAAGTCAAACCGCATTTGAACCATTTATTGTATTAAATATGTACAGGGTCGAAAATTGCCAACGTCATAACGTATTGCAAGTGTATGAAATTGTTTTTGATAAATAAATAAAGAATCCCATTGTAACGTCATCAGGTCATCTTGACTGTATCCATTCACTGTAATGTTTGACTGTCATAGTTTTAATAACATGTTTGCTCTCGGTTCTACGGAGGTATTCCAAATACGACCTGTACAGTGGTTTAAAATGAGTAACATAATCCATATTTGTTTTGTTATACTGTACTGCAGATGACAGGTAACAATCACGTCGGAAAACACCTGAAATAACATGATCGAAATGACGCTGTTTGAAAAATCGTATAAAACCCATAGTCTCTGCGCTAGACATCAATTTTGGAATTCTGTATTGTCAGCAGTAAATAACACTGTTACAAACAATCAAAATGACGGTTAAAATTTCAGTTTTTGCTGTCGTTCTGGTACGTATATTTTAATAATAACTATCGTTCACGAAATAACTTATAATATTATATTAAATCATTTAACGTTCTTACTATTATATTTTATAATATGTAAGGACGATAATTTAATATACCTAGTCAGTTATTTGTTTTCATAGTATAAATTGTAAAATTGAAATATTTAAAATGTTCACATTCACGTGAACATCTAAAATAAACTCTGCACCCTCAACATGTATAGTATAATATATTGATATTATTATGTATATTTAAAAAAATAATAATACGATTTTTAATGTATAATTTTGTTTACGAAAATTAATATAAAAGATACATTTTTCAAAGGTTCAATTGAAAAATTAAAATATATTATATTATTGTTGTATACTGTATAGTAGTGTTTACATTTCCAATCAATAACCAAATACTAAAACATTTAATTATTTTATTTCGCAGATTGCGACTTGTGTCCGCGCTAGTCTCTACCAGCCACCGGTGCCACCCACATTATCATTGAGCATGCCATATATGCCCAACTATCCAGAAGATAATCCATGCTTCAATGAATTCAAGAAAAGTGTATACACTATGAATCAAGCTTTAGCCAATATAATTGCCGCTGCTAGAAGTGCCTACAATTACCATACTTTATACAAAAACCAGCCAGGCCTCAATATGGAAATAAATGAAAAGAAAGAAATTTTCGACAAAGCTCTAAACTTCTTTGAAAATAAGTTGCTTAAATACCGCCAAGCGTTGATCAACTACAAAGCGTTATTAGAGTATACTAAAAACTCTCCTCCAGTCGTATCAATGGACGACGACATTCCCATAGATCGTGATTTATTGTAACTTTTAAATATTGCATAATTTTAGTAGTTTGTTAATAAATTAATTTACAATATTTTGTCAAACATAACAACTTGTACCTGTTTTTAAATAATCCTTATTCGAAACCCTTTATTTTTATCAACGTACGGAGAATATCATACAAATAATATAATTCATCTTATTATTTTTTTAACATGTATAAGATTTATGAAAATATTAGGTACATAAAAATTTAAAAGTTAACCAAATTATCATTGTTTTAAAAACAGTCAATGTTTGAATATGACTATGCCATAACTCGCATAACACTAATGTTATTGTAGAGATACTGAATTGTAAAATGTATGTGATAAATAATTTACAATAATTAAAGATGGTACTATTTATTTATAAGTTTCAAATGTTGATATTTTTACAAAAATTGTGGTAGAACACTATTTTGATATTTTCTAGAAGACGGTCGTTCAGTTTTATTTCAAGCATTCAAATGAAAAGCAACAATTATTTTTTTTTCTCGTTCGTATTTTACCATCAGCACAAGTAAGAGGGATGGAACATAATCCAAGGAAGGATTTTTTATTTTGTGTTCACCTCTTTTCAATTTTATTCTTCAATAAATCAGTTTTTCTTTAATGATATTTGACTTTTCCACTTAAAATAAATAAACAACTGTAAAATATCTAAAAAAAAAAATATCTATTTTAATATATAATATATTATCATGTGGTTTTATATTATGTTTACACATACATAATATATTAATATGTACGAAATATATATATTTATTACTTTAATGTTTTAAAGAAAAGAAAAATACATGACAAATAGGTATATAACTATATTATTTTATTTAAAAAAAAAAAAAAAAACATTTCAGAATATGTTTTACCATCCTAATTTACTTTGTGAATTATTGATCATTTAAGTGTTAACCGTAATCTGCCTATTTAAACATTTAAAATTAGTTGTTGAATACTACTTAAAAGTTGGCGAAGTAGTCCCGACCCGGATCAGTGGGCTTAAAAAAAATATTTTAATTGGATTGGAAGGTTATACCTATTATATCTATTCATATAACTCATTAACTGCAGGACCAGAATATTTAATGGCATTTTTTTAAACTAATAAATGAGAAATCTGGTTTCATAGTATGGTCAATCTGTTCATTAAATCTATAAATATTTTATTATCTTTATTATATTCGATATAATAAATTCAAAACTGGAATGTAAATTGTTCAAAGGTCGCGATGAACGTTATTAGAAACAAACAATATTATCATTATAAAACAATGTCAGTAAACGTTTAAATATTAATTATAACAGTTAATATTAATTAACTCAGTTAGAAATAAAACCCAAAACACTTGATTATAATATTTATATGTTATCAAACATAAGGTACAATGGCGTGTAAGCAATACACAAAAAAAAAAATTAAGTTGAAGTTCAGTCACGAATGAAAAAAATTATAATCGCTTAAAAGTGGGCCAGTTACCAGTACATGAATTTGAATACAGCATTTAACTGGCGTTGTGGAAATTATTATAATGAGGTCTAAAGACCCAAGATAATATAATATAATTGTAATACTACTCAACAACGATGGGTTACGTGTGAGCCGTTACGAATATGACTATATGTTATGTGAGTGTGTAAAAATAATAATTGTAAGTAATTGGTTTTGTATACAGAATGTACATTTGATGTTCCAACTAAATCATTGCCGAATACGATTCAAAATAAAATATTATCATACCTACTTCAACAATACAATGCATCGATTATGATTTACATCGATAATATCATACTTTTTAGTTTTCAACAAAATTGATAGTAGATGGTAAATATATAAATGGTAAATAGTAATTGGTAAAATAGGTAAATAGGTAAATATGGTCAATAGGTAAATGGTAATTAGATAGTAGTTGAATAATCAACGTATAAAACTTTATCAAATATTGATCATTATCATTTATTAACTAAACAATAACCAATATTATTATATTTCACTAAAATATTTTCCAACGTGCCAATGGTGCTGTAAATTAATTCGTATGAATTTAACAACAGTATCCAGAAGAAGCATATAGGCCAAATTTAGTATAGGTAAGCATTTTATGTATTTAATCAAATGCTTATTAGAACGACTGAAAGAACCTACTCATAATTCCTAATGAAATTTGACTGTTGTAACTTGTAAGTAATATTTTCTAGGGATCAAAATTCCGGAAAAATTAGGGAAAACTTCGGAAAAAACCGTTTTTTCGCAGATCCAGAGTAAATAATATTAATAAGTAATAACAAATAAGAAATAACTACATAGTAAATAGGATAATAGTTACTAGTTAGTATTTTAGTAGTTAATATTACAAATTATAATTATTTATAAAATAGTATAGAATCCTCTAGATTTATCCATGGACAGACTTTAAGTTAATTATGGTACATCGTAAATATAATATGTATGTAATATGTTTATCAACTATCATTTTTTATTAAATTGTTTCCACAATTCATTACTTTTTTAATTCTTTAGAAAAAAAAATCATTTTTTCATGAAATTTTTTAAATTTTTAGGAAAAAAAGCAGTTTTTTTGTCAAAACCATTTTTTCCTGAAATTTTAAATGAAACCAATTTTTCCCAATATTTTCCCATTACTTCTATGAATAAATATAATCTGTTATCGTATTCCTAAAATAAAAATAAATTATTTTGTCCAATACATAACTTTAGTCTACGAGTTGAGTGCCACATGCAATAGAAATTGTCTGAATCATCAAATTAAATTATAGTTTTTTTTTTTTTTTTAATTTTAACAATGCATAGTTTTAGATTCTGAGCGGAGCGAGGAAGCTAAAGGGTTTTACAATAGTGTTTATTTTTTTTTCTTCTTTTTATATCCTGTATTCAAAATTTCTACCAGAAGGAGTGCTCCAATTTCAACATATAGTACCATATCTTTTAGCAAATTGTATCAAGATGGTACTTTAAAGAGGTAATTTTTCGATTTTATCAATAGTTATTTAATGCCACGGTAAAAACCACTGAAAAATTACGAAAAACCGCTCAAAATTAGATTTTAATTTCTAACTCTTTGTTTATTACCATAGAAACAAATAAAAAATATTAATATTGTAATATTAATTCAACTTACATGATTATATTATAATAATTAATGACAATATAAAATATCTAGACTGACAAACCGTCTCCGCTCAGAATCGTTTTTCTTATACAATTATATTATATCATTGAATTCAAGTTTAATACAATCCATTATACAATGACCCACTTGTAACCTACTGTACAGCAGAGCGACATCCAATTACCCGCTTTTTTATGCATGGTTTTTAACAGGTGATGACAATTTTGATTTTAAGATATATTTATAACATGAACTACCATTGGGTAAAAAGAAATTGGTGTTCCATAACCCATATAAATGTTTATTCGAAACGTTTTTTGGTTATGTTAGTAAAAGACAAATAAACGTATCTTCATGATTGCCTGCACTTCAAAATATGTATGTATATTTTTCTTTTTTAACGTGATAAATTTATTTATTGCTCGTCGTATATTTAAAACTCAATGACTCAATCGTTGACTCAGTAAATTATAGCTTAAATTTTTTTTAGAATCACAATTCAAAATAAATATTAAACAGTTTACTTTATAACTATCAATAAACAATTAATCGAACATTGCAATACAAAAAATGAAGTGAAAAAATGCATATTTTAATTAATTAATTTTTATTATTCATATGGTCTAATGGTGGTTCTATAACAAGGGTTCCATTGGTGGTAAAATAGTCAATAAGCAGAAATGCTAAACGAATAGTAATAGGAAACGTTCATTTTGTTGAAGAAACCGTCCAGTGACTTGTTACGTGTTACATAAAAATAAATCACTTCTGAGGTTTCAATAAATTCATAATTCAAACTAATAGAAAAATAAATGTATTATTCTTCATTTTTACTTAAAGAGTATTTCCCAGTATACCTTTTACAATCTACAATAATATTGTATCCATACTAAGCGTTCCATACATGATATAAATCTAACCATCTAGGAACATGAATTGGGGGGTGAAATAGCAAAATTACGATATCATTGAGTTCGGAAATTTATAACCAGTCAACGAATAATTATAAACTAACGTAATCTTTTCTAATGACTAATACATATAATAAAATATTATGTACATTATCAGCTAATCGTATTAAGAATAAATAATAACCTTATCGCATGGGTTAAACCCAATAAAGCTAACGAAGGGTTAAATAATTTAGAGCTATACAGTATATTTCAAAAAAGAAAAAAAATGTATTCCTGCCTCCTGGGATAATAATATTTTCACCAATAGGTCAGTAAAATGTATATAATTTTACTGAATATTCCCATTTTATTAGAAAGTTTTAAATATACAAAAGTTTAATTAATAATAATTATAAATTGGACATTAAACAGTTTTAAGCCGGATTTTGGTCTTTTTAATCACTTCCCTACTCAAAAAAAAAAGTGCTCTCTGAAACAAAAAAACACATAACCGTGAAACTAATAGCTTTCTCGGTTTATGCCACTCTCAACCTAATTGTATGTTGAACATAACGTTTTATTATTAATTTCAAAAACATTTATCTAAATTGAAAGGAATATTTAAAAAAACTTTTAATTTGTTTTTTTTGACAACTATTTAAAGACTTATTGGAAAATTAAATATGTTTTTTGTTTCAAATACAGTAAAACTGTATCCAAATTCCTGATTAACTAAAATATAAATAAATAACTGATTTAACTGTCATAAATTTTTATACAACTTCGATTATCATGTGGATCATGCCATAGGTATAATAACATATTGCTCACATTATTATCGTATTATTATGTATATTTAAAAATATCTGCATTGACGTTTTTGTTTACTAAAATTTAATATGTGACAACCCAGTTAAACAAAGATTTTAAATTTCCTAGAAAAACATTCAATCAACTGTCATTACATTATAGTCAAATCAAAAATTTCTATATAGGATGTTCAATATCACAAGTAATAGAAAAATTATTCCAAATTTAATATTTAAATTATGTTTACTTTTTAACTATAACTAAACACTATTATCTCTCTATATATATACATCTATTGATATACTATAATTTTATCGTAATAGGTTTGACCACCATATTTTAAAATTACATAATAATTCTAGATAACAATTAAATATTTAACTAAATAAAAAAATGTAAAAAGTTCATTCAAAATATGTTAGCGTTTTGAATTATTCTGATATATACGAGCCCTGTATAAACAATGAAATAAATACCAACGTCATAATAATATTTACTATACATACATGAATATTTTCATTTTTTTATTCGTAAAATAACACGAATTTCACTTGTGTCAACAAATTTGAGAGATCAAACATAAAACAAATCGTATATATATTGGTTGGAATTTGGATATTTTATTCATTTAAAATTGACATAAATATCTAATACACTTGCGGAAGCTCCGACCAAATATTATGGCTTTCAAGGAAATTGCAATGTTTTCCAGTTTGGTGGTATGTATTTTTTGTAGAATATAAATTAAAATAATAAACCTTTAGATAATATAAATTAGGCAACATTTAAATTTCAAGTTATAGAAATAAGAACAAAATCTAACATTTTAAAATTAAAAAAAAAACATTGAGAACATTATTGAATTTTATTAGTGCACTTATATAATGAAACGGATTAAAATTGTTGAAACAATATTTCTTAGTTGGATCACGTAATGACCAGAATTTAATGTAATACTTTAGTTGTAGTGTCTTATATTAGATATTTACTACCTATGTCAATTTTGGTATTAATATATGTATAGGTATATAATAGATTTCGCGTCACATATTTTAGAATAGTTAGGCACCTAGATGCGTACATTACCACTACACAAAAACACAACATAAACAATTAATTGTTATCAACTATAAAAATAAATACCCATGAGTTTTTATTAGCTAATAGAGTTTTTTTTAATATTTAATCAACATTATTATCATAGAAATTTACACTAGGTTTTAGGAATAATTTACTTAGCAATAATTATTCCTAGGTACCTTAATTACTTTATATATAGACAAAATGTCAAATATAAAAAAAATATGTTTATAATTTTAGGTGGTCACCATCATAAGTTATAGTGTACTAGAAGGCAATGCACAATCAATACAACCATTAATAGACCAAGATTACATGAAAGTAAAAGCCGCATTGTATGACTTGGGAGAAGTTGGAATGAACTTGATGGACGATTCGCAGACATTGAACGATATGCAAAGAGAATATTTTGCTGGAAAAGTCGATTATTCTGCTGTGGAAAGAGCAAGGAATGAACTTAACAAGACCAAAAATAAGTTGTTCCTAAAACTTATAAAATATATTTGGGCAACAAATGAATTTGAGCCTACAATCAATTATCAAACCGCAGATCCCCACAAACTTTACAAAACCATGGACGACTTGGAAAATTACAAAGATAGCATAGATGATATGCATGCCGATCTTCTTAACGCAATGTCCCAACCAACAGTCGTTGGAGCATAACACTTATTGTAATTTTATGTTTTGTTTTTGACTCTGATGTATGTTATTATTTTCTATTAATCAAACGTAACCGATTACAATTTTAATAAAACAAATGAATCATCGTTAAGTATCCAAACATATTTTATTATAAATTAATATTATATTCCTTCGAAATCCCTTCAGAAAATATAAGTATTTTATGGTTATTATATATTTCTTTAGACTTTAGAGGATCAAACAAACTGTATAAGTATAAATAGTAATAGGTAACCTATTTCATTAATAAAATAATTTAGTGAAGCTATAGTACCTATATTAAAAACAAATTGTTATTTATTGATACCTATGATATTTTGATTTAATGTCTTACACTTTTAACTATTGAAGGTGCTACTTACAGAAATGAGGTATTGAAGTAAAATTTAAAAATTACATTAAACTTTTTTTGTTATTTATACTTAACTATGTAGCACACAAGCGAAAAAAAAATCCCTTTTTAATAATCCACAAGTAAAAATCATTTTACATTTTTCGTCCATTGATTATAGTTTTAAGTAAACATCTACGCTTGCTATTTGCTTCGATAAAATTATAAATTTAATGTGTGTGGATTTTAAAAATTGATCTTTCATAGTTTCATGTGACGGGGTTATTATTTTGGGCTTTTGGTAGTAATTGGTTCATTCGAAGGTGGCTAAGCCCAGAGGTGTAATGAATATTTCTTGCCGTTTTCAATAAAATTATATAGCTAGGTGGCTAGGTAGCAATATTTTTAAAAATCCTATTTCATTTGAACTCATACTGTTTATACTGTAAACTATAATTTATATTCAATATTTCATATTTATCGTAAATGATTATCGACTAAATTTTAACTGAACTCGATCACTGTTGTTTTTGGAATAGAAAAATACAGTATACCTATTTGAGTAATAATTAATATAAGGATCGTAAAATGTTATACCAATACTTATACAGGTAGTGCAACTGGTACAATATTTTAACAGATAATACAATTTATTTTTGCTCTTTTATCCCACTACTAAGGTACAAAAGCACAAATCAATTTTGAACTTTTGGAATGGGTTATTAAAAAAATATTTGCGCTTTTTGGTATCATCGAAAAATTCAGGTACTTACCTACAGGGTATTAACTTCCATTTGGTGATCATAAAAACGTAAATAATATAAATTATGTCTAATAAAAAATGTTAAATATATTAACAAATATAATCAATCTAAATCAATTGTTGAGAATGAATATTATTCATCAATGAGTTTTGTCGAAATTTCTCGTAAACCTCAGTGGCTCCAATGATCAAGTTGTAGCTAAATCGTAAGGCATCCAACAGGCACATATTATATCAAAAATATAACATTTACTGCTCAGATTTAATGTGGGTATTACAATGCGAATAAGTATAATATATTATTTTATATTATATTTATAATGCAATATATTTTATTATTATGTAACATTCATCCACAAACAAGTTTACAAAATAATCTTTTCTTGTATTTTCCACCGTCGTTTCGGGCACCTGCAACCCCATTTCCGTTTTTTATTTTTATTTTATTTTTTTAGGGCAATAAAAACCACACACGCCGGACACGACATAATAATACAATAATATTATATATCGCACAACATACATGTGCATTGTCATACACAATTCATTCTAATACAGCGGCGGCATTATATTGTTGGCAGTCAATTGACTTCTATTGACTGCGGGTCTCTCGCCCAGAGTATATCCGGCTAAGATGTTTGCGTTAGCGATCTAACTTTCTGCTTGTCGCCGCCGTATTTACATTTAATTAGGTATACGAAACCCGGGAGTACGATATTGTATGCTATATTATGCGGTGTGTGCGTGTACGCGTGACCGAGGTCGTAGCCGTTTATAACCACGTATACCGGACGCACGCCGAAGGGTATTTCTGCGCAGTCGGACGCCGATATTATACCCATATTACAGTGACTTGAAAAAATTCGATATGGTTGTTTTTTTTTTTTTACATGTCGCCTTGTCCACACGTCGTGACGCGATTTATACGCACTGTGAATATAAAATGTATATTTTGGAGTTAAGTATTCGACATTAGAACAGAAATGTAATAAATAAATAATAATCGAAAATAGCATCAGGAACATCGTGGTGGAAATCGAATCGTTGAATATTTTCATAGAACGTTACACCATTTAATAGTATAAAAACTACAATGACTATGTATTTCACTATATTTATAATCAAAATAAAGGTGGGCAAAAAGGTGTCACTCTACTGTACAGTAGGTTACAAGTGGGTCACTGTATTTTTATGGATGCTGTTAAACTTTAATTCAATGATAATATAATATCAAATTGTATAAGAAAAACGATTCTGAGCGAAAACGGTCAGTCAGTCTGATATTACTCAGTATTTGATGATATAATAATTTTGAATAAGTAATTTATGAATTATATTTTTATCAATCCTTACCTATAAAAGTTGAACATTTTATAAATTTAACTACAAAATAATTATAAAATTTCAAATTGGATAACTGTAGACAAAAATTGAACTTATAAAATTGAAATTTGAAATTTGAAATTTTCCATTCACAGCTCAAAATGAGTCAAATTTTTTTTCAAAATTGTATGGTGTATAAAAGAATAAAATATAATAATTCAGTGAAACTTTCATGTATCTACAGTTGTTTGTTATTGAATTACAACAAAATAAGAAAATCGCTACATGAGAAATAGTGAATATGCAACCTTAAAAAGGCAGGTAAGTGGATGTCGCTCAGCTGTACAGTAGGTTACAAGTTGGTCATTGTTTAATGGATTGTATTAAACTTGAATTCAATGATATAATATCATTGCATAAGAAAAACGATTCTTAACGGAGACGGTTTGTCAGTCTGTATATTTTATATTGTCATTAATTATTTTATTTATTTTATTATTATTTTTTTTATTCGTTGCTACGGTGATAAACAAATTGTTAGAAATTAAAATCCCATTTTAAACGGTTTTTCGTAATTTTTCAGTACTTTTTCCCGTGGCATAAAATAACTATTGAGAAAATCGAAAAATGACCTCTGTAAAGTACCATCTTGGTCCAATTTGCTAAAAGATAAGGTACTATATGTTGAAATCAAAGCACTCCTCCTGGTAGAAATTTTGTATACAGGATATAAAAAATAAAAAAATAAAAAAATAAACACCATTGTAAAACCACTAGCTTCCTTGCTCCGCTCAGAATCTAAAATATGAATTTCAAAAGATCATAAAAATTTAATTTGACTATCTTGTAGACATTTTTATTTTTATAAAGGTAGATAAACTTATGAGGAATCTTGTATTACATTTTCACATTTTTATGAATATCTAGCTAAAAGTAATTTGCCCATTTTCGTAATTTTTAAGTATTTTGCCTATATTTCCAAATGTCATTGTAACAATATATTATTAAGAGCCTTGTATTAAATTTTCAAGATTTTTTACCCAACCAATAAAATTTGATTGCATGTATCTACTGTCATTTGTTTTAGAGTTACGTCAAAAACCAAAATCGATCTGGCGAGAATCGACTTTGTTTAAAAATGTCCATTTTTCCTTTATTTTTATGTTGTTTTTCCCAGCGCTTTTAAAAATTATTGAGAATTTTAAATTTTGACCTCAAGAATTCACCAACTAGATTTAATTTCCCATCGAACAAGACAATAACTAGGTGTTGAATAAAATCGAAGCAGTTTTACTATCAAACCATGATGACAGCCACAAAAATAAAAATAAAATAATAAAACACACATCATTGTAAAATCAATACATTCATCGCACCGCTCAGAATCTAAAAACAATTTTAAAACTAATTGGACACACAGAATTTAAGCTACTGCTTGCACAACTAAGGACGGACGGCGACCAATGCCATTATATGGAGAAAACTGTCACCGTTTGCTAGATAAACCAATATTCTTAATTAAAAATTACATTTTTAAAACATTGTGCATACGAATCACATTTTTTTTTAGATTTTATCGGTAACATTTATTAATTAATATTATCATTATTAATATTATTGTTATTACTATTATTATTATTATTATTATTATTATTATTATTATTATACTGATTCTCAGTAATAAGTCGTGTTATATTCAAACATTTAAAACTTTTTTTATACAGTTAGATAAAAACTTCAAACTTTTGATTATCGAAACAAGAAAACGGCTAAAAAATGTAATCCAATAATCATCAAGTGAAAATATATAGTAATGACTAAATTATGAAAAAAGATAATTGTCCATATATAATTATGACTGAAATGGTTGACCAAATAAAACGAATCACTCGAATCCTTAACTTCTTATCGGGGACGCACCGTAGCTCCGCATGAATAAAAATATTTTGTGAATCCGTAACTCCGCATGCACCGTATCTCCGCACGGTCGAAAACACGAACGCACCGTTTCTCCGCACGGTCGAAAAAACGAACGCACCGTTACTCCGTTTACTTCTAAAAATATTTCAAACACCAAAAGTCCACATGTCATAAAACAGATAATATAAAATTGATAACATATTATTATAGGTAATAACTAATAAGTAATAACTAATAACCAATATATTTATTTCCCCTAGTATCCAACGTTTACGGGACGAATTCAGTTCTCTGATCTCGGAGTGTTTGCTTAAAATATAATTGCTAATTGTTAATTGTTAATTTATTTATTAGCTTAAATTATCAATTATATATATATATTATTATATTATATATTTAATTAAGTTTTATTTAAATTTTAAATATGATTGCTAGTGAACGTGAAATAAGTGAATTAAGAAATAACTATATAACGACAACCAAATTGATAGATATAATTTTATAGATACCTTTTTATTCTAAAATATTATTTTTATTTAATTTTAATAACATAATATATTGTATTTAAAATAAATAAATTAATACAATAATAAATAATACCTATTATGTGTATATAATATATTTATACTGTGTGCGGAGTTAGGGTGTTAAAAAAAATCTTGTATGCGGAGTTAAGGTGTTGAAAAAAAACCTTCTATGCGGAGTTAAGGTGTCGAAAAAAAACCTTCTATGCGGAGTTAAGGTGATATATTATTAAATGGCGACGATCCGTGCGGAGTTACGGTGCACCGCTTATCGGTAACAATTATTAATTACCTACTATTATTAGTATTATTTTTTTATGACACTGATTCGCAATAATAAGTCGTATTATATTCAAACATTTAAAATTGTTCAGTAAAAACTTTTTTTTATATAGTTAGTTAAAAACTTCAAACTTTTTGATTATCTAAACGAGAAAACGTTTGAAAAATATAAACCGATAATCGTCAAGTGTAAATGGTAATGACTATATTATTATGAAAAAGTTTTATTTTTTTATGAAATTCTTAACACAATAAGTAAAATTGTTAGTCTTGTTCATAATATTATTTTAATTCCAATAGGATTATATTATAAATGCCATACGTTGGCACCTTATTGCATAAGATTAATATTTTACTGTTGAGCACGTGTAGATGGTACTAATAATGCTTAGTATTTAATATTCAAAACCAATTACAGTTTATACATCTAAATAAATAACGAGTACATTATATAAGTATGTTAATACGTTAGTACAAACGATAAAATCCAGGTTGCTATGCAGTATTATTACGATTGAAACCGATAATTGGATAAATTATGTTCAGACCAATTACATGTGTTATGTTATCACTATTTGTTGCAATTTTAAAATATTTTATACTACCTAAGTATAAATATTGAATTAGCATTATAAATACGTTCCTTATTTGTTAGAAAAACAAACGCATGAAAAGGTACAGCTTAATATACAAAACGTAGTTTTAATTAATGGTAAATAATGCTATGGAAATAATAAAGAATAAAAAGAAGTAGATATAATACTACAATAACATTAAAAAAATATATCAAGTTTATACTAGGATCACGGTTGCATATTATAAACATTAAACTAGGTATTTTATTTTGAATCCGATTTCATGTAGAAATGATTGAACGCATTTTTAGTGTCCACGTGATACATTTTAGAAACTGTCATAGGTGGAGTCGACGGCGGAGACGACAAAAGTTGTCAGAATATATATTCATCCCTTATATATGTTAATATTCTTCAATTTCCGGACTTGTGATACAAACTGAGTAAATAATGTGTCTAGAATATAAATATGTGTTACTTTTCACGTATACTCATATTTTGAACATTTCTTTGTCACAAGTTGTATCTTCCTTTTTTTTCTTGTAATTATCTTCGTCATATTTATAAATACCTACCATTGTTTTATAAGACAAGTAAAAATGCAGTTGGGCTGACAAATTCATCGTGACTACGTACTAGTGAATGCACACCAAAATATATTTTTTCTGCTAACAAAAGTTTAACATTATTTTTAAGAAACAATGTAATTTATAATGATTCTTTTGTATGAAGCCTTTTTAAATTATTAATTCTGCGTACAACTTAATTAAAAAAGTTAATTGAACAAATCAAGAAAACTTCCCATATTGATGCATATTATTATTGATTTAATATCTCTATTGTCATTTTAACAAATACGCCAACGGTATGAGATACCAGTCAGAGTTTCTGTAAGTGTTTGTCACAAAAAGTAAACCATCATTGCTAATATAAAATATTATGATGTAGTTATACTAGTTGTAAGTATAAGTTCATAGTAATTGATCAAATTGAAGGCAATATTTTGGCGTGAGTGATATAAATTACCAATTTGACGTATATGGCATATTGGCATTATCGGATCGTTATTTTTAACACACAACGTTCTATTATTCTATTATGCTGTTGATACAATTTTATATTATTATACTATTATGTCCTTGATTTTTGTATGATATTGACACCATGCAGGAGACGCATTAGCAGAATATTTTGCACACGCATAGTCCCTTCAAATTTATCTTTCATTAGTGTATTATTATATATTATCCTGACAAACACACTAAAGTATAGGTATGCGCATAATATTATATTAATATTCGTGATTAAAACTTTCAGTATAATTGTTATTAAGTAGGTACCTAGTGTGATAATACGGAGTGTTTCATCTGGTTTTAACCGATTAGTAAAGAACGCGTTGATAACGGATTTTTAGTATTTTATTGTGTCTGCCATATTTTGGTCTCATTATCATATTGATATTATGTTTACGATCGCTTGTTCTTCACACACACTTATTAAGGAGACAAATCATGATCGTTTAAAGCCCCAGCAGACCTCTGTGAACCCCGTGTAATTATTACTATCAATATTGCATTGGACCCATTTTATCACCACGTGTTAATACAAAATACATATAATATAAGCTACAGTCGTTCAGATACCATAAGCGAGTGTGGTCATGACAATATTATTATAAACATAATATTTTAACACGACCGTAGCAGATAATATTATGAACCGATATAATATTTTCGATGGTTTTCGTGATATAATACTAAATTGTCCGTTTTCTTTATTATTCAGTATTCGTCGTCATGATTTACATCTGAATATCGTGTTTTATTATATAGCATTATTGTATTGGCTATTATATATTATTATTACGGAGTAAAACGATTGTATTGCGCACGTCGTAATGACGACTCCCCATGTAAGATCTATTTTATGTAGACAACAACAATTTAAAGCACCTCGGGGACTCCATTTATACGTGTCAGTGCGTTTTATCATATTTTTTTTCACCATGCGTGATAACTGATTAAGTTCAAACCCTGGTTCCCAGATATCTACCACGGTTATATTTGGGTGTTACTCATGTCTATAAATATATTTTAGATTAATTTGATAAATGACTCAATACAATGTACCTTTGTAACATTTGTAGAAATGATGTGTATTTTTTTATGGATGTTTTAATTTAAAATAAACAGTTTTTTTTTATTGATTTCTAAGAACAGAAGAGCTAACTTAATACGCCCGACCAGCGAATTGCATTAACTTAATATTCGAAGAATGTTAGACTGACAAAAAAACGGTTGAACTAAATTGTATAGGTACACGTCGTCGGTAAACCACATAGGTACATAATATATGAAGTATAAATATATATACATATATGTTTTTTATACTTAATCAAAATAGTTATTTTTAATTCATTGTAATTGAACATCAAACAAAAATAAAGAGTACTTTTTTAAAACCCGTCGCATTCAATTATTTTAATTATGCGGATGACAGCTGTTTACACTAAAAACCGACGTATATGGGTCAGAGCAGAGTTGGAGATAAAAATAATAACAGTAAAAAAAATAAAAAATAAATGAAATGAAATAATTTTGGTTGATGTAATTAAAGATCGACCGGCACGATAATTCGGGTATAATTCCCTTATAAACAAGAAATGGCAATGTCCACCTCCGCCACCACCGTCACTCTACGACCACCATCACTATACCACCATTATACGCGGACGGACGGATTAAACGAAGGAGCACTCGAGGTTCACATATTATAATATTATACGTACAGGGTTGTTTTTTTTTTGGTCAGTTATTATTATTATTATTATTATTATTGTAGTCGTGTATTCACATGCATTTCAGATCCCCCAACCCCCGGACCAATGACGGCCGTAAAACGCAGCGTCCAAATTAGCAAACGACTTGCGGCCGTTTGACTTCGACAAGAATAATAAAAATTACCTACACGCAATAATATTACACATAATGATTGTAATGTTACAACGCGCCACATCGGTCGGGATTTTTATCAGCGGGAATCGTGATAACGAGGACATACGTTACCACAACCGTTTGACGGCAGCCCGTGCCTTATACCATTGATTGAATCTATGCTTACACGTACACTATTATAATGATATTATATTATACTGTGCACGGCTGCCATCGTCGTCGTCATACAAGGCCGTGGCCTAGGTACCAAGTTTTCCGTCGACTGCTATAGCCAATGTGCGAGCCGGGCTACGCGAGCGCGTCTCCTAAATCACTCGGTTGTTTCCCGTGCGCGCACGTGAAAACGACATTTTCCCGGCACATATTTATCGTATGTTATTTTATATTTATGTCGGTAAAAAAAAAAACAAAAAATATTTATCTCAAAACTTGGTAAACCCACGGTTCCCCCGCCGCCAACGTCCTATCGTCTATTTATCCGAGACAAATGTTTGAACTCAATAGGTAACGTATATTATAAGTTATCGCACGCCGGAACAAAAATATGTGCTCACAATAACTATATATATGTATATTGTGTAATAATATTCTTCGGCAGTCTTGCCGACAACGGTGTGACGACGACGACTGGAGCAGCCGGCCCCCGAGAACAAAAGGCTTTCATTACACGATGAGATGCCATTATTATAATATTACCATTCGTTTATTCATTCGTTCGTTGGAACGTAGAACAATGTTTCTCGAAAGTTTCTTGAGACTACGAAACTCTTCGCGCGATTACGGCTTTACGCCTCTGCAGATGCCCATATACATTTTGACACACAAGTCTTGTCATCCACGGACTCGACCGAATAAAATAATATAACACATCGCATAAATAATAAATACACTGTTATTAGCTGTAGTATTTGTGCACCCACGGATTTCAAACTCTGCTGGTATACTACGTGCGTTTCTCGTCTTTATAATTAATATAATATATATATCGTAATATATTATTATGTACACGCGCCGAGGAGTTAATCATTATTAGCACTTTACAGTGTAATATAATATTATTATTATCATGCGACACACAGCGCACGTACTCATCACATACGCCATCTCGGCAAGCCAACGAGTCACATGATCACATTGTCGCACGATATCACCCCGTGCAGGACCGCGGTCGCCGGTGATGTGTGTGTGTACGTTATTATACCATGGTATAATATTATATAAATATTAGGATATAGCTGGTTATTAACGGACATTAGATTTTCAAGAAACACGAGAGAGTATTAATAACATAGTTATCGTTTTATTATAATATATTGCGTACGTATAATATGTATAGGCATCCGTGGATCGTAGGTAAGACAAATTCGTTTTGGTTTAATTTTAATTTGTTTACAGTTGCAGGAACACCCTTCCGCGAACAGTTGGAAAAACTTGCACGACGAGATACCTATTCGTTCGATTAAAACTAATTATCGATTTCTGTGATAATCTCGGTTACATCTATACCTATATTTCATTATATAGGTGTTCGTTTCTACTTATGTGTTGTACGCCGCATTTATTGGGCTTACGGCCGATGTAATCGGGTTTTTCTTCTTAAATCCTTTTTGAACGGCTTTACAATTCTAAACTCGTTATGATTAAAACCTTTACGATCTACATGGTTTGTCAAATGCTGTCACTACGTAGAATATAAGCTATAACATTGTAATATTCTGTTGAAGGTCGCAACGGTAATTATTTCTATAATTATTCACTCTTAATAATCGGTAAATTAATAAGTATATTATGTCACATCTTAAGCATTATTCGTAGCCATGACATGTTTTAATACATTATAATATATGAAAAAAAAAACTGTACTATGTAAAGAAAAAAACTCCCACAGCTATTGATTTTCTTATATACCGAATTTCCCATAGTACTTTGGTTAAATTAGACCAATAATAAATTCCGGTTAGTAAAACCCGAATGTTTGAAGTAAAAGGGTGCGAAGAAACGATTGATATAAAAGACATTTCAAATAAAAGTGGTTCTAAATCGCAAATCGTTTACATCCCTGAATTCCAGTTGAGAAAATAGTCCCTGGAGTCTTGGAAAAAATAGATAAAAAAGATAAGATCACATTTAACACGAATGGAATTTCTTTCTCGATTTAAAGTTTAATGTTTAATGCCAATTTAATCTATTGTTTTTAATTTGTTTCTTACGTACAATTTACCAGATAAGCATCATTACTAAACTAATTTTATCTGTTTCGACACGTATTTCCTACATATCAGAAGAAAAACAAAAGTAAAAAAAAAGTTACGTGTAATTAACAAAATCGTTTGATATAATAAAAAGAAAAGCAAATAAACGTAAAAAACTGTGTTAATAACTTTAAACACATCATTAACTTATCATTATGATATTGTTATTTTCGTCGACAAATATCATAATTTAGAAAACTAATTTCAATACTATGATGAATAAATAAATTAAACAAAGGAAATATTAATTAAAATGCTAATTGACTCAAATTTAAGTTGAGATTAGTTTCAAAGAATTTTTCTCGTAGATAAAAACTACGTCGAAACAAAATTATGTTTCATAAGAATAATTGAAACTTTCAACTCTGTGAATATTTCAACTACCTACCGGCATCACAATGGGATAACGCGTCGAACTTATAGAGACCGAATAGCAAAGCTATTATTAACAATAACTCATATCTATTTCTTTTTCTCGCTAAGCTATAGGAGTAATTTAATAAGTCGAACTATGTACCGAAATAAAGACTAATATTTGTCAACGATGATTAATTTCAATCATTGTTCGTATGCTGTACAAGCACAGCTAAAATTAATCGAATGTTTGTTATGAAACAGTTCGTAATGTCATAATAACGTTATGGTTGGTTCGGCTTATGGAAAAATAAACCGTTTTACTGCTGCCCGGACGATTAAAACGGAATTTTCGTGTACGATTCGAACTTTGAAACTACGTCCACTCGTGGTTAGATGGGCACGTTATGTTAGACGTGCTAAGTACAGACCAAGGAAACAAAATAAAAGTATTATTATTTTTCGTTCGAAATTAATTTTAACGAATTCCGGTGACGAGGAGTGCCGTCTGTCGTTTTCCACGCACTTGTGGGGACGATTTTTTTATTTTTCTATCCTTATAATAATATATGGGGTGGATTTTTAACTTTTTAATTTTTCGTACACACTACTAACGTCGTCGAGTGGTCTCTAGTCTCTAGTTCTCTACGCCACAGTAATTATTATCACTCACCTATTCCAGCAGCGACGGAGATTATAATTGCTGACAGCGTGGCCACGTACCACGTCACTCGCCGGTCCGCCATCGGGGACCGGAGAAAATCTAGCGGGTATCAACGAAGTCAACGAGTTTTCTCTTCGAACGGAATTTCGTCGTCCAAACAGAGTTGTAACGACGACTGTTGTGGTGTTACAATATTGTGCGGTTAATACCGTTATATTATTATAATATTTTCTGGTGGTTCGTTTCGTATTATCGTTCGGGGTTTCCTCGAAAGAAGCTCATTTCCACGGTTCGCAAACGACGAGCACAATTATAGTTATTATTGAGGTCGTAAAATGGTAATATTATTATCACAGCCACCTGCGGTGCACGGTTCGCAGTGCAGTTGTTCACATCGCGTAAACAGAGGCCGGAAATTAGTGGATACGCACACACGCCGAAGAAAAGTCAACCGGTCGGAAAACGAACGATCGGACGAGAGACACAGTGAGAGAGAGAGAGAGTGAGAGAGAGAAAAACGTGCTCGGAGGGTCCGGGCGGAAAGGCGGCGCACTTGGAACTCGCACGCGTTTCTAGGGACGGCGGCCGACGGGACCGGCGACGACAGCAGAAACCGCCATCTGACGGCCGGCGGCGGCCGAACGTTACGTGCGGCGGCGACCTTGTTGTACTCGCCGCGGTTTGTTTTATTTGTTTTTGTTCGTATTTTTTCCCCATCTCCTAACCGAATTATTATCGTTGTATAGTTATTGTCGTCATTATTGTTATTATTTTATTTTTTCCATTAATTACGCTTAAATATTATCTGACCCGTGAGCGCAAGAAAAATATCGATTAGCCTCCGGCTGACGTAATGTGATTTTCTGCCAGTAGACGCCTCTCTCCCCCTTCCCCAGTAAAACATAGTATACCTACCTACCTACCAGAATACGACGACAATGATGAAAAAAACAAATTGTATCCAATATAATTTTAAAACATTTTAGTATCTCACCCACACACAAGGCGGTATTAAAATAATTCGGGATCCAGCAAACGATAATGATATTTTCGTTTTACTTCAATTTAACTCGCCCCGCGCCACCACCAAACGTATAATAATAATTCGTTTCCAACACGGCCAACACGACTCTGAGATTACGTTTTCGTTCTTAGTTTTTGACTTTTCAATATACCTATATTAATACGAAGTACCCTTGCACAACCTTTTACCCGGAAGTCTGAGTAATAGTCTTGGAATCGAACACTTGTTCATGTCATACCTTTAACTGCTTGACTTCCACGCATATGATATATAACTACCATTGCATAAATAGGGTATAAATACTAATATATAAATACCTTATACCTATAGGCTATAGTATTATATACATACCTACTATGTGATGGCAAAAACTTTTAAAACTTTTTAAAAATTGATTTATCATTTTTAGTTACCTAACGTGTAACAATATCCAATCCATTTTAGACAGTATAGTAAATTTTTATTATATTAATTTATTTGTAAAAAGTAATATTGTATCATAGTATCATATTATACATAAACATAATATATTATATTATAATACGTAAAATGTAAAATTAGCTTTGTAAAATAAAATATTATTCTATTACTGATGATTGATAAAAACGGCAAAGTTTTCAAAAACGTATAGTCTATATAAAAAATGACAAATGTACTTAATTTGATCAATTATCCACAATAAACGTGTTCACTCAAAGATCAGATTTCAAAAAAAAAAAATTGGTAAGTAGATATCGCTCTGCTGTACAGTAGGTTACGACTTACAAGTGGGTCAATGTATAATGGATTGTATTAAACTTGAATTCAATGATTTAATATCATTAAAAGAAAAACGATTCTGAGTGGAGACGGTTTGTAAGTCTGGATTTTTTATATTGTTATTATTCATTTATATGTTGAATTAATATCATATTATTATTATTTATTCGTTGTTATGGTGATAAACGAATCTTAAGAAATTAAAATTTCGTTTTTCGTAATTTTTCGGTACTTTTTACAGTGGTATTAAATAACTATTGAGAAAATTGGAAAATTACCTCCTTAAAATACCATCTTGATAAAATGTTCTAAAAGATAAGGTACTATATGTTGAAATTAAAGAACTCCTTCTGGTAGAACTTTGTATACAGGATATATATAAAAAAAAAAATAATAAACACCGTTGTAAAACCACTAGCTTTCTCGCTTCCGCTCAGAATCTAAAATTCAAAACGTTTGGTATTATTCGTTTCAGCTTAAGACTTCTATAATATAGATAATATAGTATTCAAATATTTTGTTAGTATTTAAATTATACAAGGGAAAAATAATAATAATATGTGTACACACTATAATGGACGCTTTAATGAAAGTATTATATACCGTTTTAACCAGAATGAGTGTCCTGGTAGTGAAAACTGAATTTAGATATTTTCAACGTACTGATTTGATTGGGTTGCAGTTAACTGTAATATAAGTGATACGATATTTTACAAACATAACACACCTTAGTCAAGTGATAGTAAATTACGATTAGATGATTGATCATAGAAATGAACAAAAATGCATTATTAAATAGGAACAATTCCAGAATGAATTTAGTTAACGTAAGAGATTCGAAAGGTGTGCAGTATGTACCCATACAACGTATACATTAATCGGGAGATGATTCAACATGGCTATACAATTTAATAATATAGGCTACCTAGTAATAATAATTACATGTTGAACTGTAATAGGGAAAAATGGACTAAATTACTACCTATATAAATTTTTTTCTTTGAAACCGGCAGATACACTTTTCCAGTTTTTAATAATCAAAACTATTTTGGAAAGCCTTCTAGGATATTGTATACCTATTGCCATACAATTCTGAGTAATAACTGATATTTCAATATAAAAATAAATTGTTTTATTTAAATAGGTAAATAAAAAAAAAACTAAAATATTTTATAGAATAATATATTGAATTTATATCTTAGAAAAAAAAATTAAGACCAAGTACGCATTACACGTCATATTATATAAATATTTTAATGATATTTTGTTATTTACTTAACCTACATCTGTAGATTTTTATAACTATATAAACTTATAAAAAATATTCTACTGCAAACATAATTTATTTAATACAAAATAATTAAATACTTAGTTTGCTGTGTAGGTTTAAAGTGAAACTGGTCATTGAATATGTCACACGGTACTTGAATTTATTAGTTATATTTGATTTCAAATAGGTATAAGTATTAACTGTATGCGTAAAACAATTTTAATCTGTTTCAAATGTTCTAAGGATATTTCTTCATCACTATAAGTAATAATTTGAACTAATTTTGTTTCTGTATTTTTGTACTGTTTTAACATGCAGATAACTTATTATCCTGCAGCTTGCATTTAATTTTCAGAATTACGTTATTCAAATTGAAACGATTATAAAATGTTATCTAAAATTCAAACTTTTGTAAAACAAAATGTTTAATCCAATATTTGATAAACTAATATTACAAAATAATAAATATATTATATTATAGGTTGTATTGAGTAAATTTTAAAACCATAAAGTACTTATGTATTACAGTTAAAAATGTTTTTAAATTAGTTTTTAACTACAAAACAATTTCCAGATGTTCGTGGTTTTGACAAATGCTGTCATTTTTTGAACTTCAAACGCTTATGAAGTAAAATTGTGACAGAGTATTTTCGATATATTTTAATTAATAATGTAAGAAAATCTTATGAGGAATCTTTTATTATACAGTCAAGATTTTTAACTGGGAAACTAAAATTTAACAAAAATCAAGAAAAAAACTTTGAAAATTCAATATGGTTAAGTATCTACTGATATATTTTGCCTTATATCAGTCGATTTATCAGTATGGTTTATTAATATGGGGTGGACTAGGTGAATGTTTTTTAAAACAGCTACAAGTAAATCAAAATAAAATAGTTAGAATATGTTTGAATAAGTATGCTCTTGAAGGGTCGTCTAGCCGAAACTATAGGGATTTGGGTGTTCTACCAGTAAAATTCCTCTATAAAAAAATAGTAATCATGTTTATTTTCAAAAAATTAATAAAGGGGAAAAATAACACTTTTTCTGAAAATAAAAGAGAAAATTTGGTTTATAATATACCCGTCAAATATCCAAAAAAATCTTTCGGTCAATTATTTGTGGACTATTTGGTGCCTACGTATTTCAACTTAATGCCATATGAGTATAAAAAAAACATCCATCAGCATCAAAGTAATGTTAAACAATGTGTTTATAAGTATTTATTCTTAGAGTTAGTTTAATTATTATTGTATTTTGAATTTATTAATAGATAGTTACTTTCAAGTATTAAACTTGAAAATGTATTATTTTATTTTAAAATTATTTTATTTAAATAACTAACTAAATTGTACACATTTTATTTATTTATATAATTGTATATTATTATTATTTTTGATCCTTTTTTAGAATAGCATTGTTACACTCTCTATCTCTAACTCAAGCTATGCTTAAAAGAGATAGATAATCAATTATTGTAAATTTCAAATTTTGTATTGTTAATTGTAAATTTTTATTGATAAATAAAAAAAAAAAAAAAATCTATAACTAGCTTAGAAATAGCTAACAAATTTTTAAAACTGCACTATTTCCATAAAATGCTTATTTTAATGCTGGATGGTAATTTCAATAATTGTCAAGTAGGTATTGATAGTTATAACTTATTTTTAATTATTGAAGTATAACAAGGAAACCAAACTGATTTTAAATTCAAAAACTAGTGACGAAAAAATTTCAGTTTTCTAACGGTTTTCGTTCGTTTTACCCAATTATTTAGAAATGTGCTAGTTATTGATTATCCCTGCTAGCTCTTAAAAAATAAAAAATTATAGTGCATTTATAAATTTATAGTGCTAGTCAAACAATAATTTTAGTATTATTACGTATATTGAATATATTAAATTTTATCTTATATTTAATAAAAAATAATTTCGAAAAATGTTAGTTAGTAAAAGTATCAAAACTCTAAAAAATTGCAATGCAAATTATTGTTAAGTCCAATGGCTATAGAAGTTTAGGTTAGCAAAGCGGAATCGTGGTTAGTCGGTATAAAAAAAATAAAATGTACAGCTTAAATTCTAGAATACTCAACATAATTTCATATAGATATAATATAATATATATACATTATAAACCCATAGATATATTAAGCATGTACCTTATACCTATCTTATCTCACCTATAATAGATAGGTATGTTACAGTTTTCCTACACCATAGCTACAGTATGCAATATGTATCCTAACTTTGATTTAGAATAAACACATAATTTATAATTTATAAGTTAAATATAATTGTTATACAAAATGTATTGCCTATAGTTGGTTTATGTTAAAGTTATCAATGGCGAAACATAGATGGATAATATTCTTATTAAATCGACAATGATAACCGTATTGATGAGTGGTAACAATGGTAGCAAATGTCACGATAAATCAGCGGCTGACTGATTGTCAAAACGTTAAACCGGCATAATAATAACATACAATAGCTAAACTCTAAAGAACAAAAACCTAAAAACAAAATTCGCTATATTAAAATTGCACCCAGAAACTTGGCTAGAAACCCAAATTATGCACTTATATAATGTCTTTTGAATACCGTATGATATTCCTTTGGATTTCCAGAAATGTTGCAGGTACCTCTGCCCTTCAATAAAAAGCTTATCCGATGCTTACTAAACTAACGTTTCGGACCACCGTTGAACCAACAGAATCGTTTAGTAGAAAGAAAGGATTATGTGCAAGCGAGGTTTATCTCTTCACGAGTAGCTATTATATTATAGTATTTGAAATTTAGTATGATAATGCTATTATATTATAAGGTTTACGTTAATTTTGAAAGAGATAATCAAATATTAAGGCAAAAGGTTCTAAGAGCGTGTATAATTTTATTATGACACATTCTTCGTAATTTGCTTACAGTAATATAAGTAATAACTAATAATTAATAAATATGTTACAGGTTGTATAATATTGTTTTTATTATTAATTGTCATATAATAATTATATAGTTGAGCGATTAGTATGAGTATTATATGCTATTGTGTGATTTTAATATATGTTGTATGTATGTCTATTATATTTTATTCTTATCAAAGCATCAATAATTATTAAACCTCTTAAATACTAAAATAAATAATTAATAAACAAAAATTATTAAATACCTAACAATTAATTGGCATGTCCAAGATGAACAATATAGAACGCACTTTAACCTACGAAAATTGAATATATAATAATTATAACTATACTAAATTGAATGTACTAATAATTTATACTAGTGCCCTGATAATTATAACATAATATATTATATTATGGTACATATATTGAAATTAATAATATGTCTAATGTCTACCATTTATCAATTTAAGGAGGTACTACAGTTCAAAGTTTATATCATTTCAATATCTGTACCTATATATTCGTCAAATTATAGTATTCAATATATATAATATTCAAGTAGGTACAAATACAGTAATTAATATAATTTGACGATGTCAGTCTTCATAGTAGGTAATATGATTGATACTATTTTATTACCATAATCATTTCGAACTTTATATAATATGTAATGAATATCTAAATCAGTAGGATTATAAATTAATAATTATTATAGAATAATATGAGGAAATTATCTTGCTTGTTTATTATAAAAAAATATTTTTCTTTAAAAAATTCAAGTTAATTGGATTTATAGAGACAATATTTTTTATTATAATATCAAATACAGTTTTTCCGTAAAAGTTGTTTTTTTTTCTATGTAAAAGTGACTATTAATATTACACGTGTAACTATAATATTCTATGAATAATTATTTTAATGTACCTGCAATACCATTCTCGGATAAAAAGAATATATTATTATTGATGGATATTGACTTAAGAAGATAATTAATTACCTAGTCATTATTTAACCATAACATAATAATTATCATACATTAGACATTTATACCATTATTGATATTAAAAATAAATTATATCGTTATATTGATTATGAGCGGAGAGATGTGTATTGTTTATACAATTATAAGTCTTTTTTTCTGTATCCACAATATAATAATGTAGTAGAAAAAATGTTTCGATTTTCAATTTCAGCATATTTTACAATAGGAAAGTGATTCCATTAAAATTAAAAATGTCCATTTTTTTATTAATTGAGAAATACCAAAATTTTTAAGCAAACCTAGTTTTCTTGTCAAAAATATAACAAAAATCGATTTTCATATATTTTTATGATTCGAAAAACAAATAGCTATAAATATTTACCTACAATTTTACCAAGTGTTTATATTAGCATTTTTTATACATCGTTTAACTTTCAAAATATGCAGGTGACGCTTTTTGGATTATTTAAACATATTTTATATATTTAATTTTTTTCTATAAGCGCCGATTAAATAATTTTTGACTAGTAAAAATATCTTGAAAATTTAACAAAAGGTTTCTCATAAGTTGTTAATAAAGCTTTGAAAAAATATTAAATTTTTTTAAAAGCAATTTTATTTCAAATGTATTTAAACATTTTTTATTTGGATTAAAAAAAAATTAATTAATGTTCAATTTGTATAGGTAGATAAAGCTTGAAAATATAATACGATGTTTCTCATAAGCAGTTCATATAGACTGTCTAGCTTATAAAACTAGAAATTTAAAAAATATATTAACACAATTTTAATTAAATTTAAAGGCTGTGTTTTGAGGATATTAGATATTAAATAGGAAAATAATGGATTTAGTTATTTTTTTGTGATTCATTACTATTACGTATATTATTATAAAATATCACAACAACTTTTTAAAATATTTAGATTAATTTTAAGCTATTGTTTATTTATACAAATCTATAATTCATAGGTAACTTTCTACGGTAACTCGATAATGACTCCAAAGTTAATACCTAACGGCTAACCATAATGTATGATAATTTATTTATAAGTATAATAAAAATAAATAATACTATAAATTATAATAATTTAATTGAAATAATATAATAGGTATTGTTTTCAGTAAAGATTAATGCAACTTATCATAATATGACTAATATCAAAATAAATTACTATCATATAAACATAAATAATAAATATATCATAAAATATACTTGGTAATATACCCTGCAGATTGCAGTCTTCGCTCAAACCCGTTTTTCACATGATTTATAATTGAATTCAAATTAAATACATACATTAAAGTGACTCGTTCAATGGTGAGGTACACTCGACACCTACAACTGTACAACTGCAGAAAAGTTACCTACCTTCTCATTTCTATGTTTTATTAATTCTTTTAGCTTCAACTACAAATTGGTTATTAGTTATATTTATTAGATATTTGCATTTTGTTGGTTAATTTTATTTAACATAGATATTTACTTAGCTGGATATCTAAATGTCTATTTTTTTTCGTGATCATGATCATTTTTTTGTTATAGATTTAAAACGATATAATTTAACTTTACAGTACCTAGGTTGCTACTAGCAACAGACAATAAATACAATTACGTAACCAAAGTAACTAAAATAAAAATGGATTAGCAAAATCTGGTTACAATTTTTTTCTTTTCGTAATCGAAGTTTTTATAAGTTTGCTCTAGCATCTGATGGCTTAATATAATTATTTCACCAAAGAAAGTATTAGCAACCACATTTATACATTTTTTATTTTTTATTTTTCATTATTATTTATTATTTCATAATCATATCTATGATTTAATGTGTTTTCCGTTATGTTTATTATTTTTTTTTTTTACAATGCTCTTAAATTTTTAGATTAATTTGTACAAATCGGTTTTTTGGTTTCCGATTCCTATTATTTTAGTTATAGGTTTCATACAGTTGGTCTGATATATTGTTTTTTTCTCGTTATACAACAGACTGACAACGTTCTGTTAGTATTATGATCTATATTTAAATATTTTATTACTATACAAAATAATTCTAAGTATTAAATTCCCCAAAATAAACAAATAATTGTAATAATATTATATTAAATACAATATGCTTCCACATTTTAGGTTAAAATAACTTTAAATTCTAAAATATCAGTGATAAACAATCACAAAAAAAAAGAAATAGATTAAAATTTTAAATGTATACATTTCATTTTACATTCCTTTTAAATTATAATTGAAAAAGTGAATCCATTGCATTTTAGATCCATTAAGTGGAACTAAATTTAAACTTTCAATTACCTATATTGTATTGTCCATATCAAAAGTGTCAATTAAGAAAAAAGGTAACTACGGTTTTCCACGTTTTAATTGATTGAATAAAACAATTCTGAAACATATTTGCAAAACGAATAGGTAGTAAATTAAATTTTCATCCGTTAATGAAATCGATACATTTTTAAAGCTTAAACATACACACGACTTTTATTACCATTAAATCAATGAAAAAATGTGAGATAAGTATTATAGTAATAAGGTGTTTTACTGTTAGAAGTTATTTATATTGATACTTTTAATTTTTAGGTATCTACATTAGGTACATATTTTTAAAAAGTATAATAATAAACAAAATATTTATAAATAAAAATAAATTAAAATAATATTAACAATAATATTAATGATAAGATATAATTTGATACCAGAAAATTACAATACAAAAGTTGATAAAAACAAAAACAGAAATCTGATTTAGTTAAAAGTTCCATGTATAACCATTGATTGACAATAAAGATAAAAGATATTCATAAAGGTCATCATTTTTGTAATGAAATCATTTAGGTATCAATTAAGTAGGTAGGTACTTACTTCAAATTTACATATTATTTTCATCGATGGAATGTGTAAAATTTTTTTCTTCTCTATAAACGTGCATATACAGACATTTATTAAATTTAGAATGTCGTATAGGTAGTCACTATAATAAGTACCTTAAGAATTTATGATTTCAGTTTACTATATAATAAATCATAATAATATACTTCATGTATACATTTATTTAAATGAAAATACAATTAATGTTTCAATAGACCCTAAAGTATTATGATCATTGAAAATTAATTTAAAAACACAATCATTTATATTTAAAATTAAATAAAAGGAGAATAAATTCATTGCAACATTATATTATTTATAATATAAGTGGGAAAACATGTACAACAACATATTAATATTAAGTATCAATATTAAACTTTTGAATCTAAGACACCGTTGTTTTTGAAACACCTGAATATGATAAGAATTTATTCACTAACATTATGTACCGTTAGTGAGTTCCATACTATAATATATTATTATATGTCCTTTTCTTTGGTTGTTGTTGACGGGTGCATGTCAACTAAAATCAATTCATCCAGCAGATACGTAGACTGTAGATAGTTTTGCGCACAAACAACCTTAACGTTTATAATATATCAGTCAAATACTACTACATAGTTCAAGCAATTAAAATATTTTACCAGGATATAATATTGTAACACTCATAATTATTATATTATATTATTGTCACGAGTAATTTATATTATTATGGCAACTGTCATTCGCAGCAGTTACTTGGTAAATCGCTAACTTGAGTGGGATAGCATATTAATCAGAACTCGAAATGTACGCCAAACGAACTACTGGATAAACCATAATAATATGTCCGGGTAAATAATTATGGATCAATTCTCATAATATATTGGAATCAGTAATAATATTATACTTGAAGGCGCATACAAAGTGATTCAATGTCTGATAATTATTAATATTATTTTACATAGTTTTATATCATTCCATAAAAACATTGTTACTTATAGATTATATAACTATACATTTTACAATATTTTAAGTTTTTGATTTTTGACCGTCAGCATTCACGTTTAATATTACATATTCCTAATTCCTATCCAGAATATTTTTGGGACTTCTTTGATACATGCATATCAAATTACGAACTAAATCATATAATATATTAAATTGCTAATAACTATTTAAAGTTTAGATGACTGGAGTAGTGTCTCAACCTTTTGAGTTGTATACACTTAAATGTATCACCTTGTATGCTTGTATAAACGTGTACCGATAAAAATACCAGAGGAAAAATATGTACGGAATAAATAACAGGTATAAAAATACCTTTGGAAATAATATACTGGAAAAACATAACACCAACGGAAATAATATACTCGGTAGAAAATATACCTGTGGAAATAATAACAAAAAGAAAAAATCCCTGTAAAATATTATTACCGAAAATCAAAAATATACAAGGAAATGTTACGACGGGAAATCATATCAAAAAAAAGTAATATTTTTAGAACATGGGCAGTGGATACTGTTTTCTTAGTAGCTACAACTGTAGTATATATTGTACCTATTAGAAGTTATTAGTAATATTAATTTTTCTACCATCAATTATACAGATAGTCAACTAAACAGAAAAATGGAACCATAAGATGTCTAAGATCGTTAACCAAACCCATCATGCATGTGGATAACATGTAAAAATGTGCCTAGAAAATGTGTTTGACAAAACCAATTTGTTGCAAAAAAAAAATGCAAGACAACCTCCGAAACTATAATAATTAACTTATAACAGTATTCAAATATATTTTACCAAACTCCTAGATGAATTATATTTCCGACATACTAAAATTTTATAAATAAAAACAAATTCAAATATCATAATTTTTAAGCCACTTTCGTACCTATTTTACTTTAACAATATTGGTGATTGTTGGTTTACAAAATATGTGTAACATTTATTAACTATTATAATATGTAATAAACAAAAAGATATACACACCTAAATATTTATTATTTAAGTAAAAACATAATATTCTTATTAGATATTCACATTTTACCATTTTTTGAAAAAAATTATCTTATAGTTGTCAGGATGACAAAAGTTGACATCGAGGGGTCTCGGCGTGGCCCTGTAGTGACGTGTCAAGAGATCCTCCAAAGACCTAGCATTCAGGACATTCGTAAACCAACACGTACAATGTTTTCATCTATATATATATATATATATTATATATGCATTGTAGTCACATCTCATGATGTGTCCAGTTTTTTTCTTTATTAAGCCTATTACATGGTTTAATCAGCTCAAATCAGTATATTAGGTAGGTACATAAATATACGAACCATTATTAATTATTATAGTTTTAAATATTGACTTTAATATATAATTATTGTATATGGATAATATTATATAGAGTATAATTATTTTAAATCATTCTTAAACATTTCAATGTATCATTATGATTAGAAAAACAGTTAGTCATTTAGAAGACAATGTTGTTGTTCATGATAAATATGGGTAACCATGAATATGAAATCATTTACATTATACAATATGCATCATCGTTTTGACATTTTATGAAAATCGTATTAGAATATTTTTTTTATTTATATAACTAAAATGTTAAAATTAAACGCTTAAAAAATGATAACAAGCAAAATTAACTGAATAACGATGTTTCATAGTGGATAAGTAAAATCTTAAAATCTTTAAATAATCATACTTAATATGTTGTATTGATAATATATTCCAACATTTTCATTCAGGATGCGCAATAATTATACTTTTCAGTTTGTTAGTCAGGTATTTATCCTCAATTATGACTTAATAATCAGTTAATAAGTGTATGTGAGAATTTTCATAATATTTACTTTTGGATAAATTTAATTTCGTCACAGTATAATTTTAATAATCAAATTCTATAATTGTAAAAGAATTTGTATTTGAAGTAGTTAACATTTACATTATAAAATCTTTTTAAGTTTGTACTTCATTAAATATCGATTATATTTTTTAACCAAATGCTGCAGAGATTGAAAAAATAACTAATTTGTATTATTTTTAACTTATTAAGACTCGCTTAATTTATAATAATTTATAAGTGATTGCTTATCACCAATTCATTGTTTAGTTATTATTAAAATAATATTATAAATCAAATATTAGTCCATTGAACATGTTTACTATTGATAATCCAATGTCAGCGAATGCATGACCTTAGAAGTTTTTAGGGCATTTCCTTGTATCTTTATCTCCAATAATATAATATTACATTATAATATTCGATCAGTAAAGTTATAACATTTTAAGAAATATTGACTAGTTTTCGTGATAGATGTACCGAACCTGCAGACTAAACATTATGAATAATAATTCTAAAAAATTCTTCTACACCGATGTGAATTCATTGTTATAATCTTAAACAATAAAACTGTACACTTTACAATATGTTTGGCTAATTGGTATTCGTTAGAAACTTATTTAGATCTGAAAGTTGATGAATTAATCAAAATGAGGCTGTATGACCGAACGAGTTAAATAGTTATTTATACCAAACATTAATTAGTTACTTACTTGCAACGCCATAATTTATTATAACCCGCATCATAAATAAGCCATTTCAATTTGGATACAAGTTGTTTGAACTAATATATTTCTCGGTTTAAACTTTTACTTTAATATTTTCATCGGTTTATTTGAGATTGAATTATTAAAATAGAATGGTATAAAATGTGTGCTGAAAACAATGAATTAAAATGTAAATAATTCATCATTATGAAAATAATGATGTGAAGTTCCAGAATTCACTATATTTTTTTTGCAAACATGATCTCAGGTATGAAAGTAATTTAGTGGTTTCAAATTATTAAATATGAAATTTCAGTTTAAATCAACTGCTTGTCAAAATATGTACCTATTATACATATATAGTTTATTTGGCTACGGCGTTTTGTGTTTTATTGTCTTCGTTATATTTTATTGTTTTATATTATACACAGATTATCATGGTAATCAACAATACATAAAACCACTGGGCTTTGATGTTCCAAAATTATTTTACCATTATTGACCTATATAAATAATATAACCATGTAATGTGTAGGTATAATATGCATTCATTTAAATTTATTAAATGCAAGCGAACAATAAATATATGTTTACGTATAGTTACACCGGTAAAACAACAAGAAAAAAGTATGTGCTTCAGATTTAACTTAAAAAGTATATGTACTTAATGATATACGAAACACCAGTGACCACAATGACAATACGCCTCTTGAACAAAACAAATTGTGCTTTGATCAATTTTATACTTAATAAAAAGGAACATACCAAACAAGTTTAATAACTCCCGCATTGTTGTAGTGTCAAACCTGCATGCTGGTGTCGTCAGTATTCATTGACTTTAGTGGAAGTTCTATGTATTGAACACTCAACAGCTAAAATTATTCCTGACAATTTTCCGTTTTATATCTGCTTGTCAACACTACATGTTTTTCGTCATAATCTGACACAATAAAATGTTTTTCCCCCTTTTTTTTTTACATTTTCCCCACCGAAAGATAAATGCGTTAGACGGTGCGACGAGTTTTTATTGGACGAGTTAAGGGTTTCGAAAATATAACGAGAAAATTGGTCCCGCGGGAAAAGCAATATAAGATATACAACTTGCATTATACACGATATAAATAATAAGACGAAAATGCAATAATTGTTTCTACGGCGCTCGTGTTCTTTTTTCGTGCGTTTCGCGTAATATTATATTATTGTTCTCCGGAGAAACATGAAACGAAATAAAATTAAACGGAACTTTTTCAAATGTTTCCTTATTATTATTATATTTTTGTTTTCGGCATCACATCGTTCGATCGGTCGGACACACGCCCCCTCCTCCTCCCCCGGAAAACCCTAAGACCATCGCTATAATACAGATAGTCGGACGGTACATTGCCGCCTGTTTCATTAGGCCCTCCCCGGGTCACTTCTGCAGCAGTTAAATGGCATACAAAATAGTCTGTTGATTGCTCTCCACGATGATGACTAGATATATGTACGTTTAATGGCACATAATAATAATATAACGGTCGTTGCGCGCGCACACACATACATACAAATTCGTGTACGTACGTCGGAATCGATTTCGTGACGTCGTAAAACGGTCGAACGCATCAGACCGTTAAGCCAGCCGCCCACTATGTACGCCTTTCGTTATCGGTATTTAAGTAGGTATATCTAAAACGCAATGTGCGCACAGAGAATATATTATCAGAGTACTAGCAGTTATACATAATATGGTATAGTTGCGTTATGTATTGTGTACATAAATCTATTATATATGATATTATTATTATTTATTTCTACAGTGACAACTGACAGCAAACAAAAACAAAAAAAAACAAAAAAACCACCACCCGAATAAACACTGACCGGAAACGTTGAAGCTGCTGCTGTCGTTGGATTTTACACCTACTGCAGTGTTTCATAAACACCGCCGATCTGAGGCATGGCGGGTTATCTGAGGCATATTTCGTGCAGATATAGTTACAATAATTGCAGATATAGAAGGTACGTATTATAATGATGTAGTATTTCTTTTGAGTAAAAAACTCGACAGTTGTAAATCGTATGATACTCACAAAATATAATATAATATAATATAATATGACGAGCCTACTATGTTTTCAAACTGGCAACATATAACGTTGGTAAATTAATTTAGCCCATAATTATATTTTAGTACCTATTATCCTACATACATATTCGAGTTTTTTTTATTATTGCAACAATGATATTATTATACAGCAATATGTACATTGTATTGTGTTTATAATATGTAAAATCAGCTGACTTTAAAAACAAGAAAACTGTCGTGTTATTTATTTGATGTATTTGAAGAATATTAGCGATGCTGCAGCACATAATAATAATCATCGTATGTAAGCTTATCGGTAGATATCGAGTGATTGCGATGACTGACAAGGAACGCAATACGGTCGGGTGATATTATATATTATGTATAGGTTAGTCGCCTGTAGACAGGTGGAAATCACGATAGTATATCTCATCGGCGAGCAGAGCGGTTTACCGACCCAATATAAGCCCTAAATTGTATTATATATAGTATTATAATCTCACTGTGCCGTTAGCGATTTTAACGTTTACACGTAGCATAACGTATATACCTATTATTGCTATAATTAATATACTGATACTACCTAGTGTACCTATGTAATAATATGTATTAAATTTATGCGACGAGGCGTGGATACGAAGACCTCTAACATATGTACGTATACGAATGTTATAATATTATCATTTATATTATAGCCCATAACGGAGTACCATAATATAATGACTGGGAAAATTAATTAATCGAGGCCGGCAAGTCTCATTCTCGTTAATTTGACGTGATTAAGTTATCTGACGATACTCTGCAGAAAGCGTCTCGGTGGCGGATACATTTCAAGCTGTCGACATCTGTTGTTATAATAACGACCGTGATCGAAATCAGAAAAATTGTCTGGATACAATCGGAATGTTGTGGCGAGATGTCAGGAAAGACTTTGACACATAGGCGTGCGCACGGGTGTGGCTTATAGGGCTATAGCCACACCTGAAACTTTTTATTTAGGTAGGTACTAAGTACTTAGTTAAAAAGTGCCAATAACTCACTTTTTTGGAAATTTAGATTTTTTTATCAATTTTACCATAAAAATTGTCGGGACTGGTACTCATGAGTCATGATAATAAATATATTATTGCCATAGATAGAATAATTATGCAATAGAAGAATTATGTTATGCACACGGACTAAGATATCTTAGTTCGTGGTTTAATAAAATTTACGGATGATAAGAGTGGTTATACGAGTATATGCAGCTGGTATAATATCTATTAACCGTACAGCTGGTATGGTCTTGTGGTAATCTTTCGGACAACTGCCCCCGACCCGTTGTAAGTTGTGTATGCTAACTTATTTGTTTAAAATTGTATTTCTTTTGCGGTAAGTTCATTATTAAAAATTTAAATGAAATGTCTTCTCCAAGTGAAGAATTGTGCCTTTGTGGCAAAGCTAGATCCAATCTTAACGATGTTAACTGGCAACGGCACATAAAATCATGCTCTGTTAAAAAAAAATAAAAATAACAATGCATCAATCAAATCATTTTTTCCCCTAAACCAATGTTACAAAATAATATGTCAACGTTTAATGGTAAGTTCATACTAAGTTTGTATTTTAATTTTACTACAGTAAGTGGCCCAATTGTACAGTAAACTTACAGGTACATATGTACAATGAATATAAATTATAATAATTAGGATATAATCTTATTATCTTTATGTAGAACAGCACTTTGTTATTGAGCCTAAAAGGTGCGATGAACAAAGTTCTAATGCTACTGGTGTTGGCATGAACACTGATTTATTCATTAGTGAAGGTGTATTAACAGGTAAAATAATATTTTTCTCAACTTTAAAAAAATATTTGATAACTTACATTTTATATGATTTAAAATAATATTAAACTAATAAACACATAGCCAAAAAATAATTTTAGAATGTCAATTTAGAGTAATTATTTTTTTTTAGACAATGAGCTCAATGTTGAGCCTATAAACCGTGATGGACATACTTCTAGAGCTGTTGTTGTAACTAGTAATTAATGATTTTTGTGACGATCGAGCAGCGTAAAAGTTATATCAGGTAAAAGGTAAAAGTTTAATATGTTATGACATCAAAATCAATGAGGTGTTTTTAATGTTTATGAAGGTAATGAAATAATAAAATAATCAACAATTGGATACAAAAATTTGGTACAAATAAATGTACTTTTTTTCCTGTGCCACACTAAAGGGTTAACTCATACAATGTTTGTACTAGTTTTAGTGTACATCAGTTTTTATAATAAATGTTATTTCTACTTATACCTATGTTTTGTATATCTATTTTATTATTATTTTTTTTTAAGACGAGATTTTATAAGGGGGTGGGTGATCAAAAAAAAATTAAAGCCACACCTGAAATAGGAGTCTGCGCACGCCTATGCAGTTTGACACTAATTTTGCCCTAGAAAAAATCTTATAAGCTAGATACCAATAAATAATTATATTAAAAATAATAATTTAAATGTTTATTTTTTATCTGAATTGAAGAATGAATCGTGTATTTTTTCATTATTTTATGCTGTAGAATCTGTAAACCGTTATTCTGACTGACGGTCCTCTACAGTTTCAATCATAACGTGTAATATTAACAGGCTCAGGCATAGATTTAGAAATTTGGGAGGGCCTACATTTTTTTTAGAAAAAATACAACTATAATTGTAGTACGAAATGGAGATATGATTTGATAACAAAATTAACAATTTTATTTATATTTTAAATGTATGAATCTTAACTTTTGAGACATATTAATAAAAAATATAAATAAAATAATTTATTTTAATATAAATAAAAACGTGACAAATAAGAATTTCAAGGGTGGGGGGGAGATCTGACCATATATTGGACAGTTTGGCGGTGCCGTTCGGGGAGACTAAGTTATAGGTGGTAATAAAACTGGGTTTATTAATTGTACGCCGTGCCACCTCATTATCACGTTACTGTATTATATTATACTTAGGTAAGTACTTTATATTTACTTTATATTTTATTGAATCATATTTAAACATTTTAAAAATATAAAGTCTTTGACTATTTATAATTAAGTAAGTTTAATGTATATTAATTATGTACGCACAAAAATGTCTGCTAAAGGTATAGTTCAGTTGTTGTCAGTTTATAAATAAAAATTAATTAGGGTGTTTCTTGTTGGATATTTTTGTTTTATTATCTATTAAGAGTTTACATTTTTAGTCTCCCCTGAATATTTACCGAGGGGTCACCACTGTCGGAATCTTCACCCGACGGCGCTGATGATTTTGTCCTTCAACGATACCGCCAACAGTCGCGTATTCTTGGAAAATTGTTCCGGCGACGGAAGTTGAAATAACGTGACGTTATCGAATCTCTGGATTTAGGGTAGTACGTGAATTTCTATGATAATATGGTGTACCAGAAGTGTCCATTACTCAGCCAAATATCGACGTAAAATTACAACGAACTACTATAATTTATTATAATATAATATTATGCCATACAAGGAATGTTAATAGCATGTCATACCAAGAAACCACCCCACGACGACGCCACCTGTCGCTCATTTGGAACAGAGCAACACAACTGATGTTTTAGAATTCAAAATTCGTTGTATGCGTCTGTGTCGTGAGCACAGAATAGGTCACAGATGTGTTTATTTCTTTTTCTTGGAACACAAGTGTAGCTGAATTGCCTATACAAGTCGCCGTGTGGTCATAATATTATTCTATTGAATTAATGTTCTATACAAAAATATATATCAAACTTTTGAGATACAGGGGAAATTTATCCAATGGTTGTGGTAAAGGTTTCGAGAAAAATATAGGGAAAAGTGATGTCAAAAACACACTCTGAGTGTATACCTTTATACACCGAACTTTGTTATATCATGTTATCCTAATATTTCATTTCATCGGTTACAAGACAAGAATAAACAATACTTTCATTTCAATAATAAAAAAAATTAAAAAATGAATAGATTCTAATGTTCTGAGACACATAAACGTCTAAAGTATGTTTATATTTGTTGTTTATTTTGTGTAAAATATCTATTTTGACTATAAATTAAATTAAACTAAGTTATTCCTTATTTGTTTATTAAGATAAATAAAAGGTGAATATAATAGGTTAGGATTTAGGAATATTGATAGGTATAACGAAACATTTTGATCAATTTATAGGAGAGCACATTCATTTATTGCTTGACTACATGTAAAACATCATAACTACGTTATTAACGTTATTTGGTAAATATATAACTAAATTTGATACATATAATACGACATAATAATATGTTACTATAATTTTAGTATAAAAAGTAAACATAATTTCAAACTTTGCAGACAAGGTTATATTAATTATAAATGTACGTAATTTAGTATCTTACCTACATCAGATAATTTGAAACATAATATTTGTATAATATTCGTGTAAAAGCTAAAAATGATACAATTCTACTTTTTTAGTCCGGTTCGTCATATCGTAATTAGATGTAT
This sequence comes from Macrosiphum euphorbiae, assembly GCA_949089665.1. Lineage (NCBI taxonomy): Eukaryota > Metazoa > Arthropoda > Insecta > Hemiptera > Aphididae > Macrosiphum > Macrosiphum euphorbiae. Next base: position 137,698,113 of record CARXXK010000001.1, on the reverse strand, counting down.
TTAAACATAAACGGTGATTAGCACCACAGAACGTAAATCCATCACCAGTCAGTGGACGAAGAAACAATAACACGATAATATTTAGTTTTTGTTGCAATTCCTTAAGATTCACCTGCCACGTTCAGGAGATCGAGGGCGGTTCGCAAAACCAGCCGGTCGTCCAAAACTCGTCGAAGTTGTCTGTATCCGATCTCTAGAGCCAGCAAGTTTGGGTCGGTGCACACCCCTATCCACGTCTTCATAGTGTCCTAAGGGTCGTAAAAATAAGGTGATATCGTCGCGAAAAGTGAAAATCTAAATACTATACGACGGGATTGGTCGTCGCACACAACGTACTATATGAAATCCAATTATCACCGAGCATAATATTATATTGGATAGGTTGGGGGGGGGGATTAATTTTCTTCCACGAGTCCGTCTAATATAATTACATAATATTATTATGTAAGTTTGTACGCATAATAAATAATTATATTATCGTGAACTTTTTAAGCTGCAGGGGTGTTGAATTCATTTTTAATATAGTTTTTTTTTCATCACACCCCCTATCGAGCACTGCAGGTCTGTTTACCACGATTAAACGATATATTCTACGCCGTCGTATAAACGCGGCCTGCATGGTGGCGCGTGGTAGACGACGTTCAGGCACGCGCGAGGACCTCAGACGCAGCCGGTGTCATTTATCAACCTTGCGGTGACAATTCTATTCAGAGTATAGTTTATTGTAAAAACTCGCAATCCTCTGTGGAGTCGGTGGCTGTTGGTGTGGGTGTCGGTGCAGGTAGGCTGCTGGGGGTGATGCAAGCGCGGGCTTCTCGTCGCTTTCCGTCCACGCACATCCACCTCCGGCACATTGCGTTTGGGAGAATTAATTAGCTATTTCGTCCCCGGCGGGGGGTGCGATGGGGTGATGACTAGCGGTGTGCAAAAACGGCAGTCACGTGTGATAATAATCCGGGGGCGGTAGCGGACAGGTTTAGCAGCGCACGCCATAAAATCGATCGGAAAGAAGCTCACCCGACCTTGGAGGGGACACGCGTGTGCATCGGAAATTAAAACGTCGAAACTATTGCTGGCCGCCGGTAAGACTATATTAATATTATATATACGGCTGCCGTCTCCGATTGTCTACGATGGTATCTGGGCTGCTATTTCCGCACAAGATTATCGTCACGGTGCTTAAAGTCGCGTGTACGCCTCTGTCGGGCAACGAAATCAAAAACCCCTGAAACCAAACCTATGTATGATGTTTAGATTTACGTTCAATGATATTAGGTTTTTTCTTAAGACATGTTAGGTTAGGTTCGTCATACCCTCGACGTATAAATTGAGCCGGACTGAGTCTTACGGGTAGTTCGGGAAAATCTATTATTCTGCAAAAAATCTGCAATTGTGCCATCAAGTATAGTTTTAATATAAGAGTATATTAAGCAGCTATAACTATTAATACTTCGTTTAAATGTTTTACAAATATTTTTCTTTTTAAGATATTATCCAGTAAAGAGATTAGAGCAGTATAATGCGAGAAAAATGTAAAATGCTGTATACTTTTGATTATATAGAATACTTTATAGGAAAAGTTATAATATTACTTCGAAAATATTCTACTGTTCAAATCTCTTGACATTGTATTATTAACCTTTGATAAATCACGTTGTGTCTGAGTAGTATTTTCCACTCATGTGGTAAATATTTTCCCTCCCCTTCACCCCACAAAAAAAGTCATCTGAAATTCTCTAATAATTAAGTTTAGACATCCCACGACATTAGCATAATATGACCTTACAACTTAATTGTATACATTATTTCATTATGATTTATTACAAACATCACAATAACAATTTGTAAATCAAACATATTTTTACAACTCTGTATAGTTGCAACTTTTAAATGTTTACGCACTTGGGGTTAATAGCGTTTCGATATTACAATGTTAAAATTATGTTATGCGCATTGCGCAGGCAATTAAAGTAAAATGCGTTATTTTATTAACGATAAAGTAGGTGAACTTGATATTTATATGGTAACATGAGTAAAAAAAAAAAATTAAAAACCATACAAAGACGAATATTTGTTTGCTCAAGTTTTACTAAAATTCAATGATTTTACTAAAATTATGCTTTTTTATTGTTCGTTGCAACAGTTGAAATGTCGATGATGTTATAATAAGACTCGTTAATATTGTTTTGAGAAGTGTCAATTTAATGTTTTACGTCAATGGAATTCATATCGCAATGATTCAAACTAAAAAATATAACTTGTAATTTGTATAGGTAGATATATATATTATTTATTATTTTTTAATACGACATTCTGAGAATAGAGGAAAAATATTTTCCGAATTGAAATACGATCTGGCTCAGGGCGTTTTAAAAAATATGTTTGTTAAAATATGAATTTCGAATGTCCGAAAGTTAAATTACTTTTCAAACAGAACCTAAATAAAAAACTTTTTTTCTTCGAGACTTATTGTACAAAATTACTAAAACATCATCCAACAAGATGCATAATTATATTCAGATTGTAGTTTCGAAGGTACCTATACCATTTGCAATATAATAATTTGTTGAAAATTATAATATTTTTATATAAAAATTAAAGAAAATAGGTAGATATTTTGAGTATTTAAAATAATGTATCCAAAAGTATTCAAAGAATCAATAATCTATTTTTAAAAATGATTATAATTCTAAGTTATTAATATAATATTTCTGACCTACAGTGTAACATACTAACTTAAAAGTTTAAATTATATTATATTAATTATTAAATGGTTGTATTTTAGTTTTAATATTAATTACAATATCTATATCCACTATCACTATAAAATAACATTTTGATTTTTGCTTTTTCATACACTAAGTTTCCAAAATTGTTCTGAAAATTACAATTAAATTTTTAATATTAATAATAATTGTCATGTCGGTTACTAAACTATTAATTAGATATTTTCTAGATTATATTATATTTCCTCCGAAATTTGATATAATTTCCTATATTAAAATCAGCAAGCGATCTAAGTTGAGGTAGGCACTTAATGTACTACCTAGCAGTTTCTTACACATTTTTTATTTTTTTTTTTGTTGCTTTAACCTCTAAATATCCTCATAGTTCATTACTCAAAATATGAATGTCTATATTTGATTTTCATATTATAATACAAGCAGACCAAAGCTATGTTCTGAAAATTTATGAAAATCCACCCGATAAAAATATACTATAAATATTATGATTAATTTACTTAAATACGAAAAATGAACGAATCAAAAGCGTCCGAAAATACATTTATACTGTTCTCTGATCTGTATATGATAGGAATGCACTGCTGTTTCGTTGAACGAGGTTTAAGTTTCCCAATGATCTCAAATAAAATACTTAGGTTTTATATTTGGTGTAAACGTTTTCCGAAGTCTTCATTCTTTGTCTGCACATATTATTTGAAAGACAAACATAAAAAACTCAAGTTTCTTAATATATTAAAAACACTGCTCCTCTTAACAATACATGACTAAATGCTGCTTTACAAATGTCTACCTTCTGTATCTCAGACCATTGAAACATTTCAATACATGGAAATAATTACAAAGCCTCTATACCATATCGCAAACATCTAACTTCATTCAAAGCTCAATATAAATACATTTTCCCAAACTACATCAATAGTCTATAGACCATTATACCTACTCTAAACTAATTTCTCGCGAAACCCTTCTCATTACTCAACTGGTATCAAGTACGCACTACTTCGTAATCCTGAAAGGCGATTATAACAGAACTGGTCCGGGGACAGTGTCACAATCGTGCAACTTTCCACTCAAGCAATTCACTACAACTAACGTCATTGTGTTTTAATAATATTGTTCACTAATAATTTACATAATATTGTATTACGTTTTGAACAGATTGTAATTATTATTCGTTAAATAAAGATGTACGACAAAATAAACAATCTGGTAACATCGGAACTTCGAAAATATTACCAACATTTTAAACGTCATGAATATAGGTTCTTAATAATATATATAAAATGTGTATTGTACCTACTACTTATATCCCTATTATAAATTACTTTATTTTAATGTATACATTGAGGTTTAGTTATTTTTTCTTATTTTTTCTTATTATTCTGATATATTTTAAGTTGGCTTATATACTTAGTTTCAATAAAAAATTATACTATTGAATACACCCTTGAAATGTTTTTATTTTGTTGAATGAAAATTACTGGTTCTATACATCTTAATAATTCTTCTCTCATATTCATATCGAGTATATTATGTTATTTTTCTTTTGCCGTCTTAAAAATATAAATATTTCAACATATAAATCACATAATATAAAACTGTCGTTGATAATAATATTCGATGAAAAATAATCTATACCTACTTACAGCATTTACTTGATATAACAATAATAATGATAAAAATACATAATGAAAAGTACATTTCTCGTTTCCAAGTGAAATAAGTAAGTATTTTTTTTTTTTTTTTTGTTGCAACGTTCTTAATTATTACGAATAACAAAAACGAATTTAATTGGGACACCCGCCAACACGTAGTCAAAATCATTGTTAACTGGCTCATAATATTTGAATTTATGGTGATTAAATATGGATATGCGTCATAAACATTAAATATTATACATATTATGACCATTTACGCATCTGCGCGTATCTGTATCTTTATAGATACCTCCATAGAACATTATGATATTACTATTGACACGATGGAAATATATTCAATGGTATTGTACGCTAGTCGTATATTATTATGAGGGATACGTTTCCCGTGTGATTGTTTCAGAGCTGATATAATATTTCATGGACCTACGATAAACACAGATACGCAGCTAAAAAGAAAATTAACAATAGGTACTACAAAATGTTCATGTAGTTCTATAATATACATTATTATATATATTTTATGGATTGTGAATCTGTCACAAATAGTCCCTATAATATAGACTACAATATTATTAAACCAATTCATTTAATGAGCAAAATCTAAATTTACTAACATTTGCATGGTATTAAAAATGGATTTTTTTATTGAGATATTAATTAATATTTTTTATAATTACAAGTCACAGAAATAATTAATAATAATTATTAATTATTTTAAAATAAAGTAAACTAAGAACGTTTTTTTTTTTTTATTAAGCATGTATGTGTGAACTACCCACGTGCAATTATATATTTATATTAATATGCAGTAAATTGCAGTTAAAAATACACGTATTTACATTTTACCCTCAATAAATAATTTATAAGTAATAATGTAATTCAGTAATTTTGTCATCATCATGATTGTCGTGTTATACGATGACGTAGATTTGTTAACTAACTTTAGCTTATTATAATAGAGTTTGTTTACAAACAGACGTAACATTTTTGAGTTTTTTATTTGAACAACTCGTATAAACCACTTGTAAACTTGGACTATTTCAAAATGAGTTTTATTTTTAGTTATTAGCTGGTAGGTACTGTGATTGTAAAAAATTTACCTCAATTTATATACATAAATTATAATGAAAAACTTTTCTGGATAAGGTATAGTTGCATAATTATGTTACTATTTCTTATATTTTTGTAAAGATACTTGATTGGATTAACAGATGTTTGATAAGTCTAGATTTTCCAACTATTACAATAATATTATCATGTATCAAAGTGCAAGGTGGCAAAAATGTATAAATTTTACTATTTTGTTTTATATTATTATAAACAATTATTTCAAAATGATCAATCAATGTAAAATATTTGAGTGAGCATACTTATAATGACTAATCAGAAACGGTTTGCTATCAAAAATATTGTTTGATTATTTCACTATTTAAATCATATTTTATTTTTGAATGATAACCAATACATGAAAACCAATCAGAATTCTTAATTTTGTTATGTGCAAAACTTAGTGGGTGATAATATTTAAATTGTATCTGTAATTAAATACCATTTCTTAGTAATATTATAATCCACCAAGTATATCCGTATCATATAATATTTCATAATAACTATTAGAGGTAATACTCTAGTTAAAAAGTATATAAAAAAGACATTTTTAATTTCTAAAAGATTTTCATATAATTATTTATCCATTTTTCTCAGTGTTTTTTTTTTAAATACTATATAATAGTAAAGTTCATTATAATCTATTTTTAAGAACTATCTCATGTATGTTCATTTTTAGTCGCTTACATAATATTATAATGAATCATTAATTAATTAAATATTTTACTCTATTAATATTATTTCAGATATAAAAAATATTGATTATTTTTAAAATTTACAATACTTTAATTATTATTTAGGTTTTTTTTCAGAATTTAAAAATACCCAAACACATTAATAAATATTGGTATATTTATTTTGGAATCCAATGCAATTAGCTAAAGTTGTGTTTTTTTATCATTCAGCAATGGCTATTGAAATGATGAAATACCTATATAATAATATGATAAGTGATAACCAATTACACAGTAATCCTATTATCAGAGATTCGAAGTTCTATCATTCACATACCTACTCGTATTTAAATTCAATGACCATAGAATGTTTAACTACGATTGATACATAGGAATTTGGACAAACACGTAATGCAAATGTGATGTGGAATTTTCAACTCGGCCAAACGGTACTGCTGAGTGCTCTGAATTTTGGATCACATTTTTTATCCGGGTGAGAACACGACTTCACAGCGTTAAATGCATAACCCGTGAATGACGGTTGTTATGGGAGAAAATAATTTGTAAACGAAATAATTTCCGTCGGACATCGGTACGTAAATATTATAAAAATCATTATAATACAAATAAGACTCAGGTAATGAAAAACTTTTGAATGGGGTTGAGAATAACATTGATATAATGACGTGAAAACCGTAATGTATACATGCAAAGGACCTACCTATTATAATAATATATCCACCAGTAGGTACTTCTATAATGCGGCAGTAGGTATTATTAATATCGTAGACCGTATATTATTATAATGTAACTTATATGCCGTCGGGTGTATTATATACGGAGGTTACGGTGTTTGACGGTGTACCAACCACTCCGCCTCTTATCGATAGTACATAAAATGCGTATTATTATTGCTACCTATTACATGTAGGTACCTATATAAGCTATAATATAATATATATTGTTATACATTTTCAATTCGAGCGGATGCTGTTTGTGCATGATACAATATCGATACTATATTATATGGTAAAATATCGTGGTATTGTATACTACACGATAAGACGTTTCGGTGACTGGTCGGATGGTGGCTGTTCGGTTATGAGAAACGAATAATCCCGTTCTGCGGATTTGCAGTCAGCTGGCCTGAGTCCGGTGAGGTAGATAACAGAAACGTGGTAACAAAAAAACAACGAACGTGTGTTAACAATGAACCATAACCTATGTGCATCACGTGCTATAAAATATGTTACCCACTGTGAAGTCTCCACCTCAACGTCCTAAGCCTGAAATGACAACTGACCTGCCTAATTCATCTTGGCACTAAGCAACTGTTATGGTTATTCGAAGAATACATTTTTTCAATATATTATTTTATAGTTTTTAGACTACAGATTTTTTTTTAAAAAATCATTTAACGGTTGCCGTGTGCCAAGGTGACCTAGATTCTAGATGACTAGATAATACCTCATCGAAACTATACCCCACCAGACGTCGGCCGCGGTGGATGACGAACACGTCATCTAAAACATTATAATATCAATGTTTTTGAACAACCCCGACTCGCTCGACCTGTAACGTCAACAATAAATTACAAAAGAGCTGATTTACCAATCGATAACAGTCTAATATAATAACTATAATATTATATTTTATAGTGGAAACCTTGGGGGTACTGGAATAATAAAATGGAAAAGGAAAAACAATCTACTGATATATTATTGCGTCCGTGTAGGCGAGACAGTTGTAGGTACGACATAATACAATGTATCTAAATCATATACCTTTCTAAATATTAATTTATATACGCGTACACGTATTATGGGGTGAATGACGTATACTCGCATTGTGGATCTCATCGCGTCTTATATGAGTGTCTCTCTCTCTCTTTATATATATATATTATATGTATAAATTATAATATACCTATTGCAGGTAGTCCGTCGTGTAGGTGGTACTTACCCTCCTCGAGTTAAACCGTACGCGCGTGCCAAGGAGCTGAAAAAAATTACGACTTCGCACGCGCCCAATGAAACGCGCACTTGAATATTTAATGCTCGCGAGGCTCGACAGGGTACGTTTATCGTCGAATGGTATGGGTACGCGCGTGTAAGCTTATATTATGTTAAAGTATTATTACTATTATTATTATTATTATTGTATCGCGTAGGTATATAGCGAGGTAGTATATAATATATATTATTGTTATCACATAGCTACAACTCGCTTGCTGAACGTAGGAAAACGCTAGTCGTACGGCTGCAGTATATCACATCGTCCAAGGAATTTTCGTATAAAAACGACGAGTACTGCGACTACTACTACGACGACGACGACGTCGAGTCCACGAAAGAGCTGGTCAATATACTCCCAGTGGGACCCATTGCCTCCGCGTAGCACGGAAAATTCTGTACCGAGGGTTTTTTTTTTATTTTATTTTTTTTTGTTTTTCGTTTCATTTCGTTTTTGGGTATTTTTTCTTGTTTTTTATTCCATGTCCCGACAATTGTTAGAAAGGGAAATGGCCGTGTGACCCGGCAGCGTCCCAGTGGCATAGATCACTCGCCCGATGTCCCCGGAGTGCGAATAAAAACTGATATGTGTTTTAGGGACGAAGACTACTATACGACGGAAAAAAACAAGCGCAACGCGACGACCATTAGGGATTTTGCGCGAAAATCTAAATCAGAATTTTTCCACGCGTTCGGTTCCGAAAACGAAACAAAAATTCAGTTATACAACGACGTGGGTCGTCGTAGGTAGGTAGGTACCTGCTCTCGTCTCGATTACGCGCGTTGCGCTGGCGTTAGCCTGAACAATGACACCTGCATAAAGTTACATACATCCAAAATGGAAATGGAAATTTTTTAACGGTATCCACCTCCTTATCTAAAAACATTTAAAATTTTTCAACACTTATTTTTATTTTTTACAGATAATTTATGCGTAGTAGAGTAAGTATGCATCAAACATAATGATATGTTATCTATATATATATATATATAAAAATGGTATATTATATATATATATATATGTATAGGTGACTTAACATGCTATTTTCTACACGACTCAAAAAAATACTAAAATATAAAAACATAATTTAAATACTCAACTAATCGAGCTTTTTGTTCGTATATTAAATACTAATTATTATCTCCAACTAACCAATAGTACCAATAAAATTTAACTCCTCATTCATTGTAAACCAACGTTTATTATTCCGTATTCGATATAATTAATCAGATTTTTAAATTTTATATACCTGTTATTTGATATACGAATCAGTAGAACGAGTATTTTAAAGAACAATGAACATCAAATCATTAATATGCATTTTAAATCAAATTTATTTTTATTGTTCGTCATCATGACAATTCGATTGCATTTATGTAATCACGGACTAAGACATAAAATATTTATTTCAATGCATAAAAACCAATTTATTGGTTTAACGCTATTAACCGTAATTCAATATAAAATACCGTTTTAAATTGTAATATCTTATCTAATATTTTATATTAGAAACATAATAACTATAGGGCTAGAAACATTTAGTAGATGTGTATTTTCCTATATATTTTCGATTATTGGCAGACCAAGATAGAAATCCGTTCTGTTCTTTTAAAAGTTTAAACATTTTAATTTTAAATGTATACTTTCTATATTTTAATAATTTTAGATAAAAACTGCATATTTCTTAATTTTATCTATTTAAATGCATACTTAATAACATTTTAAATAAATAAATTTCTTGTTTTATTAATTATCTCCTTTTATATCGTAGTTATTAATTATTATATACTAATATATTCTTTACTCTCTTATACCTTATTATTTAACTTACGTATTTCATTTTTCTAAATATTTGTTGAAACCAGCAAAAATCCAATTGTTCATTATATTACTTTAACAAAACTTTTTGATAGTGCCCTGTTTTTATTATGGCTTGACGGTACACGACACAAATACGTAATATATATTTGTATGTCAAATTGCAATTTTCTATCACATTTAATAAATATCATATTAGAATATTTTCAATAAAAATAACTTTTTACAATATACCTAGGTATAGTGGTACTTACCAATTATTTACTGATACATTGTTATTTAATTAATAGTTAAATATAGTAACAATTTATAATTTGTATTCGAATATTTTAATAATTAATTAATTATTAGTATATTAATATGTTAGTAATTAAATAGTTTTTTTTTTTTTAATTTTGAATACCTACCTTCATTTTTTTGCATATTTTATTTATTCCAACTTCCATAACTTGCGAGACCTATTAATTACTATATTATATGTACAATTAATAATAATTAACACATTACACCATGTATGTAATATATTGTATAATCATATCGTAATAATATTATGCTCTGCATTTTAAGCTTTCAAGTTCTGCGAAAAAACTTGTTCGCAATTGAAACACAATTAGTATAATATATTATTTTACATTATACTACTGCCCACTCATAAATTATAATATTATTTTTTCCAGATATATTATACAGATCAAGAGAACGAATATTACAAACGAGTGCATTGCACCGATCGTTTGGCTTTAAGCCGCCTTATCGCCTGCAAGTGCGTCACAATATAATATTATTTATTGTTTTGGATGTTTTGATATTATAATAATATTATTATGCCGACCGTTAACAATAATATTAATATTCGTACGGAGTGAAACGCCATCGATTAATTATTATTATTAATACCGGTCGTACCGTGTTCGGGTGTCAGCCGCGTTTATCGGACGCGACAAAGGCACCCGCGCCCCAAAATTAATGCCAAAGAGAAAATCAACGAAAACCTGAAAACGTATACCAAATCCAATACACACGGAAACATATTATTATTTACTCGACTGTGCGCCTACGTGTATTATTCATGTTGTGCCCGTCATAACGCATTCGGTTTGTTGTTTGAAAGGGGGGGAGGGGGGTGTAGATTTCTGGTGGTGTTGTTTTCACACGGTTTGCGAGAGGAGAAAAAGTTGACACTTTGAACCCGGCCCGAATGTTTTTTATATGGATTAAAAAAAGCACGGGGGGAAAAAAACAAAGTAAAAAAAACAACGCGTGTTCTGAATTCGAAATCGAGGACTGGTGCAGTTGCAAACACTGTCACTATCCGCCGGGAGTAAATTATTTTCCATTACAAATAATCCCCTCGCACTTTCATCCACTGCAAATCGGTTACTCGACGCATATAATAGCTCTCCAGGGTGAGTATATAATATCATTATATTATACTCTTATGTTTTGTTTATCGCCCCTCCCACTTTTTCCGGTTATCATTTCTCGCCATGCGCCGCCGCCGCCGCACAAGAGATAACTACTATTGGCTGTTGTTTTTGAGGGGGGTAGGTATAAGTACCTGCATAGCTCTTCGCATTTGCATTGCCACTATAATACTCCGACGACGACGATGATGATGATGATGATCGCTCAACGTCGTGTTGATAAATAAGACCACAGACGCAGATAAACGAAAACAAGCGATAAAACGTACACAGAATTTTCAAATTAAAACGTTCAAATTGTATTACGATGGCAGCGTGCCGGCCCGGGTTGTGTGTTCCGTTCCTCCGGGAATCCGCACTTGCACTAAATGCGATTTTCTCATTATATCGTCACGGCAAACAAGGAACAAACCTGCACACGTTTATAATAATATAAACTGATACTTGGCATTATTTTGATTCGTTGTAAATAGTGTCTCGGGACACTAAGACTTGCGTGCATATACCTTTAGTTTATCACAATTTTCCCGGGACGCCTTTTGAATATTTTACACTCACGCTCGTTTTGGTAGTTGTTCGTCTAAAAATAATACTATATTGAATCTTTTGTTTACCTAAAACACAATTAGATATGACTAGCAAATAAATACAATGTAGGAACTCCGAAAGGTATTAGAATTATTCTTGTTTCTACTTTTTTTGTCGTACATTATATTCGAATTCTGTGTACATCTTCGAGTTCATCGATTATTTCTGTTTAAGTGCAACCTTAAAGACGTATATTATGCTAGTATAATTTATGAAAGTACACATACAATCATAACTAAAGCAATATTTTAGAAACAAACAGTCTACTTAATTCCCACTTTTTCCTTTAATAGGTAATGAATTTATTAAAAATCTAATTTATTTTATTTTTAAATATAATACTTAGTGGCCATATTTCAAAATTGTCTATTCTACTCAAGGAGTGTCCTGTAGCGATTCAAACTTTTATTTCTCAAATGAAAACCTCCCTTTTTACAGTAAATTATCCGCTAAATAATTCACAGTTAATGATATTATCAAACTGAGGTATTCGTCTAATTCTACCCAATGTGATATCGCTCGTATACAGTTTTATTATAAAATTAGATAATTGAATATTAAACAAATTCTATTTTATAGATAATATGATTAATATACATATTATAAGTGTTAATTCACAAATCATTTTACCTGAATAATTTGTATCCTCTATTTATTACAACTATGATATTTGGAATTTGTGACTATAACTTAAGTCTAAACTCTACAGACTATATTTAAAATACTCAGATTTTGTTCCTTCCTTATTTTTTTATCCTTAGTACTTTAAGTTAAATAACTCAAAAACAACTTTTTTAACTTTAATTAACTTTGATTTATAAGCATAAAAATGTTTAAGACAATCATCCCTTTAATAATTTTTTTAAAAAAAAAGGGTATTTCTCATTTTCAAAATAAATTGTTTTATTTTCAGTACTTCCTTTGATTATTTAAAAAAAAAATGTAAGTAGGTATTTGAAATTACTATGGTATTTGATTAGTTAAACTTGATATTTCCAAAAATCCTTATTAGTGGAAAAATGAGGGTGAGTATATTTAATGTATCATATAAGGCTATTAAATTACTTACTAAACATAATCGTTTATGAAGAAGTACTAAATAAAAAAAGTATTTATTTTAAAAAATTTTTTTAAGTTTTCATTATTTCTACGAACCTCTTAAAAATTTCAACTACAAATGCTTGAAAAAAAATTGTAACTATGTATTTTTGATATTATATTAATTATAAGTTATAATTTATAACTATAAGTACAACTTATAATGCATCATGATTTAAATTTAAAACATACTTAATCATCAATATCTGTAAAAATAATTTAAGAAATTAAAAGGGTTTCTTTTATAGGCATCAGAAAGTGCCAAAATGTATGTAGGTAAATATAAATATTTGGTGAAAATGTAACTACGCTTATTCGTTTATGAATTTAAAAAAAAATCGATTTTTGCATGGTTTTCCGTATTTTATCATAGTTATTCTCGATTACAAAGTCCTAAAAACTAAATCCAATTTTCTACCAGAAACAATTCATGGAATTGCAGGTCAAAACAATTTTTTCTAGTATACGATTTTTTTTCAGACACATACACACAAAATAAAGATACATACATCAATGTGTTTAATACATTCATGGCTCAACTCAGAATATAAAACTGTATTTCTTTTAATTAACCTTACAACGAGAAATGTTAATTTTTTTCAATTGGTTTTTAATCAATGTATGACGTATATACTAAACAATATAGTTACCTATTTCAAGTTCAATTAAGAATATGTTTTTGTACTGTAAATTATTATGACTATGGTGTAAGTTTAATCACTTTAATTCAATATTATCAATTATGTTTACAATTTTAACTTTACTGAGGACTTCAGAACTATGGGTAGTACTCAACGATACGTCATTTCAACTGTCAATATATTATACATTACAATTATTATGATACATGTAAGTATCCCTTACTTAAATATAATAATTTTTACTTACTTTATTTTTATTTACTTGAGCTCTTATGCATTTGTCTTTTGAATTTTCATCGGTTTTTGTTATTTTACTGCTTTACATAAAATATAAAATGCGTTTGTTGAAAACAGAAACCGATCAAAAAAAAATATTAATTTAATTTAATTTAAATTAAATTAGAAAATATTTTATTTAAAAAAAAAATGTCTGTAAACAATTTTTAAATCACATTTTTTTTTTCATTTTCATGAACGATTTGATATTTTTTTCTGTTAAATGTATTTGTTTTTAATAACAGCATTATATTACATTATTTATATACATTCCTTTGTACTCATGCTCTGCACGAGTTAGAGGAAAATAATATGTATACTGAAAACTGTCTGAAAATGTTTACATAAACACCCGAGGGATACCAGTAGGTAGACAACTTTACTAGTATAAAATCTATGTCATTTATAATTATAATCAACGTGCGTGTACCACATATGAAATGTTTTTAATATAGGTACTCTATATAGCCGTGGTCGGCAACCAGCATACCGCAATAAACTCTGTACAGTCGACCATTATAATATTATAATACAGGTATCACGTAGGTGGTACTTACTACTTAGTAAAAAATAAAATACAAAACTCTCAGTATATTATATTTGGTTATTTATTTGGTTTTATGTCAGTGGTGTAAATAAATATAACTTAAATCGTAACGTTTACCGGTAAGGCGAATTCAGTATACTTTTAGAGAGCCCTAAAGCCAACCACAAGTTATTTTTATGAAGAAATTGAAAAAAGTATAGATTCGAATATCCAACGACAATAACCCCGTTAAAAATAAGTCTTTTAAAATAATTGTAACGTAACATTATTACACTCTTATACTATATTAAGTTAATTTGTATATTTTATACATAAAAATGTATTGGTGTAATATATCCTGTGCTACAATATTATACATATACACTGCCTTTTTTTTTTAATAAACCAACCGACACATTTACTAGTCTTAAATAATATTAAAAATGATATAGTTATTTTTTGCTTGACACTCTGGAAACAAATCTAGTTTAGCCTCACTATAAATGTTTTTTTTTTCAGAAACTTACGTATAGCTTGCATAGACAGTTTAAATCGAAAATATCTTTCAACTTGTTATGCAAAACCATCTTGGGTTGGCAACTTGGTAGAAAATCAATTGTTTTGTTGGAGCCTAAAGACCGGTAGGGGTCTTTTCGTCGATACTCTCGCTTGGGCAGTTTTGTGCAGAATTGTTTTTAAAATGTTCAAATACATCATTTGAACACCATACCGTATATAGCATATACCTAACCTAACGTATAAGATGATTTTTTGATGACCCTAAAACTGGTTCAAAAACTCAAAGTACCTATTGGGGTGGTATTTAAGAAACAAGGAATTGTACTACGCTCGTTATATAATATTATCATGAAACAATGCCTACACTGGACCAGAAATAATAAAGACGACATTTCAAAGCAGTACTAATTCCAAAGTATTATAAATCAAGTTGTGCATATTACCAGAAATATCAGTTATTGATAACTGAACATATCAATACCCATTAAAAGTAAAATAAGGTTCAAATGTTTTTTCGCCGCCTTTAAGAAAATAGATATCTCAAATATGATATAATTTAATGTATTTTTATTTTTTTGTTCTAAGCTTAAATGTTGTATGATAAATAAATGATTCTAATCTGATGCAAATGAGATAGCTTCCTGGTTAAATAACTTTGCACTTAGGTACTTAAATTTTTTTTTAATTTAAGGTAGGTAATATTCAAGTGTGGTGATGGTATGAACTCAATTACGTA
Organism: Macrosiphum euphorbiae; assembly: GCA_949089665.1. Lineage (NCBI taxonomy): Eukaryota > Metazoa > Arthropoda > Insecta > Hemiptera > Aphididae > Macrosiphum > Macrosiphum euphorbiae. The sequence goes on along the minus strand of CARXXK010000001.1, from coordinate 137,682,291 downwards.
TAAGATAATATGATATTCCTAGAAAATATAATATGTTATGATAGAATATAAAATTTATAATTAATAAAATTGGATAAATAAGGTATCCATCAATCAGATCAAAATTTAGTATTCAGAATAGAAAATCATGATTCCTGAAAAAAATGTATGGTGTAAATGTTGCCACTAAATTATTTACTAAGAAAAGAACGGTGTAAATCTGTAAAACAAAATAACCAATTTGAGACTTTTCCTTGAGGAAACCGAAATGTTCCAAACATAATGTATGAATAACATTGACGAAGCATGTTGTAACTTCAACATTACTCGTTGATTATAAAATAAAGTAAACAATCGTATTATTTTATTTATTTATAATAAATACGTGTGTGTAGCATATTATGAAACAATAAATGTTCCGACATAGGTAAACTTTTGGCATTTAGCCAATATGTACTTATCGAACTACTATTATGTGTATTTAAAAATACTTTTAATTTAAATAATATAATATATTATGACTATATGAGAAATAATGTAATGATGGAATAAAATATATGCCATATAGTCTAACAATTAAAGTGGAATTTTTTATAAAAATATAAAATTGCGGGATTATATAGTTGTATTGTATTTGGCTGGTCCTCAAAATAAAATATCTACTAATAAATAAATCAATACAACTATTTTTAATTAAAAATTGACAAAAATTAAAATGTAATAAATAAATAGGTATTATAGTATGGACTAAAATGTTATTCGTAGCTTACAACTACTGTAATCAAAGGTGTGAAGTACTACACTAAAAACATTTTATTTGATTAGGTCAGGGACTGGAACCTTTATAATTTTATCGGCTTGGGTTGAGGCTTCGGTTCTCAAAAACTTAAAATTTCGGGTTCGATTCTGGTTTCGGTTTTTAAAAATATCAAATTTTGGTTTCGGTTAATACCGGTTTTAACCGTTATTATTTGACTTTTTTTATTTTATTTTTATTAATAAAGCACTATATAAAAAAATGAACATATTAATAACCTCTATTTAGTGACAGGTATTTGTAATTAAGTGTAACTATTTCACAATTTAGGTAATATTATAAAAATGAATTATTAAAAATAATAAATTAATATAAATAAATCAATTTTAATATAAAAAAAAAAAAAAAAAAATTATTATAAAAGAAAAAAGGTGGGCAAGTGGGTGTCGCTCTGCTGTACAGTAGGTTACAAGTGGGTCACTGTATAATGGATGGTATTAAATTTGAATTCAATGATATAATATCATTGTATAAGAAAAACGATTCTGAGCGGTGATGGTATGTCAGTCTATGTATAAGGCATATTATATACATATCTATGGTATTAAACAAAAAATTGACCTATAATAGGTACCTATAATAAATTCCAAATTAATCATATCACAATATCCATTAGATACTTATAACGCGTTATACATCAACAAAAACCGTGATACTATCATAGATATATAATAGTACACTTTAGAAGTTTCAAGTACCCACGAATAGTATTATTCAATCACAACAAAATAACTAAAATCGTAATTCTTGGTTTAAATATGAAATTTTGTCTAAATTTGAAATTAAAATGTCTGTAAAAAATAAGTGTGTTTATATATTTTTTAGATTTTTTGGTTACAGTATGAATTATTTAAGAGAATCTTTGTTTTAAATTTTCAACTCTTAGTTATAAAAACTGAACATTTTATAATTTTTTAATTCCAACGATTGATAATTTTCGAGATTTTGATAAATTTTGTCAAAATTCCAACTTTAAATGCTTATAAAAAAAATCGTGCCTATGTATTTTTAATATTTTTCAACTGATATTGTAACAATATATCAGGAGCCTTGTATTAAATTTTTACACTTTTTGGACCAACAGATAAAACTTTATTGATATTTATAGAAAAAAAAACTAAAAAAAATTGAAAGCTGTAAATGTCCATAAACAGCTCAAAAAGAGTCAAAATATTTTCAAAATTGTATGGTGTATAGAAAATGCTAATATAAACATTCAGTGAAATTTTCATGTATCTACAGTTATTCGTTTTTAAATTACAACAAAATAAGGAAATCGCTACATGAGAAATCGAGTGAAAATCCAATGTTGTAAAAATTTTAATTTCAAACGCTCATAAAAATTTAATTTGACTGTCCGGTAGAGATTTTTTTATTGATAAAGGTAGATAATCTTATAAGGAATCTTGTGTTTCATTTTCAAATCTTAGATTTAAAAAGAAAAATTTTTACGAATTCTTAACTCAAAATAATTTGCTAATTTTCGTGATTTTTCCATATTTTGTCAATTTTTGAACTTTAAATGCTTATAAAAAAAAATTGTGACTAAGGATTTTTAATATTTTTCATCTGCCTTTGAAACAACATATTAGGAGCCTTCTATTAAATTTTCAAGCTTTCGCAACCAACAAATAAAATTTTATTGATATTTCTAGAAAAAAAACTAAAAAAAAATGAAAAATGAAAATGTCCCTAAACAGTTCAAAATAAATCAAAATATTTTGAAAATGTTATCGTGTATAGAAAATGCAAATATAAACAACCAGTGAAAATTTCATGTATCTACGGTCATTTGTTTTAAAGTTACACCAAAAACCAAATTCGATTATTTGGAAAATCGATTTTGCGTAAAAATTCCCGTTTTTCCTTAATTTTTATGTTGTTTTTTCCCGGCGCTTGTGAAAACTACTGGAAAATGTTTACTTTTGACCCCCCCAAAGTACCAACTAGATTCACTTTCCTATCAGAAAAGGTACTATTGAAGAAAATCGAAGCACTTTTACTGTCCCAAAACGTGATGACAGACACAAAAATATAAATAAAAATATAAATAAAAATATAAAAATATAAAAACATACATCATTGTAAAACCAATACATTCATCGCTCCGCTCAGAATCTAAAAAAATTGCTTGATTAAATATTTAAAATATTCTATTGTATTGTTACATATCCCATTACTGTCAGTACTCTGAATAGGTTTTTTTTTTTTACCATGAACCAATATTATTTTTGTACGGTATATATGGTATTGTGCATGATACATGGTTATATTATTTCTATATTATTATAAATAATTAAAATTTTTAAATTTTAGAAATCAGTCAAAGACTTAAGAGAAAAAATTGTGGAAATCCGTGAAAAATAAGCTAAAAGTTCATACTTCAATATGTCTTTATTATTTATTATTTTAAAAACAACATATTCGATGAGTTCAATAATATATTTTACCACTTTCTTTAATCATTTTATTTATATTTTGAAATTAATTGATGTGTTAACATCAGTAAGAGAGGACAAATAATGTAAACTAGCCACTAGGTATTAATAATATTTTTATTGTTAACAGATGAAATTAAATGATGAACCAAATTAATGTTGACATTTGATAAACTATAACAAACTATTTTTATAGGGAAAGAAAATATTATTTTTTTAAACAAAAAGAAGTAGGTACATTAATTTAAATTATTGTTGGTATCAAGACAGAAAAAAGACATAAAAAATTAATACTCCAATAAATTATTCAATTCTTATCACATTTCATAAACTAAAATTGTAACTAGGTACCTACTATGTTATTGACTACAAGTTATTTGTTCACTATTTTATCTAAGATATAAGTGTACAAAATACCTAAGTAGCATTTTTTATATAGGTACTTAATAATATTAAATTGTGTTATAGAAACAAGCAGAAGAACTAGAAGAAGTAGAAGAAATAGAAGAAAGCATGCGGGGGCTCTAATCGTTTGATAAACCTAAAATACATACAATATAGAAATAATAAGAATTATTCATTTTAGTAACTATATCCTACATATTTATCTTATAGGTAATTAATTGAACAAAAAAAACCATTAAGTGACAATTTACCTGGTCTTGTGATATTATGCTGATTTGGTGATCACGAATCAGTTTTCTGTTGGTAATTATGATCTTAAGATCTGAAAATGTATGCAAATTACCTTTGCTTAATATCCGAGTTGAAAAAAGTCATAAATACATTGTCACAATTTGTGACTTACAAAGTATACAAATAATTAATAAAGCACTTACCAGAGGTGGAACAACCATATCATATTTATAATACCCACACAGTAGACATTGTACAGTTGCATTGAAATGTCCAGACAGTAGTTTCCAAAAATCACATGCGTTTGCATTTTCCATTCCTTGGAATACAAATTGAGTTTCATTCCAATGACACAATTTGTGGTTTCAGATAATGCTTATGATTCTCATGACTAAATGTAATTATTCTAAAATAAAAAACTATTTTAAACAATTACCTATCCAATCAAAAAAGATGTTGGTACATACCTTTAAGAAACGAGAACAAACTCGATTCATGGTGGTTTCCGGTTTCGAATACAAGAATGACATTGATAAAAAGTTAAATCATTCTCTTGGTTATCCGAGCGAACCATTTTAACAAAATGCAATAAAAACCACAATGGTCGACATATTAATTTAAACAAAAAATAACTATATAACTTGTAGGTCATAACATACTATGAGTGGTAGCCGGTGTGCGGCGGGTAGACGCGAAAAAAATAATAATTATTGGTATTTGGCATTTGCCATTTGGTATTATCAATGAAAAAATTCTTCTTTGGCTTAAATTTATAGATATTAACGCGTGCTAGCCATAAATTAAAATAAACGACACCACACATCACACATTAGGTATTAACAATGTGCGAAATCTCCCACGACGTGTAATAATATTCAATGATTTAAATTTTAAACGAAGAAAGTGAAAACAAATAACGACGCATAAGCATAATAAATAGTAGGTATAGCCGGTATAGCCGTATAGGTATTCTGGTAAATGGTAATAGGCAATTACATGATAGTGGACGGTCCGACAGTCGTTGACGTTGGTGCCGTTGGTGGAGGTGCCTGCCGCAGTGCCGCCGGACGCCGGGTATTAAGTCGCATTTTGGGACGTAAGTAGTAGCGAACAAAGCGCATACGAGCGTATATTCAATATCCATAGAACAACACGATTTAAGAAATCATAGACGACGGGATGCGGGTTGGTGGTGCGGTCACGGCAAACAGTGATGTATTACCGTATTATTAAAATAAGGCAGATTGAAATCACGGATAAAAATAACTTTTTATGGTCGGTGACCCTAGCGGATAACTAGACATAACGTGGCATACGTGAAATAGGAAATGGTAAACAAGCCGACCCCGCTATAAGTAGGTACCTACATTACTCTATGGTAGATACCTACCTATAATGAATTCCAAATTAATCATATCACAATATCCATTAGATACTTATAACGCGTTATACATCAACAAAAACCGTGATACTATCATAGATATATAATAGTACACTTTAGAAGTTTCAAGTACCCACGAATAATATTATTCAATCACAACAAAATAACTAAAATAATTATTCTAGGTTTTTTAATATGTAATTTAGTCCAAATTTGATTTTAAAATGTCTGTAAAAAATAAGTGTGTTCATATATTTTTTAGATTTTTTGGTTATAGTATGAACTATTTATGAGAACCTTTGTGTTGAATTTGTAATCCTTAGCTATAAAAACTGAACATTTTATAATTTATTAATTACAATGATTGATAATTTTCGAGATTTTGATAAATTTTGTCAAAATTTGATCTTTAAATGCTTATAAAAAAAAACTGTGCCTATGTATTTTTAATATTTTTCAACTGCTATTGTAACAATATATCAGGAGCCTTGTATTAAATTTTTACACTTTTTGGCCCAACAGATAAAACTTTATTGATATTTATAGAAAAAAAACTAAAAAAAATTGAAAGCTGTAAATGTCCATAAACAGCTCAAAAAGAGTAAAAATATTTTCAAAATTGTATGGTGTATAGAAAATGCTAATTTAAACATTGAGTGAAATTTTCATGTATCTACAGTTGTTCGTTTTTGAATTGCAACAAAATAAGGAAATCGCTACATGAGTAATCGAGTGAATATCCAATGTTGTAAAAATTTTAATTTCAAACGCTCATAAAAATTTAACTTGACTGTCCGGTAGAGATTTTTTTATTGATAAAGGTAGATAATCTTATAAGGAATCTTGTGTTTCATTTTCAAATCTTAGATTTAAAAAGAAAAATTTTTACGAATTCTTAACTCAAAATAATTTGCTAATTTTCGTGATTTTTCCATATTTTGTAAATTTTTGAACTTTAAATGCTTATAAAAAAAAATTGTGACTAAGGATTTTTAATATTTTTCATCTGCCTTTGAAACAACATATTAGGAGCCTTCTATTAAATTTTCAAGCTTTCGCAACCAACAAATAAAATTTTATTGATATTTCTAGAAAAAAAACTAAAAAAAAATGAAAAATGAAAATGTCCCTAAACAGTTCAAAATAAATCAAAATATTTTGAAAATGTTATCGTGTATAGAAAATGCAAATATAAACAACCAGTGAAAATTTCATGTATCTACGGTCATTTGTTTTAAAGTTACACCAAAAACCAAATTCGATTTTTTGGAAAATCGATTTTGCGTAAAAATTCCCGTTTTTCCTTAATTTTTATGTTGTTTTTCCCGGCGCTTGTGAAAACTACTGGAAAATGTTTACTTTTGACCCCCCAAAGTACCAACTAGATTCACTTTCCTATCAAAAAAGGTACTATTGAAGAAAATCGAAGCACTTTTACTGTCCCAAAACGTGATGACAGACACAAAAATATAAATAAAAATATAAAAATATAAAAACATACATCATTGTAAAACCAATACATTCATCGCTCCGCTCAGAATCTAAAATAAGAATGAATTTTTAACACACTTGGGCGACCCATGTTTCAGTTCGATATAAAAATGTATGATTTATATAATATAAAAATATAAATTTAAACAATATATTAACGCGGTAACGAAGATGGAAGAACAGTTCAGTTGTAGGCACAGTCGAAGTGTCGTACAGAGCGTATAGAGTAAAAAGTTATGTTTAGGTATTTAATATTATCATTTATCAATACAGGCATATCAGTAAGGTACCTAACAATTATAATTTATAATTGATATGACAACTTACTCTGAATTCTGAAACACTTATAAATGTCCAAATTGCTATTATTTTAAGAAATTTTACATCAGCTATTGTGAATTGTGATTTGCGATTCAATAATAATATTGATATCGATTACATGGAAATTAGAATTTGGATTTTTGGTATTTCATTTCTGACAATTCTGTTGTACACATAATTTTCTTTTTTCTAAACATTTATAGACTTTTATAGGTCTACGATTTTATAATTATTTATTATTACTAATAATTAGTTATTACCTACTTACAACATAGATAAAATATCTATTGGATTTTGGAACCGAAAAAAACCGAAAAACCGTAAAAACCTCTACATCAAAATATAGGTTTCCGTTTTTAAAAAAATGTATTTAAGGGATTAATTAGTTTTATTGTTGGTGTCCAAGTTTAGACACAATGTTGATAGTTTGAAAGTGAAATTAATAATTTAATACAGACAGATAAAATTTTTTTCCGTTATGTGCAGATTTTGTTAAGACTCATATTATGGAATACTATCCTTATTATAAATGCTATAAAACCTTTGTAGAATACTTATAAACAATTTAAGTTAGACAAATGGTGCATTTAATAAATTATAGGTGCCTCATATTAATATTCAACTATTATATATTACGCAAATTATATTATACAATATAATATGTATTTTTTAGTTCATAAAACAACCAATTTTCTTCAATTAAATCAGTAAATCCTTTTACGGATATAAATAATTGAATATAACAACGGCTTTTAAAGTTACACACTTCAAATACGTTTGATTTTGTGCCACTCTGCATAGTTTAAAACATTCGATAGGTTTTATTCTGATCGACGGGAAAAAATTGTTTTTGTATTTATTTTTCAAACTTAACAAATAAGAAGCAATTGTTGAGTATAAGCCGATGAATGTTTTACATTGTTCCTGTCGAATGGCAGTGCACGCGTTCTCGAGCAAAGGAATAAGTAGTTGGCATTATTGTTCTGAATAAAAAAAAAAAAAATCAAATCGTGTAGGATTTAGCAGAAATGGGAAAACATGGTTTAGCCACTTAATCATTATCGAGACACAATTCAGCGAGAAAAAAAAACAAAACCGGAGAAAAACTATGACTGTACGAGAAAGTCGCCTGAAAGAAATTTATTTCGATACTGAAACCGTATTAGTGATTCGTAAACGTCTTGCGTGTTTCTGACGAAGAAATATATTCGAATCAAAACAGCTCTCAGTCAATCGTAGCAGATAAAAACCTCGAACAATCAAACGGTGCGGGGAGGGTTGAAAAATTGCCATTTCCGAGAGAACAACCACCCCACTTCGCATCCGTAGGACGAATAGGCTTTAAGTATGAAGTCAAAATGTTCGTCATACAAAAAAAAAAAAAAACATCCTCATTATCATAATCCTCGGATTGATGACCCGTGACCTGCACAGATGACGCGTAATACGGTTATACGGCTATAGCGTAAGTTCCACATGACATCAGCCATTTGTACGATACCAAAAAAATAGTATAGTTGTCGGAGGAAAAGTTACACGCGTCTTTTCTATAGTAGTACTTTAAATCGTAAACATTAAAAATAATAATAATAATAATAAAAAAAAACTGCTCGGTAAGTAATTTTTCGGGAGTACCGTAATTATAACTATTTCGTTCCTGCGTGGCAATGTGTGATGGCACAATGGAAACGGGAATAAAAAATATAATAATACATTATGGAAATTAAACGCAGTCCTATTATTTAATGTCCACTCGTTTGACGTTATGTCCCGAGATGGACGTCTGGAAATATCGCGTGGCGTCGTTGGCGTATTATTTTATTTTTTATCTGCTTATTAAATAATTATGTAATCGACCCTTATTTTGAGTGCTGGGCGTGCCGTCTGCCACAATAATAAATAATAATAATAATATAATATCGTACGCATTAAACGGGCACCGGTAGATCGAAGATTGTGTACGTGGGCCTCGCGATTTTTACGGCTCGTAATGTCGCGGTAGCGTCTACCACGGTTTAGTGGTAGTTACACAGTCATTAAGTTAATAACGCAATATTCCGCTGTATAATAATAATAATAATAATATAATATACTGAATATAGTCAACAGACGAGTTTATGATGTACATTATTATACTCGGGGGCGTCTATATAATACGAACGACACTAAATAATATTATAGCACAATGCACTGCAATACACAATGATAATAATAATAGTATTATAATTTATAATGACTCAATTACATTAGATCTGACTGAATCGATACGACGTGTTGTAAACAATTACGACACACGAACGGTACTGAATATTGCATTACTATTATGTTATAGAGCACATAGCATATGCGTTTCGTTTAGTTGTATATTATACGCGGATTTTATTGCCACGACGTCGACCACGATGGCAGATGGCGAGTGTGTATAGAGAGCTATTCGCGACCAAAACGTTTATAATATTAAAACATTCCATCGGTCATATTATAAAGTCATAACGCTAAGACAAAGTGTTCGTTCCAGCTGGAGATATAGTGCCAAAATGAGATCTGAAAAGAAAAAGTTGTATAAAGCGCCAAAATTCTAGACACCTGTGGTCCACGGTTAATGGATATTAAGTTTTATATATTATTATATTTTAACAATTTATTATTGACATTTTTTTTATAAGATCGATCAAATCAACCGATTTATTGAAATTATAATTTATTTATTTTATATTTATTGAAAATTTTTTATAAGATCGACATTTTTAAATAACTACCTACCTACCTACTCATATAAAATATTAATTTTGGCACAAATTAAATGTCGTTTTTGCACCTTTGGAGCTTAGGTCATATGTTGGGTATAAGTGTATAACAGATATATCAGTGCCGGATCTAAGTATCAGGAGGCCGGAGTGCAACTACCAATTGGACGCTCCTTAAAAAAATATTTGCTCCACATAACACTTATATATTTATTTGATACGTGTTGTGTTGATATATTAAACAAACTAAAAGCACAAAAATTTAAATAACATAATTAATTAATCATTGATGTATGCTGCTATGCTGGTATTATATAAATTAAGAATAAGTATCATTAATATGATAATGACTGTATATTCTCTATATTGTCCTAAAAATATGAAAGGACACAAATATGAATCGGGTACAATTATCTGAATTCAATACAAAATTATTCATCAATCCTTTATATTTTTTTAATTCATTGTTTTGAACATTTTTCTCCGTCTTTTAGATACACCACTTTTATATTGTCTATTAGACATGTTTTTTTTTTCAAAAGTCAATAAAAGATAGTGTAGGTAAATAATTTATATTTTTAATAAAAAAAATGAAAAATGAATATAATTGAGTAGGTACGAAAAAAATAAAACTGACAAAAGTACAAAATAACATATTATCCGAAACCAATAACACTGCACCAAGGCATGCACGCAAATCATAATCCGTTTATATTAAACAATAAATAAATTTAACCACGGTTATCTTATTAGTTTGTCCAGCCAGATACAGCACTAGTGCGACTGCGCGAGCCTCTGAGGTTAAATAAATAGTACGATTATACGAAAATAGTATAGGATGCATACTATATTATATAATATTAATGTGTATACAAATAAATATGTAAAACAAACAATAATAATGATATATAGTATTAGCTACAATTCAAACCGTCCAAAATAAATGGTGGTCACTTGTCAGTAACATCTTAAAATAATAAGATTTGTTCATTTTATAATACAAAGTTATAGAAAGTTAGAAAATTTAGGAATTAAACCTGAGGCCCCTAATACAACCTCGGTCTTGAGGCCCCAGTGCAATGCACCCACTGCACCCCCGCTAAATCCGGGCTTGAGGTGTATAATATTAGATTAGCTATTATGTCCTATATATTTTAGTGTAAATGATATGTCATTTTTGTACCTTTGGCGCGTATGTATTATTATTATAGCCGTTCTTTAGACATATTTTTACGTCAAATGACTCACAGAGCCTACGACTCCACCGAACGTGTCAATGAGATATCGTAGTAACATAGGTAAAATGAACTCATACGCATCATTTAAATCAAAAACAAAACGAAATGTTTTGTTTATATTTTTAGCGTTTGCATACGCTCAATTTCGGTGTCGGTATTACAAATTAAAAATTTAAGTTTTTAAGTCATTATGATTTTATGTGATAGGCTTGAATCCGGTTGTAATATTATAGTACTGTCCACGCTGAACCTGATGACCGGCCAAGTGTTGACCACGTGCGCGACCGACTCGATGGCGCTGAGGCCGGTTACTCAGCCAGGCTGTCTGTCAAAATTGTTATATTTATCTTTATTTAGATGAATTCCATTTATGTTATCTTCATATAGATAATATTTTGTTTAAATTATCTTATCTAGATAATTTTTTAGTTATCTATTCAAAACACTGGGCCTATGTGAACGTGATTCGTCTCGTAATTATATAAGCGATTTACAGAATATTAGAATCACAACGAAATAACCTCTTATTAGCGTATATGCATAGGCTTAAAAAACGTATGACTTTATAGAAATTAAAAAAATAACAAAATGTATTCTGAACTTTAAAAAAATATTTTATTTCTAACTTTAACTGGCATTTTAATAAATTTATATCTCCAACACACACAAACAGATGATAATTTAGCCGCATATTATATTCCTACTAAATGTCCCAAGCAAAATAATTTTTCACAACATCAAAGCCTTTTTTGAGTACTGTCTGTAAGTTACTTTATACCTAACACAAAGAAAACCAATGTAAAAAAAACAAATGGCGACGTGAAATAAACAAGTTAATAGATTTATACTATCTTCAAAAATGATGAAAGTCGAGAAACCGCACTTCCGTTTTTTGTTTGTTTTTTTTTTTGTTTACGATAAGCAAAATGCTCCAAAGAGTCCAGAATACCATTATAGATGTATAGGTATAAATGGTTTCCATTGGTTTTTAAAACTTCCGGTTATAATCAGCAAAAGGAACGACACAAACAAAAACGCTCTGGTGAAAATTAGAACCACTTTTCGACGCAATAAAAATAAAAAATACATCAAAGTTAATATATTATACTCGTTAGTTGGGTATACAAAAAAGTTATACAATTTTCTTATTTTAAATGGACGAAAAGTCTTTTTACAAAACAGTGCATCAGCTTTTTAACATAATTTTCGGTGTGATGAAAATATCACTTGTACTTCCTTATAAGCGTCGCGGGTATAAACATAAAAATATAAATTAAAGTATTTGACTAGATTGCAAAAAATTACTCATGGCTAAAAATTATTCGAATAATGTGTTTTTCAGGTGGAGAATGGAGGCCCAGCCATTGTTGGATGTGTGCAGTGAGTTTCGGTCCTTAACAATAATAATTGTTGAACATTGTCGACATAATAACATTCAAAGAATATTAGGGTTGCGTGTGATCATGTCAAAAACAGAAAATTTCACTCAACTTACTGTAAAAAGCATGACGTAGATAATAGGTTAAGGAACCTAATTGTTAACTATGGCGAAAAGAATTCTAAGCATGTAGAAACCAGAAAGAAAATAGTTCATGTAAAAAAAATCTGGACAACAATATCACATATTTACCTTGCACGATATTATCTGCACATTATTATCTGCACATTACTATCTGCACATTATGTTTCAGTCGAAATGTATAATAATACATAATATAGTATTGTTTTAATGTTTTAATTTACGTTACTATACAAATATCAATAGGAATAATTCAAATTAATTTGTAGGAGAAAAAATATTGTTTTCCGATTTCATTTAATACTACGGTGTACTGTATTATAAAAGTTAAAAACTGAGCTAGTTCGGTTTTTTTTCTGAATGAATGATAATAGTATTATATATTATATTATAGTAAATACAAATCACATAATTTCAACATCAAGAGGAATATCATATTTTCTATTAGGTAGTAAATAATTATTAAAGTTATATTTTTCTACATTTTCTCCATGATTTTTTTTTTTTTTATATACGAGTAAGGCTTGATTTTGTATTATACTCAATTCAATATAAGTGCTTGCAAAGAAAACACAGACTGAAGTATCGTTCAAATATGTTTTTGCTATATCACATTTTAAGGGTTGCAGACGCGAAGGCATCAGTATACTCAAACAAAATCGTAAAGAATTTTATAAATAACAAAAATAATATTCTTGTGTTATACGACTACTGTAGGATTAAGTGCCTCTCGAATATATTATACTTAAAAATATTTTATTGAAATATAAAGTTAATTAAAAAAATTTAAGTGCAGTATTTCATGATTTTTAATACGATTACACGATGTTCTAAGTCAAAACAAGAAAAGATATTTTGATGATTATTTTACAATTTGTTATTGACGTATTGTAGTAATTATTGAAGTATGGGAATCATACAGAGACACATGTTGAGTTATGTTTAGGTAATTATAATATTGTTTATTAGTATCGTATCTATGTTATAATAAATGCTTTCACAATAATTTAAGTGCCTCAGTGTGTGCTTTCAGATGCGAAACCCTTTCTGAGTGTACGCACAGGCTGGTGCCACTATCTCCCGGATGGGTGACCACCCTGGATTTGTAACGACTAATCCTTTCCACACATACACACACTTGTTAAAAACCTACAGTACCCTCCCACACAGTACCCCAGGCTAATGACCTCTCAAGTTTTTGAAGCCTTAACCTCAATAAAAAAATTAAAATATTTTAAACTACTGTATCTCTGAAACTGAGCTTAATATATTATAGTAAGACGTTTGGAACCCAATAACACTCAAGAATTCTTGTCTGATCAAAAGAGTACAAACTTTGTGGAATTTTGTGAAGATAAATAAGTACCTATATAGTATGAAACAATGGAAAATGTTGATAATTAGAAATAATCGATTATTTTGCTGTATGATACGCACAAATGGAGAGTGGGTTGGAGTCCAGGTCCAAAAGAGGTGACATCGCAGAATAGTACTTTGTTATTTTTATTTTACCAACTAATATATAATATATTTTATTATAACACGTATAAAAATAATAAGAAAAAAAATGAAAAATGTGTAATTATTTTTTTTTTGACCCCCCCCCCCTCCCCCACCGGATCACATACACACAAACACAAATTAAAAATATTGGTAGTACAGTGATGAATTGTGTTTATGCCATGTCGTATAATAGACATAATAATGTGGAAAACTTTATGATGGATAAAGTGTGTGAGGGTTATGCATGAGGTTATTAAGTCGACGAGGGACTCAACCTTTTAGAATAAAATAATATTATGAGTTGTAACATTGAAAAAATATCAACGAACCATTTGTGAAATATATTATACAATTTTTAATTATATTATAGTACAAAATAATTTTTCCTTGTAATCCCATTTAAAGGTATGGGATACTTAATTTTTTTTATATATATATATGTATAGTGAAAAATCATAATTTATTCACGATTTAATTATTGTACCTACATAAATAAATTATATAATAAAATCATTTCCACTCGATTAAACAACGGAATGGCAATTTTTCCTTTCTTTCTATTAGATTTGAAAATTAAAACTTCTATTTACTTGTTTTTAAATGCAATTAAAATAATACCGTAAAGTTAAATAGTTTTATACATGCTATATATTATATTAGATAACAACTTTCGCATAATAATTTATGAGACATTTTTTTTAATATTATTATTACTTCTCAATTACTATTATAACAACATATTATTATTATAATATTATACCAAGTATGATTATTAATATAAATTAAATTTAACTAAATGTAATAATATACCTAGCTACCTATATTTTGATTCCTCGAAAAACGTAAAACAAGTTTATAGATAATTATTCCATGTATAGATTACAATACATTTGTATTGTATACCCAATGGGGTTTCTTGATTCTCCTAGGACAAGTTCGATTAACAAAATATGTTTTACCGAGGTTTAGTTGGTGCAGTAACTTGTGGTTTCGTCAAAACTAGAGAATCCTCAGGAAATCGTGTGACTATATTCCAACCACAGCTAATTTCTTAATTAAAGGTTTGTGGGAGTATATTTCACAGCATAAGTGACGATTAACTGCGCCGGGAACTACATATTATTATAAGTAAGCAAACTCTTATGGTATGGTATCATACGATATCGTTGTACAATATCATATATTTTGTGTACGATTTAAGCCGGAGTTTTTGGCGACTTGTAAAACAACACCAATAATATGGTAGGTACTTAGGGCTTCATATTTCAAACGGCGGAAGTTAATAGTGCACTTCACAATATACATTATATTATTGTCTTTGGAGCTTCATAGTTTTCGAAATTGAATAGCAAATTCTAGTATAAAGGCACCAAAGCAAAATACGACTCAAATTTTAAATTAAAAAATCACGGAAAATTTAACTAAATACCTATACACATTCTTAAGATTTTAAATTAGATTTATAAACACGTCATGCTGTATAGGTATATAAGAAAATATGAAAATGAAATCGATGGATAATATTAATTTGAAAATAAAGTAATTCGTTTGCACAGGTGATATAATAATATCATCGTTTTGAATAGAGATAAATAAATCAAACAATGTTTAGAGCTAACTGAAAAAAACTAACCTTTCATCATATTTTTATAGTAAACATGTGAAAATATTAACACAAAAATTAAACTGTGCTTTGATAACGTTTCAATTTTGTTTCCATGTTCAGACGCTGTAGTACTGTATATACGTCTGTAGTCTGTACATACCTATGTGATTAAGTGTTTTTTTTAATGTTCCTATAACCAATGTAAATAAAAACCTAAGCCATATCATATTTTAACGTTAAATTATAATGTAAGAGCATCTCACTTCTTGGCTAACTCAATTCATTATAAATATAAGTATATTTATAAGCTACAAAAATTTTTATTTTTTAAACCTCAAATTTGCTATTTTTTAATTTTATAATATCAACAACAATAATACTATTAGTTTTTAAACAATTTAATTATAAGTGTCTACGATCAATGAAAATCAATGATATATAAAAACATACTCATACCTATATTATTTGACATTTTAAGTAACACCAAATATATGCACGAAATGAAATCGGATTACTTATTCAAATTTATTTCTCATGTATTGTATCTAGAAAATAATTCATATTATTTCTTATTTTTTATAATATTATAATACCTCATATTTTATATAAACACTGAACTTGGAATGTCATCTCAAATAAACCAAGAAACAATATAAATTTAAATAATTGAACAATTTCAAAACTTACTGTAAAATATAAACTTAAAAAAAAACCTTTTTTTTAATATTAAAGTTGTTGAGAATTAAGTTATTACACCATCAATGATAATTAAAATTATACCGTAAGTTACAATAGCTACATAAATTACAAATAATTGTTAATATATAATATTATGGTATATATTATTATACATATAGCTATAAAAATATCAAATATTAGGTAAACTAGTATTGAACATCAAATATATATGTTAATGGTATATTACAGGGGTGGTAAGTAATAAAAGAGTCGCGAGCCGCACAATATTATGATAAATAATATGGAGATCAGGAAAAGGAATATTACCTATTATGAAATTAATAAAAATGTTAAGATGCGATTTTACCACCTCTGGTATATTATATTATGTACAATTATTTACCAGTCTTCTTTGAAATCTACACTTCTGACATCGCATAGGTGAAATCTATAAAGTGTACCTATGTACTCTGATGATATAGGACCGGTGGCACAAGCAGCTATCTCACTCTATTAGATACCATGCCGAGGTCATGAGGACTTTTCGTGTCTTGACAGATACTTCACAAATTGGTACTTAACACTAAATAATGAGTTTGTGGATAATGCTTTTAACCTTAACAACTAGGAAACCAAGAGAAACCTGTAGGTAAACATTGCACGTACATAATATGTGCCTATAGCGACAAGGCGCCCAGTTACCCAGGATTAAATAAGTTGGGCCCTTAACCTTCAAGCAACATTCTGAAGAGGTTAAGAACTAAATTATTAATACTAGAAACAATATAATATAGGCGAACTGGCTGGCCCTCTGCTTAGACTCATGTGAATAGTGCTGCTGAATACTACTGATCTAGGCTTGGAGTGCTCACTGAAAAAACTATATCGAATTCATAAAATGATGCAAATTAAGTCAGCGACCTTATACAAGGAACTCAAATTCAGCGGTTACTAGTGTTTTAAAACATTGCACCATCTGATAAACGGAGGATAAAGCATACCAACAGAATAATGGAAAAATTTAAAAACAATCCACTCATATACGGCAGACATCAAAAATTTTCCGTTTAAAATATTTAAGACAATGCACCTGGTTTGGGACCAAACAAACTGCTAACGTTCACTAGTATATTTGAAGAAATAATCCCTCGTTTTATATTAAATTATCCATAAAACATGGAATGGCAGAATTTTTGTATTCTGTATCACCTTCCAACAAATTAAAAAAAAAATGCACCAATGTGGTACATTCTTCAAAAGTTAAGCAGACGACAAGAATCAGACATTTTTTTCTAACCCACGGATTCTTAATTACCTAGTAAAGTTTCAACATACACATGCAATAAATACCAACAAGACTTAACCCTCCAACACATCATCCAAGACTGCCAATAGCCAATTATTATTTAAAAAGACTTTATAAATAAGGAAGAGTGTTCTAAAAAAGGGAGTATCTTTTACAACTCGTTTACCAACCATTAAAATGTATAGGTATTATTATATTATACACAATATGATAGGTCCATACAAATATTCAGTAAAAATATTATAAAGATGGAAAAACATTCGCTCATGTATTTGAAGTTTCAACAGTAAAATAATGATAAACGTATAAAATATTTTGTATTTATTTTATTATACAGGTATTTGTATTTGTTACACACTATAATATTAATAATAAACACACAAGCAATTTTTTTCATAACATTTACTTTACCTACCCGGTATCATATTATTTATCGCATAATATTTGAATTTATTGCCATAAAGTATTATAAATTCGTTGACACTGACTAAACACAAATACCATATATGCTAGGCACTGCGAGTCGAGATCATTAGTGAATTCTTTTTTTCTGAGCTTGAATTATGTAATATCAAGATATTGTACTTACTGCAATCTGAATCCGTAGGTTTAAATAACAAGTAACTAAAATTTGAATAATAATGAATAATTATATGGTATAATACAATGTAAGTAATAAATTATTACAAAATAAGTTTGCATAAATCTTTAAAAATAAACTGGAAATTTATGGTATGTATACTTTTTGAATTTGCAAAGTTCACAGTGCATTTTGAAAAAGTTCAAAATTCAATAATAATATGTTGAGTTCATGCGATTCATTTGACACTGTATTATAACTGTATTGAACAATACCAACAGTGCGTAGTGTGAAAAATGAACATCGAGTTCAATGTGCATGCCAAAACAACAATAAATTGACTTTTAACTAAAATCTGTTCCGTGTCTCAGTGTCCGAGAAGGTACGTGCACCTTGCCAGGTATGCTTTGCGGTTCATATGAAATGTGACATTCATAAATTGTTTTGACAAAGTTAATAATTGTTAAAAAAGAAAAATAACAAAACAAATAGGTATTAAAAATCATAATAAAACCCTATTATGAAACCGGTCAAAGAGATAACGCATTAACGCTGTATTGTTATTCGTTCGGGGTTACCTGTTGATTGTTCTGTACGTGTGCGAGTCATGTTATAAATAACAATGAGTTTAGAAAACAAGAGAAATGTATTTCAACGAACAAATTATCGAGTTAAATTATTCCGCAAATTCATGTGTGCACGAAGTAATGAAACAAAATCATAATAAATTAATCACGTTAAGATAGAAAACCAAAACGTAGAATGAACAAAAATCACCAGAATTTTTAATTACATACTGAAATAATTCTGGTGGTAAAACTACAATGTCAATACCATAAAAAAAAACTACACTCAAATTCAAATACATATTAGATACTGTGATTTGTCAAATACTAAACTTGTACATATTTTGTTGATTACTAATTCATTGAACATGATCTAAACGAGTTCATTTTTTTAACAATTTTTATAATTTTGTTTTAATATGCTAAGAGCCGAGATGGAGAGATTATATTTTAAAAATCAACCTTGGAAAGTTTCAACGAGATTCGAAATTGAAATTTAGCGCTACTTGAAACTTTTGAAAAACGGCTTCTGACTAAAAAGTGTATAGAGTATACTATAAAAACATATTATAAATATATTGCTAAATAGTAAATATCATTGAATAAAACCGAGATATTCCTTCCTTCATTGAGAATCTTAAATATAATTTCATATAATATTATATAATACCTTTTATTCTGATGCATTCACGATAGACGTTTTTGCCAGAAAACCATTGAATAGAAACAACGGTCTGATATCGTGCGATTGAGATGTTTCCTGGGTTTCAAGAAGAACATAGGTAATTAAAACTGTAATTAATTAAGATAATTTGAAAACTTAAAATTTAATCGATATTTTATACTACATAATATCGTCCGCAGAAAAAGGTCAAACATCAGTTCAACAGGTTATTGTTTCATACAATTTATTTCCATGTCATTTTATTACTCTGAAAAGTATGTATGAAACAATAGCATAATTTTAGTATGAAAAAAAATTCTACTGTATATTTATAAATACATACCTACTATTATATGTGTATTATTGTAGTAAAATAAACAGTACGAAATTAGCCAGAAAAACTATACATAATATTCTTTAATATTTATGTTGTGTCTTATGAATATTAATGATTTCGCAGTATTTCAAATACATTAAAATTGTATTTCCATGAAAAAATATTATACAGATGAACTATTTATAATAGTATAGCACTTTATTATATTGCTACGATAAAGTGTAAGTAATATTATATCATCCTATACTAATCGTCAAATTGTATTTAATTATTTCGAGATGAATCAATATTGTAGATGTTATTGAAAAAGCTATAATAATATTGTGCAATGGAATTCGCGAGAAAAAATGGTCACAATATGTATCGATGCGATGCGATGAGATGATATTTACATGTAAAATTCTAGACCAAAGTTTACATCCAGCGTTTGATTGATGACCACCAATTACGACTGACCACGATTGTATACAAGGGGCTAATATTGAAGTAATTGATATTGAAAAGTTAAGTAAAAAAAAAAAAAAAAACAGATCGCTTTAAACCCTGAAACTTCTGAGAAATAGAATATTTTTGAAAGTTTTGCAATGAACAATCAGCAGCGGATTGATTGTTGGAAACTTTATGTTTAATCATCGTAAACAGTTAATTTTCCACTCATCATTTATAACACGAATCGCTAGACGATTCGAGACGGTTTTTCAAGTGATCTCCTTCGTCGAGTCCAGACGAAAAGTCACTCTGTGTAATTTACAAACTCCCAACGTTCTACAACTCCCATTTCCACAGAATCTAAAACAAAAAAACCACACCACGTTACACGTATAATAAATACGAAGAGCTTTGATCACTAAAATTACCCGGTTGCACGAAGTATATGTGTATGAACGTTTTTACTGAATTGGTAAAAATAAAAAATATAGAGAGTTTTAATCGAAACACATATAATTTATTTGAAATATATAACATTGTTAAACTATGCTATTTTGAAAGTATAATATTAATAATGATAATAATATTATATATAATATGTAATCATGAATTTTATTTCGGTCTGTGTTTTTATTTTTGACGTTCAAAGTACGTATTTGACATTAAAAAAAAACATCAAAATAATTAATGCATTTTAATATTATTTTTGTTTTTATTTAGTCTTAAGCCCGACGACTATGGCCATTAGCTCTTTTGGTTTTTGTAGGTTTTTATGTCGGTAGGGGGAGGAACACGTGTGTGTTTTGTTTGGTAGAATTTTTGATTGGGCATCCGTAGGTATCTGCCATGCCTGGTTGTTCTCAGGACACCGTGACTTGGCCGAAGAAAAATGCCGCCCATGACCTAGGTATCGAGCCAGCGTCGGCTTAGACCGCTCGGTCACTCCTTCCCTCTTTAATATTATTATGTTGCTAACAATATACCTATTATATTATATAGTTATATTCAAAATACGATGTTTTCACATTGAATAAAATATTGTAATCATGTCGAAACCTACCTATTCAGTGGTATGTTCTTGACGTACTTCATTTGTCAATAATATTATTCCTTATAATTGTGCAAGTATTGTTAACAGTTTTAAGTTTGTATTATATTGAGTTCGAAGTCTTGAAGACCTGAATGATTATTCAATGATCGAGGTGAAATTCAGTGGTTGTTCAAGTATCCACTAGTACACTAGGTACTTAAAACTTTAACCACCGGTGAGAACGATGAACACTTTCTACTAAGAGGCCATCTCAAAAACTTTACTTGATTTCAATGATATTGACCGTTGTTTAGAAAAAAATATTTACAATCAAGTAACTTTTAGTCGTATTATTTGTATTTTTATAAAATACACACTTACTGCATTCAAAACAAGTATTTAATTATTTAAACTCTCATGAATACTTTGTATTTTAAACATAATTTGATTAAATTCTATTTTCATTTTGCTATTTTTTTTTCCAAATCTATGTGTTTTTTATAATTTAGTTCAATGCTTAAATTAATGCGCCCCAATTACAAAAATCACAATGATTTTATAGTTTGTCACTCGACTCCTTTTGGTCATTATAATACTATGGTATAATAACAATTAATTTTACTATCTTCGAGCTCTGTACTATAAGGCACAAGCAATTATCTTTAACTGTTTCACAAAATAATAAACAGTTAACAATTCCGACATAAATTATAATTATTAATTATGGGGAATCTATTAAAAAATAAGTACAGTTATTATTAGAATATGTAATAAAATATAATATTATAATGATTTTTATCAACTTAATTGAACAGTATTAAATATATACATTTTTCAGTTGTTAAGTTCTGTTATTGGACTCGAGCACTTGTTAAATTGTAAATATTATTTTAAAAGCCATTTAATTTACTTTTGTTCCAAGAAAAGCACGGGTTATAAGTGCATTTTAATAATAATAATAAAGAGTATTTGAAGGGTGAATTGAAAGAAAAAATAAACTGTCTTTATATAATTAATGGGAGGGTACAATTGCGTCGTCATTGCGTTGTATGTAATCTAAAAACAAGAATATAGTATGACTTACAAACAAATAATTAGTATTATTAAATTTGTTTGATATTTTTCATTACACATATTTATAATACTATATTTTTGTTACAGTATTAATATCTAATTTTGTAGAGTCTTTAATAGACTGCCTATTTGAGTATCGGTATTACATTTTTTTTTATGATATTGAATATTTATTAAAATACTTTGTTTTGTATTAAAAACTTTTAATTTTATCATATTTTTTTCCATATAATTTATAACTTATACTATAGTCGAGACATTATTGTATAAAATGAAAACTAATAATATTGCTAAAGTATTGAATTTATTAGAAACCCAATGTTTAAAAACTGAGTAGACTTTAGAAAGATATTGATCAAAAAAAATAAAATAACAGTTGATTGTACAGCAATTCTTTGGAATCAGAAATTGTGAAAAAGTATTTCAAGAAGAATTAGTTGAAAATGAATAGTATAATAATCAAAGAGATAATAAATATTTATATTTTCATAGTTAATTATATAATGTTTAGCACTCAGTTACCACGAAGTTCCTCCATTGAACGTATTTTTAAATCAAAATCGAGGATGGGGCTTATGGCAATAACAGAACTCGTCTTATAGATGTACATTTAAAAAATTTAGTTTATAAAATGTAACGATAAATAAACATTAAAAAAAAAATCAAATTTGTGTACACAAAGAATTTCACAGTAACTTTCCAATAATTTATTTTTAACTATTGAATATTTACACAAATAATTTTTAAAAGTGTCTTTTACAACACATAATATACCCATTAAGAATTACAAGAATCATGTTGATATAATATTACAGTTTGTATTTTACATTTAAATCTTTAGTACGACAGAATAGTCAAAAGGAACAAATTTAATATCATTATTATTAAATGTGTACATTTAAATGGAAAAGTGCAAACTGACATGCAAAAAATCAAATAATTATTTAATAAAATGTACCTATTTTAGATTCTGAGTGAAACGATGAATGTATTGATTTTACAATGACGTGTGTTTTTTTTTTATATATTTTTGTGTCTGTTTACACGATAAGTAGTCGAAATAATGCTATTCGATTTTCAACTTCAGTAACTTGTTCGATTGGAAAGTGAATATCGTTAGTGCATTGGGAAAGGGCAAAATTCCCAGTAATTTTCAAAAGCGCCAAGAAAAACAGAAGAAAAATTAAGGAAAAACGGGAATTTTTACTCAAAATCGATTTTTCACAAAATTGAATTTGGTTTATGGTGAACTTTAAGACAATTGACCGTAGATACATGACATTTTCACTGGTTGTTTATATTTGTATTTTCTATACACGATAACATTTTGAACTGTTTAGGGACATTTTCATTTTCCATTTTTTTTTAGTTTTGTTCTAAAAATATCAATAAAATTTTATTTGTTGGTTAAAAAAGCTTAAAATTTAATAGAAGGCTCCTAGTATATTGTTTCAAAGGCAGATGAAAAATATTAAAAATCCTTAATCACAGTTTTTTTTTATAAGCATTTAAAGTTCAAAAATTGACAAAATATGGAAAAATCACGAAAATTAACAAATTATTTTGAGTTAAGAATTCGTAAAAATTTTTCTTTTTAAATCTAAGATTTGAAAATGTAATATAAGATTACTCATAAGCTTGTCTACCTTTATCAATAAAAAAATATCTACCGGAAAGCCAAATTAAATTTTTATGAGCGTTTAAAGTTCATAATTGTACAATATAGGATATTCACTCGATTTCTCATGTACCCAACGATTTCCTTATTTTGTTGTAATTCGAAAACGAATAATTTATTGTAGGTACATGAAAATTTCACTGAATATTTATATTAGCATTTCCTATACACCCTATAATTTTGAAAATATTTTGACTCTTTTTGAGCTGTTTACGGACATTTTCAGTTTTCAATTTTTTAGTTTTTTTTTTCTGTAAATATCAATAGAGTTTTATCTGTTGGGCCAAAAAGTGTAAAAGTTGAATACAATGCTCCTGATATATTGTTACGTACAATAACAATTGAAAAATATTAAAAATATATAGGCACAAATTTTTATTGTAAGTATTTAAAGTTTGAATTTTGACAAAATTTATCAAAATCTTGAAAATTATTAATCATTGTAATTAATAAATTATAAAATGTTCAGTTTTTATAGCTAAGGATTTAAAATTTAAAACAAGATTCCATGTAAGTAGTTAATTCTGTTAACAAATATCTAAAAAATATACAAGCACAGTTTATTTTTAAGACATTTTAAGTTGAAATTTGGACGAAATTACATAATAAAAAACCTAGAATACCTATTTTAGTTATTTTGTTGTGTTTATATAATATTATTCGTGGGTACTTGAAACTTCTAAAGTGTACTATTATATATCTATGATAGTATCACGGTTTGTTGTTGATGAATAACGCGTTATAAGTACCTAATGGATATTGTGATATGATTAATTTTGAATTTATTATAGGTACCTATTATAGGTCAATTATTTTTTTAATACCATAGAAACGTACATAATATGTCTTAAACCTAGACTGACATACCGTCTCCGTTCAGAATCGTTTTTCTTGTACAATTATATTATATCATTGAATTCAAATTTAATACCATCCATTATACATGTGACCCACTTGTAACCTAGCAGAACACCTTTTTTTAATTTGTGGTTCTACTTCTATTTTATTTTATTTAAATCCGGTTACCTATCTATTGTTTTTTTTTTATAAATATCTTGCAGTATTCATTTATTTATTTAAAGTTTATGTCATAATCATATTTCAGTATTTTGTAACAATATGGATAAATTATCAATGAATTATTAAATAATAATATTTCAAATTAATGTCTTGATATCCAAAATTAAGTAGGTACACATTTAAATATTTTATGGATCATTGTATTTTTAATTAGAAAACATTTGTCATTACTTGTGTAAAAATATAGAAGTATAGAAATTAATGAACTGTGGTACATTTTAATGTTTTATATGTAATTTATTTGTGTAAGATAAAGACCTCAAAGAAGTTGATTTACTTTTTTATTTACTCAATCAACTTAACACTTAGCCAAATAATAAATTTAGAGAAAGCTAATTAAATGTCAATCATGAATCAATGCCATAAAATATAATTAAATGTATGAAGTAACTTTTCGTGTTCAATGGCCGTTTTATCTGATACCAATACGGCAATACCTATACGTTTGAAAATTTAAATAAAATTGAATCGTCTTGATTTTATTTTTTCCCATGGTGAAACGAGAAGTACCTACGTACCTTATATTCATCGTCAAAGCCTCAACTCATGATGCGACAAAATTTTAGTTACGTTTTTTGGGGGTTATTGTGTTCCCAGTTAAAGTTAGAGTAATATGTTTTCGCGGAACCGGTTGGATTTTCAGTGTTGGAGACAGTCGTCGTCAATGAGATGATTGCCCTCGACGCATGCGTGGTATGCCACTCTGCTGCAGCTGAAACAGAAAAACAACGTCGTGGAAACGGCTGAAATCTCCTTTTGACCCCTTTGCTTCCGGGCACCCCTGCGACACCAGGGGTGGTTCAGAAGTCATCGAGGCGGATATCGCGTTTCGAGATAATTAAACACAGAATAAAGAGGCGAAACATGTCATCCGCGACCTTTGCGCGCGTAACGTCGTCGTCGTCTACCCAACCAACCAGCCACCCACCCATCCCCTCGTCATCGAGACGGTTCAATTTAAATGCGACCGGCAAACGTCGCGCCGCCGCCGTCGTCGACCGAACGGTTGGCTCGTTTCTTAGCTTCTCGTGTGTCCAATTTATGGTCGAAGGCTTGATTATACTCCATTCCTTTCCATTAAACAGTCGCCAAGAAAACATGACTGTACGAAGACGCGGCGGTAAACAACATTGACGGTGTAGTGGAACGGGTGGATATGGGGATGAGGGGGACAAACGAAGCAGGAGGAAACTCGATGATCAGCTGCGCTTTAGTGGCGGCGGCTGGGGGGGAAGGCCGTTATCTCGTCGCGTTCATGTTTATTGTTCGAGCACGATAAAATAAAGGCGGGTCGGTAGGAAAAAACTGGCTTGACTCGAACTCACTTGTTTAATCAAAACTGACGGTTGTTTTAATTATGACAATTGTCGGCTTAAATGGCCCGGCAATTGGATTGACAAATTGTTCTCTCCCGCCATAACGCTCTGAGCACGCGCTCGTAGTCTTTTCCAACCTCGTCGCTGGAACGTGCAGGTCGTGGCGCCTGATTTAATTTCCTCTCGGCCGAGGCGCCACCGCTACCGTATAATGCGCGCGTTATTATTTTCGCGCCCGCGCGCACGCTTGCCATTAGCATATAACCAGTCGGTCTCGTTTATAACTGCTACGACAATAATAACAATAATAACTTCAATGAATAATAATAAGAATGATTTTTTTTTTTTGATCAAACAATGCACCAGATAGCAAAATTATGTTATAATAATATTCTAGCAATGTGAAATATAAAATAACAATATTCTACATTAGGTTCCTTCAATCTTTTTAAATATTCTTGTAATATTCTCAGAAAGTTTTTTGTCAACAATTTTCATATTCTGAGAATATTATACTATAATATTATCATAATCTTAGTCTTATAACATTATCATCATGTTAATAAAACAATACTCTTATAATATTATTCACTTAACATTCTGTTAATGATCTTTTATATTCCAGTAATACTGTTGTTATACAAATTAAAGGGAAACAAATGTGATGATTAGGGTAGTTAAGTTACTGTTTTTAAAACCATACTAAATTGATTGCATTATTGCATTGAAACATTGAAATTTAAAAAATTTAATAAAATGTACGTAGGTAATAGGAATTAAAGTGAAGAAATAAAATAATATGCTGCATAACAACTATTAATTAATATTAGATAATGTTAACTAGGGAAATGTAATAACATATTAACAACAGTAAGAATTGTGTTATTACAATAATATAAACTATAAATTATATTATGCATGAGCATGAATCACAAACCTATAATACAATAAAACAACAATAGATAAATATCAAGAAAATTATAATATAATAATTTTTATTAACCTCAAAACTATCTTATTTATGGCTATATAGTTTAAGACACCAACCGATGCAGAACAGCATAAGCAATACAAACAGGATAGGTGCTACTGACAATTTAGGCCAGCTTAGAATTATAATAATATGATGAATATAAATTAATAACAAAAATAATAATAATCAGCTTAAAGAAAAAAAAAACTAAACATCTTCTTAATGTTCAAACAATTTTATAAAATAATATTGGTGGTCATAATGATCATTTCAATTTTTTCAACAATCTGAACGGTGCATGTGCTAACCAAACGCCCAGTGGTAGTTCAATTTCTCGATCCGTAGCCATTTTATACTTGACGTGCATTCTTAGGGAATCTAGTATAATAATAATGTTTTAAATTAAAACAACATTATGTCAAATTGACAAATACATCATTATTTTAATAGTGATTAATATGATTAAAATATTACCTATAACAACACGATATAGCATCAACTTAGTGAACGGTTTTTTTTTTTTAAACCCAATGAGTGAATAATTTACTAAAAATTCATCATCAAACATTTTGGCAACTATTCTTCGAAGGCTGTGACCCAAATCCGAAGCAACTGCGATCAAAGATAGTTTTGAAACCTAAATATAATATAATAAAATAGGTACATGATTACATTTTTTTTTTTTTAATTTAACAAGTCTTATAAACACATTCATAAAAAATATCTGTAATTTAAAATTAAGTTATGAGCATAATTTAATTTTAATTAAAACTATATATTTTATACAAATTGGTCATTTAATTAACAATATATAAATAATATATTAGGAAAAACTAATAATATTTGAATTTTACCAAAATGTTCCGGAATTGAGTATCTTGGATAATTTTAGATTCGATACTTATTAGCTGCTCATCAGTGTTTATTGGAAATATAGAATGTAAATCTACATCCTGATGATTATCACGTGATAACGCACAGTTTGCTACAGATTTATCCGTCAAACTATCCATCAGAGACTCTATATTTGTATGCATGACATTAATAACACTCATCATTTTATTAATATCGTATTTCATATGAGTGACTGTTGTGAAAATATATTTTTCATAATCTGTTAAAAATAATTAATAATTAACTGCTAATTAGTAATTTAGTATAATAATAATATTTTATAAGTAATTAATTATTACCTGGATTATCTGACTTAATAGACTCAAAGTTAAAATTATTTTGTGTAGATGTATTTGATTCGTTTTGGAATATTTCTAAAAATATATGATGTATAATATACCAATTTAAAATAAATAAAAATGTAGGTTAATTATTGTAACTACCTAAAATACATACTTGATTTCTTTGGTATATTATTTTCATGAAATAATACTCTTTTCACTCTTAAAGTGTCGCCATTTTTATCGTTTTCATAAATTATATTTTTATCAATGTTATCCACAGTCCAATTTGCTGTTGGAGAGCATAAGACTTTTGAATAGCCTGTTGATTTTTTTGGAGATGGAGTAGGACTGATAGATATAGTATTGTGATCATTACCTTAAAAATATTACAATATATTTAAGCAAATATTAAAAATTATGAAGAAAGGAACTAGATATTTTAAAATAGATATCAAAACTTTATCTTATTATTAATTAGAACATAATACAATTATAAAATCGAAATTTATACTTCCAAATTAAAAAATACTATAATTTTGGCGTCAATATGCAATAGTTGAGGTAACAGTGAAGAACTTTTAAGGAAACTCTTAAAACCTACTGATGATCTACAATATAACTTTATAACAACATGACCATTTTATTATAACATTTAATAAAGCCGAGTATAATAAGGTTGGGAACTTATAATTTACATTTTAGTATAAAAATTATTATTATTTATTAAATGTCACTACATATAAAATGAAAAACTAACTAAGTCTATATATTAATTGTAAGAAACTATGGTACTATATTTAGTAGAATTTCTTACAATTTATAGGTAGATATATAGGCTTAACTTTTTATTTCATATATGTAGTGACATTTTATATATACCTAATAATATTTTTTATACTAAAATGTAAATTATAAGTTCCCAACCTTATATACTCTATATTTGTATGCATGACATTAATAATACTCATCATTTTATTAATATCGTATTTCATATGAGATTTATTTCATATTTCATATACTGTTGTGAAAATATATTTTTCATAATCTGTTAAAAATAATTAATAATTAATTGCTAATTAGTAATTTAGAATAATAATAATATTTGATAAGTAATTAATTATTACCTGGATTATCTGACTTCATAGACTCAAAGTTAAAATTATTTTGTGTAGATGTATTTGATTCGTTTTGGAATATTTCTAAAAATATATGATGTATAATATACTAATTTAAAATAAATAAAAATGTAGGTTAATTATTGTAACTACCTAAAATACATACTTGATTTCTTTGGTATATTATTTTCATGAAATAATACTCTTTTCACTCTTAAAGTGTCGCCATTTTTATCCTTTTCATAAATTATATTTTTATCAATGTTATCCACAGTCCAATTTGCAGTTGGAGAGCATAATACTTTTGAATAGCCTGTTGATTTTTTTGGATCAGTGTCTGAATCATCTGCATTTGAAGAATCTGAAGGTACTAATAAATTATCATAAATTCTTTTTTTGTTGACTAGTGAGCTAGTTGTTGCAACACAATCTTAAACAAATAATAACATTAAGATTAAAATAATAATGTTACAAACATTAATTGTAAATTACTAATTGAAGAAAATATTTCATAAAATTATGTCATTATACCTTCTTTAATAAAATCGCAATATTTTTTTGGTTCTGGGCATGTATTTGCTAAATGGTCTTTTTTAGTTTTGAACATGTCAGGAGATATACTTAGTGATTTTTTTTTGATTTTCCTATCTTCATCGTCTGTACTAGAAAAATCAGACATACGAGTAGCTTTTGGTAATTTGGATCTGGTTTCAGCTAAAGATGCTATATAGTTTAAATATTGAAAATATATTATTAGTTATATAATTATACATCATTTGCTTTCATAAAAACAATTAAAATTTACTGTAAGATTTTTTTCCTAGTTTTCTAGCAGGATGATAAGTAAAATCTTTTTTATTGGGTTTTTGTTGAAATTCAATAAATTTCTTTACATTTTTTGTTTTGGCGGGCCAAGCGCATGTATCTTGTTTTTTGTTAAGCCAAATATTTGGTACGGCCTCTACACTATTTTCATCCGTGAAATATACAACAATCCAATAGTTTTCCATTTTACTAAAAATAATAATAATAAAAATAAAAAATTACTACGTATTGAGATAAGATTATATTATTAAATTGGTAATTTATAAAAACCTGTGATATTTAATTTACTAAGACAACAGATTTATTCATTGTGTCCAATAGTATGTATAATAGGCATGGCTATTAAAGTACCATCATTTTCCAGAACCATAAGTTTTTTTTTAATGCTTGTTAACTTCCAACAATTTAAATTCATTGATAAATTATCCAATATAAATATTTCCAAGATTGTAGAATTTATAGGATCAGTGAAAAATGGTAATAATGTTTCATACTTTTTACCAATTAGTAATATTTCATCAGATACTTGAATAATATTTAAACATTTTACTACTTCTCCATTGTTGGTCAAAATAGTACAATCTTTATTAAATTTAACATTAATTTTAAATTGACTAAATATTAAAGTATAATATTGTTGTCCATTGATATTTTTTGTTATTGGACCATTGTTATGTGGGTGCTTTAATTCTGATTTGTCATTATAATTTATTAAATTAAAAGATTCTTTTCTATTAATTGAATTTATTTCAGAATAACGATTAATTACTTGCTCTAATGGTTGATCTGCTTTTCTTACCAAAGACTTAATTTTTTTCATATAATTTTCAAATAAAAATGAACTGCAGTTATCTAGAGGACCGAATTGCTGGTAGTCATCACATAAATGTAATAAAGCATGAATATTGTGTGATAAGAGATATTTTCCATATATTTTTTGAAAACTCATTACAAAATAATCTAAAATATGTTTAGTATAAGGTATAAGACTACTGCGATCTGGACTAAGAAGTATTATCATAGAAATATTCAGAGCCATAAAATTAGTGTAACATTCATCACTTATAATTTTTTTTAAGACAATCGGACCTGTATACAACAAAAATAATCGGAATTCTGTAGCCTTCCACCGATGAATTTCGTTCATACTTCTACTCTTTCTTGAAAAATCAGATGTGATACCTAGATTCATTGATATCAATGATAAAGACAATTCCTTCACTTTTCTTGAATTAAGGCGGACGTGTAAAGGACCTTTTTGTATCCATAGAAGCATCAACTTTTTCATGACTCCTAAGCATACCAGGTGCATATAATCAAGAGAGAATTGTTTAACTGAATCGAATCCTGGTAATTCATTAAGTACAGAAAGAGTCTGAGATGTCTGAAAATCATCATCTATAAAATTAGTGTAAGCCTGATGAGTTCTCTCTGTGCACTTCTTCTTTGAATATGGAAAACATACTCTTTTATTCAAATATTGTCCATCAATCGTACAGCGTGTGCACGAAGAAAAGCCAGTATGGCTTTTAATTTTTAAAACAAAAGCCTTTGCGGGGGCGTCACAGCAATATGCACTAATTATGATTTTTCTTTTTACTTGATTTACAATTAAACCGTTCTTAATCAAATCTTTAGCTTCTGTAATGAAATCGGATAAAAAATTATTGCTATCTTTGGGCTTCTCATATCCAAAATAAATTCCAATAGGAAAAACTTTTTTTAATAATGGAGGTGAAACTATTACATATCCCAAGATTGGCCAAAATTGTGCACCACTACTCTTAAATAGTGGAAGTCCATCTATGCCTATAACAATTTCTACGTTCAGCATATTATCTGGAGTATATTTCATAATACCAGTTGTTAATCCAAAATGAAAATATGTGCCGCAGGGATCAACACTTCTTAATTTTGTAGAAGTTTGTTTGGGAGTAGCCAATAACGTTCTAGAGTCAACTGGAAAATCTTTGAAGCATTTGTGTTTTTTTAAACCTTTAAGCAAGTTATTGACAGCATTATGAGGTACATTAAATGTAATTGACCAACTAGCAATAAAGTCTTTTATAGACACAGCATCTTGAAAACCAGATTCGGGAAGTTGATTTACAGTATTTTCAGAATATTCAGGCATAACATTTGGCTCATTTAGTATAGTAGGTGTAATGCATGGTGTTATGTTTTGTAAGTGTTGAGGTACATATACATCTGGAGAAATATTTGAAGGATCATTATCATGTAATGGACTATTTTCATGATTATCAGCGAGGTTTTTGGAACAATAAAGTTGGTTTGAAGTTATCTTATTAGTTTCTATAAGTTCAAGAATATTGAGTTCATTTTGAATTTTTCTTTTTTTGGTGCGTTCACTTTTTATCATTTTATATAAAATATCAAAGGCACAATTACAGAAAAAATTTGATGTGCTAAAAAACTAAAACATATATATAGGTAAGTTAGATTCCTATATACCTACTTTTTTTCAAAATGTATAAGAAATATGAATAAGATAGGTAGGTTACTCATCAAAGAAATTATTGTAATTGATATGTTATTTTGTTAAAATATATATTATTAGGTACCTATAATGTAACCGAAAACGCATAATATTATGTATTACACATCAAATTAGGTATAATGTTAAATTTAATATATTTTGTACCTTATTGACAACTGGCTATATATGGTTACTTTCAAAATGTTCTAATCAAAGTTCTCAATGAATTTGTTTTTAAGATTATTATACACCCGCATACGCATTGTCTTACAAAATTGTCTGGTCCTACATGATGTTACAAATCATATTATGCTCCCAGTAATCTATTTAACTCTGTGTTGTTTAATATTATGCATAAGGAATTTTACACTTAAAATAATAAAATATATTCCAAAAAGTGCAAATATTTGTTTACCTATTTAATATTTGATATTTTTATTATATTAAGTATAACAATACCTATAATATATAACTGTATTCTGTAATAGATTACCATTTACTTAACCTAATTTATAACTGTAAGATACGTCTTGTAATAGATACAAAGTTTAACATTTGACAAAAATATGAGATGAAACTTAAACATTACAATTAATATATATTGTTATGGGCTTACGTGTACTAAATATTTTAAAGGGGATAAGTGGTGATTTTTTGTATTAATCTAACACACATGGAACATAATATTATATTATGAATTTAAACGTGTGTCATGTTCTATGTCAAATACGTACAGATTTCAATAAACCAATCGGTATGTTTGACATATTAAAACACATCTAAATTCCTATATCCCACGTGTGTGGTAAGACAGAAAATCACAATTTACAATAATTTTAAGTATAACAGAGTTACCTACATAGATTATTCACATAACCTATTATGATAATGCATTTGTACGACGTAGACAATAGTAGACTATTACTGGTATATATTCCTCTAATTGTATCAATAGGTAATCCACATACGTCATACATATGATACATACGGATAGAATCAAATATTCCAAAATATAAAAATATTATTAAATAATTTAATACTTACAACAAAATAACTTCTATGTATGACAGTCACTGTTACAGACTTACAGGTTAGTGTGTATTTGAGACTGCGTCCATATGCCTCATAAATAAAAATTTATTATTGTATCTAAACAGTGAACTGAGTGATCACAACAAAGTAGAGAATATAAATTATAATATAATAATATAAAGATAATACGCACGTGATCAATTGTGAATTGTAACGAGTACGGAGTAGGTAACGACCAACGACCGACGCGTCGCGACGGGTGAGCGGGCGACGATACAAACAACAACAGATATTTGTGGTATCTATTAATAAGTATTATTAATATTGTCTTTGTTTCCAATCTGCGTCTGGTTCCGCCGATACGAAACCGATGATTATTAATAGTTGATACCACGTTCGTTAAATAATAAATTCTGATGATGAGATTTTTTGTTATCGAAACTAAATCTCGTGTGTTTCAGAACGCACATCAGAAGTATTTACTTGGTGTTAATCGAGAATGGCAAAATCACAAACGGTTCAATCGATCGACTAGTAGGTAAAGTGGGGAGGGGTGGTCTGCGCTGCCGATAATAATAATCAATAATAAATAACAATAATCGGCGACCGCAGCGTTCGATTAATTTTATTGTAAGATAAATACGATAACGATCATAGTGGAATGACAGAATACGGAAATATAACGACGCTGAACGCCGAATGGTAATACGATTACCTACGATTAATGAGTTATTATTAGAAAAACCCTTTTTTTTCTCGTCCGAATAATAACGCATTAAACTGACTGGGTAAATTACTAATATCATATTACTGTGATTATTCGCCCGTCAACTATTCCATACCAAATATTATGTAATAACTAATAAGTAATATCTGATAATACTTATAATAGTAATTTTAATAACAAAATTGTCACAATTATGGCGAGGTACGCCAGTACACCACACTTTCTATGATAAAATAGATTTTAATCGTGTTTAAATCGTGGCTCCTAGTTCCTACTTAAAAAAAAAAAGAAAAACCGGTTAGAATTAAAATCCCGTTTTTAGCAGTTTTATGTAAATTTTCTTAAGTTTTCCCGTTGCGTTAAATAATAATTGGGAAAATTCTCGAAAAATTACCTCATTAATAAGTACCATCTAGATCCAATTTGCTAAAATATAAGATACTATAATATGTTGTAATCGAAGCACTCCTTCTGGTAGAAATTTTGTTTACAGGATAAAAAACAAAATAAAAATAAACATTGTAAAACCACTAGCTTCCTCGCTCCGCTCAGAATCTAAAAATGTGTTTTCCTACAAATTCAATGATTTACTTATAAGGATGATTTTGGTATTATTCAAAATTAGGTGGGGGAGTGAGGGATGTAATTTTATCTAGACAAAATAAAAAAATATCTAAAAAATAGTAATTTAAAACATTGTAAGCTGTATATTTCAAAAATATTTTTACAAAATTCAGTTTTTAATATTAAAAAAAAAACCTAACAGTATTATGTAAGAAATATTTCAAATGCAATATTATTTTATATTATAAACATAATATTCTTGAAACATTCTGACATTACTAGTTTCATAATATTACAAAAATAGGCCATTGAAAATATTTAAAAAATGTTTCGTGTGTAATATTCTGTTTTTAATATTTTACTAAGATTATAGTTATATTAAACTATAAATATTCTGAATTTAATCAGGGAGGAACATTATTGTAATATAAATATTACGGAATTGCTATGTGGGTGGCGTCGTAGGGTAAAAGATAAAAACAAGTATACCTATTATACAGCAAACACAATTTACACTATTCGATATTATAATATTCGAATATGATAAAATTCTCTGAAGCGCACGGCGCGTGTCTTTGGCATTATTAATATTTTTGATTTCACCTTAAAAGTAAATCTTAAATAAGTTTATCGAGCAGATATATTTTTAATTTCCTAAATACAGGTAGTTAGGGGGGAATTCAAATAATGACAGAAATAAGTTAATAGCTTCCTTCGTTTGAATGTTGTTTAATATTATTATTTATTATACTCTACCAAACTGATTAACCGAGTACATAAAAAAAACATTTTGGGTTCTCCCGTATTTTATGAAACAAATAAGAAACAGTTAATAAAACTAATAGATATTGATTATACAGTATACGAGTTCAATTTGTATAAATTGATCATAATAAAAGTAAATATTTACCTGCTACGTCATAAAGGTCATTAAGGCCTATGCAAACGTGTGATTTTTAAAGAGTTGTGTTTAGGCAATATTATTTTGTTCCTTGAGCTCACTGTTCATCTTTAAGTGTGTAATAAATTATTATTAGTGTGCTTATACTCCCAACCAATCACCCACATCATACATATTAAGCACCCACATGATATTAATTGGTCAGTAGATTAAAGTATTCAAAATCAATTTATGGAAGTGAAATAGTTATAGGACTGACAAAAATATTAGTACCTACTTCCAAAGGTCCTATTTAAAGAATGTAAAGATGTTTGAATGAATAAACAAGATTACTTTGTATCGGTCGGAACATTTTTTCAATTTTAACAAATGCTTGACGGGAATATATATTTTAAATTTTATCAATTTTTCAATTCGTTATAAAT
Source organism: Macrosiphum euphorbiae (assembly GCA_949089665.1). Lineage (NCBI taxonomy): Eukaryota > Metazoa > Arthropoda > Insecta > Hemiptera > Aphididae > Macrosiphum > Macrosiphum euphorbiae. The sequence continues at coordinate 137,645,640 of CARXXK010000001.1, read as the reverse complement.
ACATTAAAAATATTGAATATAATATGTGCTCCGACCGCTGCAAAGTAAACTTTTTTATCAAATCAAAAATATTTACACTTTTTAAATCAAACTACTAGAGGTACCAACATTGGTCAGCCGCTAAGGTAGTTTTAATGAAAAATATAAAGGGTTTTGCAGTTGTTTAAGGCATAGGTTTATTTTCAATTACCTACATATTTTAGGTATAATATAAACGAATTAATATATATTATTATTTATTGATTCAATTATTGAAAACAGTTAAAATTAAAATTTTAAAATCAGTATGGACACAGGTTGACATGTAATAATAATGATCATGTATACTCCCCACCAATCACCCTCATCATACCGCATCATACATATAACACACATGTTCACATTATCCCCAAAATATTCAAACCAATCTATGCACGTGAAATAGCTATGAGAAAAATTTAGTTGACATGTATATGTATTGAAATAGAAAATAATAGAAGATGTCTGTCATTATATTGTCTACTTAAATCCATCGTGGGTGTCAGGAACTACATACTGAAATCAACAACACCCGGCTTTACACCAGAGCATTTATTAGGTGTACAATCCTGGCTTGCCCCTACGAAAAATCGACGGCTAATCTAAAACTTCTGATAAACATAAGTCAAGGTATCCAACAGTGAGAAATATTAATACATTTATACCATCAATTGAATTTTCGTGCCCATTACAGATTAGACATTCGAAGTATAACAATATTAAGTGAGTTATTAAAAACACGTCCAATAAAAATAATTTTTTCCTGTTTTAAGTTGACAAAATATGTATAACGACTTATTTTGCATAATACTACTGTACAGTAATTTTGTATTGCTACACATTGTAAAACTATTCAGTCACTGTTTTTTTAACAATCGTATTATGATTTCGTGGATATGACATGCTTTCATCAAACTATACAATTTAATATTGTATTAAAACCCCACACGAAGAACTACAAGAAAAACGTTCTATTTTATCATTTAAAATTCTCGAAATAATATCACACATTGTTTTTTTTTTATTCGTGTTAGAATTAATAACTTTTATTGTTATTTTAACACTTTCAGACATTATATTTCACACTGGTTAACAAAATATAATAATATTTAGTAAGTGACGTCCCAAAATCCAATTATTATGTAAATCCTTGTTTGGAGTTTTTTTTTTTGTTGATATCTATGTAATTTTCGTTGGATGATTTTTTTTACAATATTGTTATTCTTGTTTTGTACAAGTTTAGTGCTGTCTTCCGGCATGGTCAAAATACTGTTTACTCCCATAACATTTTAAATCTGACTTGTTTAAACATTGCAAGATCTTAGTTACTTTCAATTTTCTAGGATGTAACGGGTGCCTGGAAAGTGATCAAATGCCACACGCTCGAATGATCTGCAATTGAAGTTTTGCAATTGAAAATTTGCAATTCAAATTTAAAATGTCGAAAATTCGTATAAACATTGCAGCGGGGATACAACTTAAGCACGAGTCATTTTTAATAAAGCCAAAACACTTTCTATCTAAGAATATTTTAATTCGTTGGTAACTTAAGGTCTCGTATTCTTATATTAGCTATATTATTGTTAGTCAGACCCATCTTGAACTCTTAAAGTTCCTAAATGTTCATAAAATATACTAGTTGAGTCACAGTGTTAGTTTACAATTATATTAACAATAATTTATGATATTATATAATAAGTAGCAATTAATCAATCATGTCTAAAAGTATTAGTTGGACGTATTAATTTACTAAAACATACCATTTACACTATTAGATAAATAGATACCTGCATGGTTAATAATCTTGTTATTAACCGTTGACGACCGATAACTTAACGAGTGTGCATAAATCTATTTATTCAAATATATTAAGGCAAATTTTCGGATAACAAATTTACTTTAATTCATATCAGCTATGCAAATGTAAGACACATGATTGTAATTTTATTATGAGTGTCTCGGGATTCGAACAAATATATTTACGAACAAATCACTTTGAATGGAATTATTTATGTGTTCGCATTCCCCCGAAGGGAATATTGTGTCCCATTAAACTTTGAACTGTTATGATTTCCAATTGAAAACATGGCATCCCGTTTACAACAAAGACATCGCACAAAGACTGCAGAGAGCGGATGGACGGTACGAAATTTCAATACAATCATCATACGGTAGAGTGGCTTTAAGTATATATACTTTTGTATTGGTCGTGCTCGGAAAAAAAATATATATACGTATATAATAATAGCATATTAAGAAATAACATGAAACGACGTACGCGATTACGGCTGAGTGTCTACCTCCCATCATTTGGGTCGATATATTTTTCGCGATCGTATGTGCAGTAATATTCCTCAGCCCTCCGGTATGCAGGGCATAGACATGTGTTTATGGAAGTTATAACGGTCAGAACAGAAAATCAAATATCGAATTCGTGCTCTGGCGCATCGGCGCTCGCCGTAGACTCGTGCATGTGTGTGGGTGTGTGGTTTTCCGTGACTTTTCGGCGAAATTTCTAGAGATGATTTCTGAAGTAGGTAAACTATAAGCACAAACCTCAGGAGACCCGCCTTACAAGGATAGCTACTGCTGCTGCTGCACTTAAACGCGAAGTTAACACGACTTTTGACGTTCGGTGCAGGGAGACGTAGTTATACGTCGGCACGTCGTCGTGGGATCGCGGTCGGTATTTGGTCTGCCGGGGGATAAAGTGAATTTTCGATTAAAGGAATCCTTCAGCTCAGTATAACAGCACCATCGCTCGTAACAATTCATTGGAACGTACAGAAGTCGTCAGAAGTCATATTATTATAATAACATATGTACACGCGACATCACGACTGCATCGTCACTATATTGGTGCAGTCGCCGGGGAAAGAAATTAATATGCGTATCCCCTGCACGACAATTATAGTACCTAGTACCTACCTAACACTATAATGTAATGATATATCATCGCATGATTGACGGCATTGATTATAAAATATACTATTTAACTAATCAATGGTGTTGGGAACGATAAGTTATTATTTTAAAAGGCGAACCACAGATTAAATGAAATTTAATTGATTTAAGATTTTCTAAAAATCTGTGGGCGAACGTAGGAAATGAGTTGTACACACACACACGTCGTATAATAGAGACGACCACATCGTCATAGAATTCACAGTGACTACGACGATAGTATACCAACAATAAGAATACATTATTTCTAATATATTGAATAACACTATTTACACCTATTTAATGTGTTAATACATATTTTCATTTTAATCACAATTTTTATTCATTCTTGTCGTACCGTTCACTATGCAGCTGTAAATTTACCATAAGACGTGTATTTAAGACAAATTCAGAGTAACGAAACCCCACGGGAAAACATTATCCTGTACAAAATGAAATATGTCATATGATATTATCATGCTTGTATAATATTATTGTTTAAGTATTTTCAAATTGACAATTTTAATACTTTATATAAATGCGTAGCTAAGTGGCGAGTATCTATGATTAATGAACACTTTTTTTTTTTGTCGGGAATAATAAACAACTATAGTATTATGTTTTTTAAACACATATAAATATCGTAAATTTTATCTTTTAAAATATTAACCATTTACCGATATTTATGTTCGGAAAAATTGCATTTATTAGATTGCTTTGCGGTAAAATATGAGAAATAAATCACATATCTTGGTTTAATAAAATACCCATAACTAGACTAAAGTGTGTTTATATTGTAGAAAATCGTTTAGCTTAATGGGCGGTACATATTCGTTTTATATACTTCCGCTATTTTTAAATCAATTTACATGAAATACGAGTTAATCTAAATGTATAATAATATGTATAATATATAATATTATTTATACACAAACTGTATATTTTCATACTGTATAATATTATTATTACTCAATAGTACATTTTTTGTGAACAAGTACGTTTTAAACACATAGTTAACGAAACAGCGTAATATTAATATTATAATATATGATAATATCTCATTATGTTTTTCAATGTTATTTTACATCTTAAAAGGACTATTAAAATTGAAAATAAACGAATACAACACTTCGGTAAGTCATTATATTCATTATTCATTAATAGGTACTGTAATATAAACTGTATAACTGTAATAACTCAATATACTATCTAATGTAATATGTACTTCTGTTCGAATTATTTACGTTGTATTTGTATTTTGTAATGTATTTAAATTTTCACTATTGTCTACAATTGAACTGTTATTTTAGAGCTAAAGGGAAACCCGTATATTTGTAAAAAAAAATTAAAATTAAAAAAAATAAATAAAAATTATTAATTATAGGATGAACAATTCCACAGAACTGTTGAAAAGGTTAATTTTTAATAAAAGTTATGATGCCGTACTATATTCTGTATTATACCGTTAGAGGCGTTTGAGAAATAAAGTGTAGACTGCATGATAATAATAATAATAATAAAAATATGAACTAAATGAAAAAATAATCATAAGGATCAAAGAAACCACATACCTAAAACACATCCGCTTGTACATTGTAGGTAGGTATACTCCTCATATAGTTACATGAATATAAACATTGAAGCCCAGTTCTGAAAAAAAAAAATATAATATAATATAATACTATTTCACATCCCAGCGATCGCAATACGGTATACATATATAATATAATATTATTACCACACGTCCACCTCTCTATATTATGATAAATTATTTCTAAGGAGGTCGGCGGATATTCTAGTACCATGCGAAGTCTCATATCTATACGTTATCCGGCATACGTCGATCCGTAGAATTAAAATTACCTACATAAATGTACGCCACAAGCGCATAATATATAGGTATTATATTGTATATTATTGTATTATAATATATTTTATTATATTATTACCGCCGTTATATTATATTATCATAGGTATAGAGCACACCGGGAACGAATTGCCTGCTCATCCAAACGCCACTTGGGAATGGGCCTTGGCCTATACAATGATGTTCGGTCCGCAGTAGGTACTTGGTGAAGTCGTAACTTGTAGTGTGTGGTTTTATTATTTTCTTAACAAACGAGCGAATTCACTGAGGTTTTTCTCCTCGAATTCATATGGCGCAACGAGGATCACTGAAATTTTAATTCTTCACCCCCTTAGTCATTATCCTACGTAATAATAGCTGAGTCCTATATTATATGTCCGGTTCAAAACCACCACTGACCTTTGTGCGATTTTTTTTAAGTGAATGGGGGAGATGTGTAAATTATTATCATCGTCTATACGTACTATATCTACTACTATATAGGATAATTTTGATATTTGCAGACTTCCTTTCTCCATATATTATAATGTACTATCGTCAAATTGTAATTTTAATTTTAACATCTTTAATTTACATTTTACGCATTTCATAAAACGACCAGGCAATTAAATTACAGATATAATATTATATGTTTGATTAATTATTATGATATTCATATCACGTTTCATTAAACAATATTTTTCCTCGTGTAATTACGAATTAGGTATCTACTATATTTTACAATGTCATACCCCATTTAACAATTCATTTAAATCATTTCAATAATATTTATTTTGTAATAGTCGTGTATAATACGGGATTAAAACATAAGTGTTATTTTAATGTGTTACCAATGCAGATACCAATACAAATGTCGATACATTGAAAATTTAACACGTTTATAAATAAATTATTTCTAGTTTTTAAGATTTACTCTCAGATACACAATATAAGATAAGTATTTTGGTAGGTATATATTATATACTCAAGAAAAATCTATAGTTGTTCGTATCGTAGTTTTACTTATACTCCGAACAAATGCAATTGTATGTACTAGGTATATGTTTTGGTTTGAAAAGATTCAAAATAATAAAAATAATAATATTAGCAAAAAAAATAAAATTAATAACAGTTAATAATAGCTAATAGCTATGCACGATTGACATTTATGATAATAATTTACTATTACATATTTGTAGTATAATGTAATTTGCATATATTATACTATACGTTATCAATCTATGAAGTACTTAATTTTTCTAATAATTATGAATCATGTCACATACTGTAGTGTGGATTATATATTCTTCCTTGTTAACATTTTCTGTACCTACAATAGGTTTACATATTATCAATAAACCTTACTAACATTTCTAAGTAGTTACTAAAATGAGCACACATATTTTGAAATCTACGCCAAAAGTATTATACGCATTGATGATCAAAAGATCTTAAACTTTTTTATGGATGTATCAAAACTCAAAAGAGCAAAAATTAGTCTATTAAAATAACAGTTTAAAAGAGCACACTGAATAAAAACTTTTTGAAAATATGGTTTTCAATTATCATCTATACAGTCTATACCTACCTTGTCACGAAGATTTATGAGGATTATAAGCTTGACGATAAAGATTTTGCGGAATTATAAGAATTACTACTCAAAATATTGATGTTTAAAGTTATTGTTATTATATAATGGAAAATAATATTGAATTATAAAACATTGCACCAACATCGCAATTTGCTTAAAAATTTTATGAATTTTAATTGCATTGTTTTTTTTTGTTTATAATAGGAACTATGTTCAAGGATTCCAAAGAAGTTTAAAACTCGTTCCAATAATTTATTTAACAGTATTATTAAAATATATGAGAAAACACCATCTAAACTAAATATGTAACACCACTATTAAAATTATCGGAACTATATTAATATATTTTTTGAAAAAGACTATATACTGTTATAAAAACATGACAGTGAAATAATAATAATACATTTCTTTGTGATATTATTCTCATGTCAGAGATAACAGTCAACCAAGGCATACATGTAATATTTTGTAAAACAATACGCCAGAATGGGTACATCACGAGAGGGTCCAAAAGAACACTAATTGAGATGTATTCTGTCACTGAGTCCAAAAGCACACTCGTGTCAAGCGTTATAAAAATATAAAAATATCATTTTGAACTTATGAATTTTAAAAATTGTTTAATAATTTTGACATGCATATTTCATCAGAATATTTTAGTCTTATAAAAACATACATAGTTTTAACACAACAACGATATCTGTATAATATTTTAATAAATTAACAATGATATGATATGATAAAATAAATTAAATTATAGTTTAAAACACGACAACAGCTATTATATAAGGATCAGATATTGTATACGATTTTTAATTAAAATATAATGGTAGTTATTGGCACACGTAAGTAACACGTGTATTAATAAATTCTTCAATGAAATTATTATTTAATATTCACAATATTTATTTATTTTCACCTATAGGTAACTATTCAAAAATAACTGAAAAATGAAAAGAATTATTTATCGAAAACACATGCTATCATATAATAATACACCTCATAATATTTTAAAAAGTATGTTACGCTATTGAACTATTTAAGTTATACTATAGGTGCTAATGTTGTATACACATTACAGCGACAATGCATACCTGATGCTAAAAGTATTTCTTTGACAACGTTTTTATAAACACGTTCAACAACTTTGTTAAAACGCCACTTTATACTTTGAACTTCATAGTCAGTGTTACCTCTATTAGTTATAATTATTTAAACTTTAAATGTACCTATGCATTTAACGAGTTAGTAATATTTATATAATTTTAATAATACATTTCACTCCTTTGACAATGAAAAACAAGTTTCGAAATAAGTCATTATGTGACTCCAAATGTCTGCCAACTTTATTCATAAATTATGCCAAATTAAACCACATATCGTATATTAGTAATATTTTTGTTACTAATGATACCTCCAACATAGCAAATAACTATTGTGTACGTTTAAAAATAATTTTTATATACTATCAACTTAATTTGAACTTATGCCTTTTACGCCTTATTAAGTTTTACATAATGGATCGTTAAAAATTGGATGTTTACATAAATTTACGTATGTGTAGTGTACAACAATTGAGACAGGACTACACGAGAGACTCGGTGGGACAAAGTATTATTATGTCCAAGAAATATATAAATAATAATAACAATAATTGTGTGAAGAGCAAAATTAGGTGTATATAAAATTATAAATGTATAAATAACCTATTAAAACGTTTTATTTTTTATTATAAATAAGATAATCAAAACTATAAAAATAGTACAAAATTATATAAATGTATATTATACCTACCTATTAAAAGTAAATTAATTAAATAAAAATAAAAATATATTATACCAATTTTAAAATTATACGTTGTAAATAGTTTGCCACGCTTCTTTTTCCAAAGTCACTGCAAATACGTTAAGTGCCTTGCGCGGAATTTTCTCAATTTCTTGACTTGCCATAATTTATTGTACAATTTTACAACGGTTAAAACGTTGTACTTTTTTTTGCAGCAATTGTATAAATGTCATTATGCTTGGCCATTTAAATGGATTAAGCAAGCGTGGTAGAAAATTCATTGTGCACCCTCTCAACAGAGTTATTAGGACGAGGTAGGTATTTTATCTTGTAATTGTGTTTAAAATAATTCCATTGTCAATTGTGTAATAATGCAGATTTACTGAGTTTTCTACTGTTTATTGCACCAATGTAAGTCGATTGGAAATAATCTAAAAATCTGAGAATTCCTTATCATTTTTATTTTAAACACATCATATTGTTGCGACACAAACGATTCAAAATACATTATTTTCCAGATTGGGTGGGAATATATGGGCACCTACACCAGAGAAACACAGAATTTTTAAAGCCATATAAGGATCATTTATATATTTTATTAATAGTCTTACTTGTTGAATATGTCTTTATATAAATTGTGTCATATATAAATAGAAAATGGCACCCTCTAATAGTCTAATACCAACACTAGGAAATATAGATTTTGCTATTTTAATTTAACAGAGAAGGATGGATAACCAGATTCGGCATTTAGTAGAAGAAGAAGAAAAACTTCAATAGCGACTTTTTTTTTAATATAACATATTACTGTATTTGACGAGACCTGAGTGTAAATGATATATTTCTAAATTGTTTAATGCATTAATCATTTGTGTATGCGTAATTTTATTTTTACTTATTAGGTAAAAATGCGTAAATTTTAGAAGTGATATTTGAACATTGCACACCGTGAATAATATACGACTGAGTAAATCCTCCTGCATACCAATGAGAGAAGTTAACGATGATAGTTTCTTATAAGTAGAAATAAAATTAAATCCTATTTTTACGATAATTGTCTGATATTACGTCTAACGTAAATTTAAAGTCGTTCGGTCGGATGACGTATTAAGAGTTTAAGATAGATCGTTTCTGGTAAATTCGTTACATTTTCAACCACTACTCGAATAATAGTTATTTTTAGGTTAGGTATATGCGTAAAAACTGCTGAAGTTAACTACGTACAATTAATGTACAAATAACCGGATAAGTATAATATGTGCCTCGTACCTAAGGTATGAATATTATTTATGTATAATAACAATAAACGTTATGGTGCGTAGTATACTATTCGAAAATCGAGTTTAAAATGTATTCAAAAGATCTAGAAAAGTAAGTGGCCATCGAGAGCGATTCAAAGATATTATTAATATTAATATTTCTTAACATATCGATAACATAATGATAGGATGATACAAATAATAACAATAAAAAATATACATGCTATATGGCTTCAATGTGATTAACATACGAATAAAACAAACTAAAATACAAAATAAAATTATACTGATCCATCGGCTTCCCGACTTTACTCCAAACCAAAATTATTAATTATAATCCATTCAACATTTTAAAAGTTGACTAAACTTTCTAAAAATTATTATTAACTATTACAATAAGCATAATAGCTGAATAGCAACATTTCAATACACCTTACAGAATATTTATTTTTTTCATACTTATATTAAAAAAAAAAAAACAGAATTGAATACTATGAACTAAACTAGAAACTATATTTGAAGGCCTTTAAAGAAAAAAAAATTGACGAATGGTCAGTATTTCTTTTATTTGTCGAATCATCTGAGGATAATAGAGACCACTATTATGGTATACGAGTTACACAATGGATAGGTTCATAACGAAAAATGTCTATATTTTTTCTTACACATTATAATACCAGCTAGTATACCGCACACAGCTTTTATGTTTTTATATGAGGTTTTCGTTTTGATCATATATATATAATCAATCATAATGAAAGTCCCTGTTATTCATTCTTTACACGAAGCACTAGATACACGTCCATGGAATATTCCATGCATCCGTTTCATTTGTTTTCGAACTAGGCAAATCAACCGATTTAACAGGAATGATATTTCAAACAAAAAATGAACATTCTATACTTGTATCAAAAACATAATATACATATCGTTCATTTTTGGTACTTCAAAATATGGAAACATGTGCGTACACGAATATTGTTCGATGCTATAATACCATAATAATACTCAATCTAAATTAACGTCTTGTATGTTTATAAATAATAATATTAAGGCTACGTATACTTATGGAGCCTAAACGAATTATACGTGATAATATATATGTCCAACACAATTCCACGGATGAAACATTAATTATTATTTAGGTAGAATTGGTTAAGTGGATAACCGTGTCACGCAATTTATATTTTTATCTGTACAAAACCAACAAAAGTTGTATGCGTATTAAAAATTCAGTCTTGGTTTTAGACTTTCAAGAAAATTGAACAAAATCGGATCATTATATAATATAATACCTAGTACCTACCACCCGGTAGCAGATTCTGTGTGTTCGCTTTCAATATCACATTGATGAGTTTTTTGTTTTTATTATTAATTATACAGTATACTCGTGTTGTGGTGATTAATGATACTGAAGTTTTGAATCTTATTTTTAATAAATTATTTCAAACTTTTCATTTCAACGTTTTCAATACGTTCGTTTTACTTCATATAATAAGTATGCATTCTTATTATAATTATCGCTTGGACCAAAAAATCGGACAGATAGTCCGATGATCAAAATGTCGTGATCGAATAATCTCTCTAGCCATCTTTCTAATCATACACGTCTTGTAAAATTAATGTTTGATTGGCCAACGTATACTTTAAGATATTATAAAACAAAGCCGGTCTCTTTAGTGTCATAAAACCGTCTTATACTGTAAATATTTATTTGCATGGGTACTAAAAAATTAAAATGACACCTTTTTCTTTCATCGAAATAAATGATATTAAAACTCCTTTATGAAACAATATTAAACTTAAATTATTAAATCTTGTCATATAATAATATTATTATAAATCTACAGTGCATCTCTAATATTCATGAAAACATTAACAAATGCAATTACATCGAGCATTTGAATTCTCTTTAAGCATTAATTCATATTTAACTTTATTGATATTGAATTATGAAAAAATTAAATTAATATTATGAATCATGTCTACATTTATTTTAATCAAGATGTATTTCATAACTGTGTTGGTAATAAAACCAACTCTTATTTAGCTATTTAAATTATTTCAAAATTGCAAAGCAGAAACTTCAAAATTATTTATGTATTTAATTTGAATTCTTTGACGACACATAGTTACGTAGTGAACATAAATATATTTTCAATGTAATCTCATAGTCTCTTGGAAAATGATTATTGATAAATAACATTATTAGTTATGTACTGGTGTATAGTACACTAGAGCCGTAGATACATAGCTAACACTGATAAATAAGATATACGTTATTATTTACATACCTATAATATTTAATTTCTTTCACGATCCTTGAATTATTCTGTAATATTGTGAAATGTAGTTTTAAAGTAATATTAAAATTTAAAAAGTCTTATAGTAGGTCTAATAAAAGTATGAAATAATTTGTAAAATTCATACAGATAGTTAATTTATAAATATTTATATGTTTTATATAATTTGTAATCAGAAATAATAAACTAAAATTGCTAGTTGTGATACAGATATTACAATCTTTTGTTTAGATAAGGAATTAATTTAAAAAAATAAAAGTGTTTACTTTAGTCTTTAGAGCATAATAAAATCAATGGACAAGACGTTCATAGTAGCGAAACATAAACTATTACAACCTGAAAGTTAATATCATTACTTTTTATCGTAATACTTATTAGTTATCCTTTAAGACTCTTCCCAGGATATAGTTTGAAGTTAACAATACTTCTTTTATAATTCATTAAATCAAGTGGTAAAGTGAGTTGATTTCCTCGAAACAATTAAAATTTTAATTTGATACGAAGATTGAAGGAGAAAATGTAGAGAAACCATTAGTCCCTCTTTACCAGATCCCTCCAAGGCTTATTTATTTTTGTACCTAATACGCTACATTAAATCAGAGGGTTGCCTTTAGATTCCTATGGTACATTATTTTGATTTAAAACTTTTAAGACTATAAATAAGGACGATGCAAAAACTATTTTCACTATCTCACCGCCATCGTTTTTGTGGTATTCTATCCTATGAATTATTTTATGTTTCAATAAGTTCAATATGATTAAATACGATTCATGGTTTTACTCGTTTAAAGCTATAGTTGTAGATATTTTCTGTGTGAATAAATTATTTCTAACTATTTTAATATAAGACACAAAACAATTAATCACAATCGTTTATCCATGGAACGATTAAATACGAAAATTGTATACCTAAATAAAAAAAAACCATTTTAATACCCATACCAGTTGATATTGTAAAAGCCAATATACCATAAAGACGCTCGCCGTTTTTTATTTTTAACTGATCAGTAAGAAATAAAATAATAAGATTAAAATAAATTTTGAACACAATGAATTTATAATTTTAAGTATTTGCTTTAAAATAGACCATTTATATTTAAACAAAACCAAATATGCATTCAATTAAAACACGAATTAACATATTCGTAGGTAAATTACAACAGTATTTGTTGTACCTATTTACAGTTAAATCTCTCAATGTGTTTGCTTGACGATAATATTATAATGCTAAATGCAATTGTTGTTTTTGTAAATATTATGTAATGTTATTGATGATTATAAATTGTTTTTACTACTGTATATGTTGGTACAATTTCTTGTTAGTAACTTGGTTTCAGGATCTAAAGTAATGGCCTAGGTTCAACGAAGCATTAGACAAAAAAATAAATCCAGAGCCCCGTTTTAGCCTAAATGTAATCGAATTTAATTGAATATAACTCTAACCAAACAAAACCGAAAATACTTGTTTTATTGATATAATCACAACGTTTATTTAGTCCCCTTAATACTCGAGTCTCTAGACTATAAAATTGCTAGTTTTTCCGACTCTCGAGTAACGGCACTTCAACTTTTATAAATTACAGTATAACCCTTAATATAACTAAAAGTAGATTTAAGTAATTAAATTTACCTACTTTGTTTTTTAATGTTATAGAAAACATGTTTATAAAACGCATTTAATTTGAATACTTTCAATCGTTTATTATATGTATATAAAATACGTATTTATATACTATTAAAACATATATAAACGAACTACTCACGATATTAATCAAAATTAAAATTATTTAAGCTCGCAATCAGTGTGCTCGTACACAATCAACTTTATTATTATATAATTTAAACCCCTTTTTATAACTGCTATATAATGACAATTTAATCGTTGTAACATTATGCGAATTTGGTTTTTGTTTCAATACGAATCGACTGCCTAGGTCATTAGCGAACAATATACATCAAATTACAATTTGCATAATTAATGATAACATTTAATCTTTAGTTTAAATTTTTTTTCGTTATTTTAATTTGGATATAAAATATACTATACAATTATCTGTCTCTTATTTTATAGCCAGTTGTAGTTTAATTTTTTTTTTTTTTTTAAATAGTTCATAAAGTGAGTTTCATTTAATCAAATAAAATCTAATTTTATATAATTAAAAATTACATTTTTCACTATGTTTGCAGAACAAATAATAGGTTAACACTATATAGATATAACCAAGCACATTATAAAATATAAACTACTGTTTTTACACACTATTTTATTATAACAAGTTTATTTGATTGTATTTGTTATTCTGTTTTGCTTGAAACAACTATAATTTTTTTTTTTTTGACGGTCAGGCGTAGAGAGATATTATTATATTATAAATACAAATATTAAAACATATTCGTTTAACCTAAATCGTTAAACCTATTAATGTTCACATTAAAATAATTGGTAAAATAAATTGAAATATTTGAATATACCTATTTTCTTACTTTTTGACATTTTAATTTTAATTTTTGATTAATCATTGATAATTAATAATAAACTTACGGATAAACCTACTGATAGATGACTAAATAAGCAGTGGGTCTGTTTGCTATTATTATTATTGTTACTATCATTATTATTTTTTTTATTTTAGATCCCGGGCACATGTTCATTATTTAACAATAATCATTTAGTTAAATCAACATAATAATATTATAAATAAATAAAATAAAACAATTTTATAATACACACATAAAATCACGACAATTCGTATAATTCGTTTAAAAATATCAATATTTGTCTATTGTACATATTTTCATCTGGTCCCTCTGATCATCAATGCTTGATGTAAAAGTTCAAGAACCAAAAATTATTTTTTATATAGGTATTTTATATTTTGTTCAACATTTCACTTTCAACTTCAACTTCATCTAAGTAGGTACTTACTGAGAACATGATCATTGATTTTGATCACCGATTAACATTTTTTTTTATAATTTTTTTTTAAATTCAACAGTATATTATGTACTTGTAATTTGTCTAGCCATATTGTGTGCACTTAAAATTGTTTTTATAGGATTTTCTCTTTTTAAAAAACAAATATTTGTATAATGTAAGAATAATATGACAAAATATTATTTTTTCATTCTGTTTTGTTTTTGAATTTTAACTAGGTACCGTATCATGTTTTTACTTTAACTGTATAACACATTATAAACAATATAGTTCCGAATCTAATATGCCATAAATATTGAAACACGATAAATAAAACAAAAATCAAATACAATCGTAAAAAAATGATCTTATTAGATTATAATTATTGTTTTTATTATTTAATTATAGTTATTAACAATAATTATAGGTACAAGGGCATATTGTATAATATCGTGGAATTATGGTATAAATTATAATATATACTTATATGCTGCACATAACACCTCTGCTTAAAGTTTTTATGAGTACAACATTAACGCATTATTATAGATATTAAATATTAACAACTTAAGGGGCATGAAAATGAATAATTTCGAATCATCAAAATATATTTTTAGAGAAATTATCCTAGTAATCCCGTAGTACCTATTTCAGAAAATTCATATTTTTATTTATTTATCTTTCATTTGTATTAAATTTTCATTATTATGTCTAATATCTATTATAACTTTAGACATTTTTTTAGTTTTTTATTAGATAGATAGAAAAGAATATTACAATCTGTATACGAATAACAGTATAATAAGTATTTGTGATAAATATTTTTTTGAATAGGCAGGATGGCTTAAGAGTCTATTGACATTACTTCCAACCAGTTAATTATTAGTTAATAATTAATATTCTAACATGATTTACTAATATTTTTACTCTGTACACTTTTTAATTTTTTCTTTTTAAAATAATCAACTGTGCACTTTTATTCGTAGAAAAAATTAAATATGAATTTATGTACAACATTTGCATACCTAAAACTTGTACAAGTGTAAATAGAATGTATGTATAATTATTTATGTATGTTTATTGTTTGGAAGTTAATCAATAAACCTTTAAACTGTACAACGATAAGTATAAGGAAAAGTATTATTTCTATTCGTTGAAAAGAAAACGCGAAATTTGTAAGAACTTAGATTGAATTTAATTTAGGATGATATCTATTTTAAGCTGTTTTACTGTAAGGTAACAATGGAAATAGTTCATTGAGTAGTTAACTGTTAAGACCAAAACCAAAAACTAAAAAATGTGTTTCAAAGTTAATTTTGTTTAATTTAGTAAATAAAATGTAGTATAAAAAAGTTGAAAATAAAATAAGTAGTGAACATAAATAAAAAAAATCATATACAACACTTGCTAACTCAATTATTTAAGCATGGCTTTGTTTATTGTCATACCCATTTTTTTGGTAGATAATTTTGTAAAAACAAAAGTATGTCAAGACATTTTTCATAAAGTGGTCACTGAATAAAAATGTGGCACCTAAAACATTAGAGATATGATATTATATTTGTGGAGAATTTAGATGCTCGACGCAAAGTCAAATTTTAAAATCATGGACGATGATAATATTTTTGAAAAATTTAGTGTGACAGACAGAAGGTCTTATTTAAATGTCTGTATTTGACATAAACATATTTTTGCAAATAATTTAAAAGAAAACATGACCGAAATATACAACGCATATTGCATATTGAAATGTTTCTAACAATTTTAGTTATCGTCATATTCAAAAAAAAACATTGATCTTAAGGACTTGAAACTTTTCCCCATTATATTATTATTTTTTCTATACCCAATAAAATATACAAAACATTTAGACTAACTTTAATCTATTTTTAACACGTATCTAGTCACACCGGTACGTTGTGTTAACTTAAAAGTTATAACAATAATATAATATCAAATCCATGATATAAATATTGAAATCAGAAATAATAATAATTTGAGCGTTGTTTAAGACAAAAATTAGTTCAACAAAGTATTTTAATAGTTATGAAAAATTAAATTACTAATAATAACATAAAATATCCTTATAAAAAGAGACTGAAGAATGATCATTTGCTCAGAATGATTTTTGTAAGTACCTATACGCAATGATTTAACATTGTATTCAAATTTAACACGTCCATCATTACAATGACCTACTCAGTTTCTTTCCCATTTTTTTTTAAAATTATATTGAATCAACTTAATATTTTGGCCAAATGTTTTTACTTTTTTCACACCACATTTATTACGAAAAAAATGTGGATCATTCTCTCATACAAGTTGGCAAAGAGCAATGAATATTATTTTTCTGAATTAAAATCGGGATTGGCGTTGTGATATTATACTAACTGTTAAAGTCAACAGAGATAAGTAACAATATTATGATGTAATATGTGAAACACAGTAGAACTATGCATAGTAGAAAACAAATTACGATAAAATTACATATCTAGTTTAACTATAATAGTTAATGTTAGTGTGACACCATAGGGCATAGGGCGTTATATTAATGGAGTGAAAGAAGAGGCTGATAGAATCTAGTTTCGGAAATATATGTCGTGTAAACAAAATACCTGACATTAAGTAGGTACCTGTTTAAAGTCAGTGATATAAAGGTGGTTTTGAGATTAATATGATAATTATTATAAAGTAATAGAAAGCGAAAGTCATTGGTTGTTTTTAAATGTAACTCAAATTAATATAATATTCATTATTTATTAAATAATGCTACTAGAGCGTTACGAATACCATTATTACCAATGCTGTGGTTATTTTATTAATGACGAATGAGAATAGACTAATGCATGACGATAACAAAAGGACATTTTGTATAATAACTTTTAATTAAATGTACTTGCTATGAATTTCAATTGCAAAATTTTAGCATCATAATATTAAATAAGACAATAATGAACCAAATTTGCATGTAAATGAAGAATAATAATATCACGTATTATTAAAAATGGTGCCCTGAAGTCCGAACAGAAAACGACCTAGTACAGTGTATGAGACAAAATTACGATGGGATAATAATATCTTGGTTGTGTACTGCAGCAAAATATTCCATTTCACATAAAATCGATGCATAAAAAATGTATAAAATATTTTTTTATACCTATATAAAAATTAGTCATATGACGGTCAGGATGTGAAAATATCTGTTCGATTAGTATTCATAAATACATAAATTTTATTTTTACAAAACATTGTAACTACACAATTTAATTCGTTCAAATCTGCTTCGTATAATACCTATATATTTGTATTTTGTAGAAATATTCGATATCCATTACCTGTATACAAATATGCCTATTGTATAGTTTAGGACTACATATACATTATACATAAATAAACATTTTGTATTCCACATTCATACATGATAATTACTAAATTGTTCATTTAGTAGTGCATATAGGTAGAATATATATTAATATTAATTTAATATATACTATATAATTATAACTGATTTAATAATATAATATAGTATAGTAAGGTATATTAAACAAAAACATGTTCATCAAATACCTGTCAAGAAATAGTCTAACAACAAAATATCATAACATGAATTATAAATTTTATAATAATTTATTATAATTTACTAATTTACTGAGAATTGGAAATGATTTCATCAGTTTTGATGGACTATTTACAAAAGTTTTAGAAAATTAAATTAAATTGTATACATTTTAAAGTACATATAAATTAATATTTAAACCATTTACGAATAGTTGAGTTCGTGTAAACTTTAACAGTAAATGAGCAGTATAACATTAAATTATTTTGAAAGATTATATTGAGGTTTTTTTCAGTATATAGCATATATTTATTATATAGTTATATAATGAAAATGAATGATTTAAAAAATATTAAAAAAAAATTTATATTTATTTAGTAAGATCAAATCTCGAATTTGGTCATGTGATTTTTCAACTTACAATAGTGTCTTAGACGATATAGAATATTATAAGTTTTTAAAAATAATAGCCTATTTCTAAGGTTTTTCTCCATCCAAATATTCCTTAAAATCCTTTCAAGAATCATTAGGACTTCGTAATCTTGATAATATAAGGTGTAAATTATTTGATAGTAAAAGGTTCATTTTTTATAACTCAAATAGTTTTGTTATCTGCCCTGAGATCTTAGCTCTAATTAATTTCCGTGTTCCTCGCAAACACACTCATAATATAGATTTATTTATCGTTCCATTTTATAAAACATATTATACTGGTACAGACTCGTTTCTCCCTAGAGCTCTTCTTTTAGTCTATATACTATTTTTTTAGAATGTCATGTTAGTCTTTCAAAACTAAAACTTTAACTTTAGTTAATTTATATGTATATAATTGATATCGAATCTGTTGATTAGTAATTGATTTATTTAATGTTGTGAAATTACAGTTATTTTTACGAATCAATATTATTATTATTATTATTATTATAGTTTTTGTAAATGTTATGGAGATGTATTATATTTAGTGTAGTAAATCTTGTAATTATTCAATAGCCTTTTAAGTATTCTCTGTTGTCCATAATAATTGTTGAAGCACGTTTTTGTCCATTAAATGTGTAGTAAATAAATAAATAAATAATATACTTCATTCCACCAGCTGCCCATTGAGTGTTCAGAAATGAAAAATAAAATATAAGCATACTATTAAAACGTTAGCAATTCACGTTGAGTAGTGGTACGCATGTGCTTTTGTCCGGACAACTTGAAGTCAAAATTTGAAACATGCTTGTGGCAATAACTAGCTAATATAATATTACGTCACATTAATGACTTTAATTATTAAAATATATCCTAAGTACGCTTCCTAAAACTCCATAGTATTTTAAAGTGAATTCATAGGTACTTACTTAAAAGTCAAAAGTCAAAATACATAATATTAAAAATATATAATCATTGAGTATATTATATTATACAATATATACTCAATGATAATATGTATTTATGTATTATAGCGTATGTTAAAATACACAAAAAGCACAAATTATAATTTTATTGTCTTTTTAATGATAACCATCGTTGATTTATTTATAGTTTGAGAGTCCATTATGTCTAGTATGTGACATAGGAGTTGGCAAAAATGCATTTGTCGAGTACTGTTGTAGTACTCGCTAATATTGTGTTACTACAATCACCGTTAAAATGGCAATAAATAATTATATAAATCTTGCAGGAGATTCGACGAAAAGATATGGGACAAAATTCTAATTAATCGTATAGGATACGAACAAATTTACTCGTTGATGGTCAGCCACAGATTAACAATATACTAGTATGTGAAATGGAAATCTAATATTAAAAAATATATATCGTTTTATATCATTAATATTATGTTATGTTCGTTGACTTTGAATTAAAAAACTAAAACTAAAATCGATGATTCGTGTGTATTTTGTATTTGTTTTTATATCACTTTAGTGTTAGTTCTCATATTGTATTATTATAGTTGTGCTCAAATACGTGTTTAGTTAAAATTAATTATTCTGAACTATTACCAAACCCAACAGAAAATCACATACTATAATTTAAGCAGAAAGTATTTAGTACCAATATCCAGTGAATTGTTATTTAAAATATAATGTTGAAAATTTATTTTCATTTTTCTACCCTCATAAGTTAGTGGATTTATTAAGATCTGAAAATATTTACTACTGAAAATTCAAGCTATCATTGATCTGTATTTTGTTTTTTTTTCATAACAGCTAACCTTGTACTGTATTATTTGGGATTAATTTGTAAAATATATTCATTTTCGTTAACCGGTAGTTATTTGTCGATGTCAGTTAATATACAAAAATGTATTGTGAAACTGTACAAATTCGATGAAAAAAGCTTGCCGTAATATTTTTGTTGAATTATAATTTTTTAATACTATTTAGAACACGAACTTTAAATGTTTGAAGCTGTTAACTTGACAACTTAATTTTTCGCGTTTTCTTACTTTTGCACCGCACTAACTTTTTATTTATACTATTGTTCTCAGAGTGCTCCTTAAGTTTGCACATTAATAAAATGTTGATGAGTAAAATGTTATTGTTTTTTTTTTCATCTTATTAAGTTTCCCTCCTACCCCATTATGATTCTCTATTGCACCTCCACCACCACCACACCACCGCAGGCACCACCGACAGTTCAACCGGTGACGTGGTGTCGGCATTGACCTCACTGGCTGCGTTTTCATACCACCGCTATAGATAAGAGGATTTTGAGCGGTCATTCCCTTACCACTCATCATCACTACCGCCGAAGGAAAAATGAAATGTCTAGGTGTATCAAAATAAAGAATAAATATAAACACTACAATCAACCCCCACCCCGAACCAAAACAAAATAAAAATAACAAAAATAATACTCTGGTGGGGTGTTATAACGGGTACACGATCCCACCACCCTATACGTTGGCTGTGGCGGCAGCGGGGCATCATCAGCGGTTCGGTGGTGCCAGCTAAAACAGCGACGTCGACGTATACCAACCACCAACCGAGAGAGCCGAGTGTTTGCGCCGAGGTTACCGTCACCGCATAACCGCAATTTCATTATTTACGTGACTAAAGATATTCGCAAACGTGAGCTCGTAAATTTCATCGGCAATGTCTCCCGCTGTTTGGCCCTTATCTCCGCTCGGTGTGCGTGCATGTCGGTTTTTCTATTTTTACCCCTCACCACCTCTCACATGGGAATCCAGGAAATTAAATTTTAATTCCATCGGTCCTATTGCGCGTAGCTCCATGCCCGCCGGTCTCACGTCGCGCTGTTGGGGGTTGGTTGTTTTAATATAATAATATCGCGTAGCTCTGGTACCTACCTACCTTTACAATATATAATATAATATAATATACCAGTATAAACGAGAGAAAACGCTCAACACTTTGCACTGGCGGTGGAGGCGTATATTATACGACCTATATACGTACCTATATACGATAGGTTGACGCTGCGGAGGATCACCGTGGGAAGGGTTTCGGGGTCGAATTTAATCTAAATCAAGTCGATAATTATGTTTCGCCGAAACAACAAAAACTATACGTAAATAACACATCACGGTGGCGTATATGAATACACACGACATCAACCCTCGACGCGGTCGTCGCCCAACACCAACCCCAAGTCTCTCCCACGTGTACCTGCACCTACCACCTCAGGGCCACGGTGCAGTCTACCCTCCCTCACACAACCTTATTACTGTACCTCATTTCACTCGTACGTTTTCCACCCTCCGCGACGGTAGTCGACGAACACCCGAATTAGTAAAGACGAGAGACCAAAATATGTTTACGCGTTTTTGATTTGCACTAGCTATATGAAACGCATACAAGGATATTGATGACGGTATGCTGAAATTATTCTCCCCGTTTTCTTATACGCCCTTAAATGTCCGTTCATTTAATTTGACGTTAATAAATATTAAACGCACAACTGCAAACACACAAGGCTATATATTAATATTAAAATTAAAATATTATAATAGAATATACAGTGGATTAGAAACCGTTCTCTCTGATACCATTTGGTCCAAGAATAGAGAAAGTTTTCTCGGTTTAATTAATTTTAAACCTCTTCTAAAATAATATAAAATAGTCCTCGTATAGTATGAAGTAAAACATCGATGTAACACGAATACAGTTATATAATATAATTCGTATAAAGACTTTCGATTACAATTTTAGAAGTTTGTCGTTTAACAATAACAGACGGTAGTCGGTACCTACCTAGCCGTACAGCCTGACGATTAAAAAACTTTATGCAGTGATAGAAAAACCAACTTACATCCAAACTTATTAAACATATTTATTTCAACATAAATCATTTGTAATGTTTCTCATTTTTGGCCAACATTTAATTGTATAACACAAATCATATAATGATTATTTTAAATAAAAAATATACATTCACCTGGATGTGAATACTTAAAATTGCTTAAACATAAACTAGGATATCTATGAATAAAGAACTATTAAGGTCGTTTTAATTTTGGAAACTTTATAAGTGCGCACGTGTTCTTAAATAATATGAATAACTAACTATATTTTAGTATACGAAAGTTCTCCTTTGCAAACATTAAATATATGTATTTAGTAACTTGGCAAATATTAAATAAGTCGAAAGTTAAACCAAAAATATTCATCTATAGTTGTTAAAAATTAAAATTTAATATTTAAAATATAAATTTCTAGTTGTTCGAATTAAGCAAAATGGGCGAGATAGATAATACTTAATATTCTAAAATGTAATATATTTCTTTATATTAGATACATATGAAAAGTTTAGTATACATATTATTATAGTTTTCACTTTTGTAGATTTAACCTAATTCTAGTAGGTAACGAAAATGCATATTGTACTGCAACGTGGTCGGGGGAACCTTGTTAGGTAGTTGTTATACGATATTAGTTATCCAGAGAAGGTTTTTTATTCCTTATGGATAAGTTTGCCGTAGCTGGGGGTTGTTAGAGCACTGTGTATGAGGTATTTTATCAATAATAAGACACTTTTGGTTTATAGATCTGTAATAATTATTATATGTAAAATAATACTTAACTAAATAAATCATATTTCATACGAGTCTGCAATGAAGTACCACATTTTATGTCTTTGTTGTCCTTGCTATCATATATCTATCACCTAACTATCGTGTGATAAGCGCATATATCGAGTTCGAATCTCGGATAAGAAAAATGATATTTTGCAATTTTTTCGAAACGTACCTAAAGTTTTTCGATTTCGATTCTATGTGCCAAAGCAAAGACATAATAATAATAATTATAATATGTTTAGACCGTGGCAACCATTTATAAACATAAATAAATAACGTAACGTTTTTTTGTAACGTAACGTAACGTAACGTTTTTTGCTTCTATATGCCAAAGCAAAGACATAAAATGTCAATATGAAGATAGCTGTTAATAAGTATATAGGTGAGTTCGCTCCTCTTGATGGTTACTATCTAATAAACTATACCTATTAATAATCATACTAATTACTGTCTAATAAATTATACTAACTAACTAGGTAGGTACAGTGTGTAATTTTAATAATAACTAATAATGGGGACGGGTCGAAAAGTATTGGGTGTATATATTTGGTATTGGTCAGTGTGTCTAGTGTGTATTTAGTGTATAATATATAAATATTGGGTGTAACAAATATTACAGTACGTTATATTATATTTGAATAAATCCATTATTTTTAGTATTTTGATTTAGAATTTTGGTGCTTACTATATTTCAGAGAGAATTTAAACTAACTTTTTTTTAAATTAATTCAAACAGATTATGTCATGTGCACATTTTGAATTGTATGCCTTGCTCGTGTAAATATTTTCAAATACTTCACAATATCACTGATCGCTTAAATAAGTAAATTAAAGTTAGTAAACATTTACAACCAATAGCATTATTTAATGTTTTTGTATTTAATATAATTATACTATAAAAGTGTATTACCTACATGCAGTACTTTTAGATTAATAGTTATATGCTTACAGTATAGCACAATACAATACTTGTTTTATAATACGCCATAAACTTTTTGAAATTGAATATTGTACCAAATATTTGTTGTACGCTGTCGAATGACGATTGATTTCTAATAGTATTGTCCTAATATTAGGTAGTATAGACACTTGGATAATTAACAAAATTAATTACAGATGCAAAACAAACGGAGACAAAAGGTTTATGCAATAAATTACCCACATTATGAACGGAAGGTATTGCAGGACCATTGGTCAAGGGTTGTTTGAAAACTCGATTATACAAATTGAATAATTGTGTTCCGTAATATGAATATACAATTAAAATATCAACCGACAAAAAAACTTATTTCCACTTATTATTCGTATTTTTGTAGCCTAACAATGAACTGTGTAATATATGCAAACTAAATCTAACAGTTTTCGAACAATTTTTTTTGCAGTAAAAAATTTTTGAATAATATGTTTATCGTAACACATTGGCTTTCTAGTATGTATGCTAAACTGTATGTGCCCGTTGGAAAATTAACTGTTGACGATTAACGGGTATAGATTTTTTTTTTTGTTATGAACGTATGATAATTATAAAATGAAACAAAACGAAATACAAAACGACGACCTAATTGTGAATAATTACCGTGTTAGGATAGAAAATATTAAGACCAAAGACGAAATACACAACTATCAATAATGCCATATTATTATTATCTATATTTGCTTGTATTGAAAAGGTTTTTATTTAGACGCACATAAATAATTGTACAATTTTACGAAAACTACGAAAATGCATTAACAGCATCAGAATTAAAAACACAGTTTAAAAATTTAACTAACCGCAGTTTTATTTTATATTTTCATAATTATTCTTTACCGTATACATAATAATATATAGCTAAACCACAAATAAATGTTCGGTATTATCAACGAATAATTTGTTTTTAATTTGTGCGTTTGAATAAATGGATTCACACCATCGACACATAAAATATTATATACTTTTCAAAAATGCGGTTTACAAACTTAATAAACGGAACACCGAACGTTATCGGGAATCGTAAAAAATTGTTTACACATCAATTTTTATTAGGGCGTCTTTCGACCCAAAAATGTTTAAACGAGACTCGAAGTTACAGGACGCATTAAACTAATGATGCGCGTATATGAGAATATAATACAAAACAGACGTGTTAATACTATCTACGAACTAGCTTTTATTATATCGAATAACTCCTCAAAACAAATTCTATTATTATTTTTTTCTCATCCACACACACTTCTCCGGTTTATTATACACGTTCGGCACATCGTTCAATTTCTGCAAGCCGAAAGTATATTAGAACGTATTACTATATTAGACGATCCAAAACATTGCAGTGTATACGTCTCTTAAGGTCGTTAGAAAACACTCATCCTAACCAATAACATCTTGCAGAAAGCATATTGACAACATTTCGACTAGAAATCATGAACCGTACTACCTAGTTATTGTATAGGATACTCCAAACCGTACTAGCACCGACGAGACCTTAAGTTGTCGATAATTATTATTAATAATATTATTTCGCTTAAAGGCCACCGTTGAAATATCATAACTTTGGAGATTAAGCGTGACGGTGGTTACATGGACCATACTGTGAACGAACGGTTTACATCTTAATCACCAAGTTTATCAATCTCGAAATTAATTAAAGTACACTAACGTGTTTGATGTATAACATTGTACTATCTACCTATTTTGTAGCTACATATACATAGTTCATAAATTTATAAATTTTATTGTACGTATTTAGTTTATAAGTTGTATGCAAAGTGTAGGTATAACCTGAAATGAAACGTTTTTTCCCATATAAATTATTGTAGTAGTACCAACCTACCTGAATATAAACAAATATTGGTACGTAATTTGTAATATGTGATAATATGTGATTTGCTATTTATGTTATACAGATTTCTTATATTTTGAAATTGATTGACCTTTTTTAACACAAATAATAACTTTAATTTGATGGTTTCAGATATTTTTAGTAATAAATCTTTTCATTAATTTTTATTTTCTTTAGCTAATTAGGTACTATCTATTGAACATTATAATTTATATAAGTACCTACTTTAATTTAAACTACATAATATCCAAATTTATTTTCTGAATTTCTTTCGTTTAAATATTTTTAGTTGAACGAAATATTAATAATTATTATTTTGTGTTATGTTTGTTTATACATACCTACTTGTTTTTATTTGTATTAATAAAAAACCGATGAATTATCATATGTCGTAATGTTTAACAATTTTTAAATCTCAGACAGGTATATTTTGAAATCGGCTCTGATTATGATTGACTATTCATATATATATTTTTTTTAATGCATTCCAATTTCCCATATACTCATGCATTTCCAATTCTGAAATCATACTCCTGGATTATATTATAATGAGTTTTAAAATTCGTTTCAGAAATATGTTAACATCAAATATGTAATAAATTACTATAATATAATCACTAAACAATTAAATTAAATATTCATTTAATTAAACATGTTTACAATAAATGTTGCTCTTTATGATTTTAATTACTAGAAGCTAATTCTATAAATATGATTGTATAATATTATAGGTACTATCATAGTACAAAGTCTTAATAGTTTCATAGTCTTAATCGATGCATGCATCATAATGTCCATTTACCTTAATTCTACCTAGGTAGCGAGGTTACCTGAATAGGTAGGTTTACTAAATAGTTCAATAACACTTAGTTTTATTGTGCTATTATTAAGCATATTATAATATATTTTATAAGAAAATATATTTTTACTAGATTAAAGACGAAAAATAATTGTTGAGTTATAAATGTTGAGCGTAAGTAATATATCTGCTCGCTCATAATGTAAAGCACTATCCGTGGTTATGGATATTTTTCTGGTAATTCCCATGGCGCTAAACTTTTACTACAGTCAACAGACCTTGACCTATGTCTTTGTATTAAAATAATTATTCTCGAGTATTGTTTATGCAACTAGGATATAGTTCTCGTCCCAGTGGATTCGGTTTTCGAGTGTAAAGAGACAAATTGCCTATGCAAATCGTGGTGTCCCGCGTATTGCATGTTGGTTATGTAAATCAAAAAAACCACACTCAAGTCCCATCGGCCATTCTTTTCACTTGCAAATGAGCCGTATTTCTTTTTTTAAAGAGTCCCCTGTCCAGACATTACTTTTGACCCTCGAACCACATCGCATACTTAAAGAATAACCCATCAGATTTGAATACCTATACTTAATCCCACTCTCTTTATATTCAGTCAAAACAACGTCGAAACTTCAAGATATTGAAAAGATATACTTGATTAGTGACGGTTTAACGACCAGTAAGTAGTATATTTAAATTACAAAAGTTTTGCAAAAAGTGTTTTGTTTACTTTATATATACATATATATTATAATATATATATATATATATATACATACCTCGTACCTTTTTTATTTGGCTCGTTTGAATAGGACGTTTTTAGTGACTGACAATAAGTGAAAGAAATAATCCCTTTCACTGGCCATTGTGATCAATCTAGTGAAAAACTTTTTAAGCTATTATAATAATCCAAATAACTACTGATCTTCTGTTCATTTAACCATAGTATAGTATTTTTTGTTAAAAATTAAAATGTAAATCAAACTCTTTGTGATTACGAAATCAAAACAAATAAAACATTTAATGGATTTAAAAATAAGCTCACTTAAAAAATATATGGGTACTGCGTTAAGCCCATTTTTGTATACTAAATGTATAACAATATAATATAATAAAAGTAAATATCGCTGATAAAAAACAAATATTTATTTTAAAGAGCTTATGGAGTTTTGCATAACATTCACTTCATCCACATTTCCACATTTCTGAGAATTGTCTTTAATCGTTTATATTTATAATATAAGTATTACAATGTACACTGTATATCTTTGATAATTATTATAGTATTACCTACCAGGGATCTTGTTATTGCTTAATCACTATCGATTTTAATAAATGAGTTTTTTAATTTTGCATTTTGTAAAATATACATTTCCTGAGTGTATAAGAATGGAATAAAATCAGATCAGGATCGTTATCGATTATACAGTCTTCCAGCGTGACGGTAATGGTTGAAAATCAAACCAAGTTAGCTGCATGGTTAATAATTATTATCAATCTGTCAAGTACAACATTTTTCAGTTATCAACCATTATTTGGCTGAGCAGAATCATTAGACATCTTCAAAAGTGTACACCATGTTGGTAACTCTATAATATAAAACAGTCATCAAAATGTTATGAATTTCCAATTAATAAAAAAATGGACATAATATATTATGTGTGGTTCTTGATGAATTCACAATTTATAAAAAAAACAAATGTTTTTTTTTTAAATTTTAGTATGAAAAACTTATGAGGGCCTTTTAGTATTTCATCAAGCTTTATAACTTCCAATTTTGTCATACATAAATTTAAAATATTCTAAAAAAAAGTAAATATTTTAAATATCTATAAATGGCACAAAATGTCACAAAATGAGCCAAAATATTTTGAATATTATATAATGTTTAGTGAACGGTAATATAAAATTGGTGAAGATTCCAAATTTCTGCATGTTATTAGTTTTTGAATTAAACAAAAAAACTAAATTAATTTTGTGGAAAATGTATTAGTTTAATGTGACGTCATTATCCCTGTTCTTTAATTTTTTTTTTGTTTTTTTTTTTATTATTTTATTTATTTATTGGGTACATATAACCTAAAAATCTAAAAGATGTAAAATTTAGATTTATAATAGATAATGCAAAAAGCTCTTTAAAAATAACTTAAATGTTCTTTATATAGTAAACATAGAAATTTTACTCACACGGCGGTGTTTATATCGACAACACCACTTGGCAGTGCCGAATTGGCACTAAATGTGTTATGCAGGTAAACTGTTTCTGAATTCCGGCCTTAGAATTATTAAAAATACTTAAATTCGAACTTAACTGCTTTTATTTTTAACTCATTTGTATGTTTAATATATTTATAAATTAACTTTGTGGAACTTATTTTAGGTACCTTTATTTTTAATTTCTTAAATATATTATTTCTTTAATATATAGTGGTTTTACAATGGTGGTTATTTTTTTTTATCCTGTATAAAAAATGTATACCAGAAGAAATGCTTCGATTTCAACATTATTATTATAGTATCTGATCTTTTAACAAATTGACTCAAGATGGTACTTTAAAGTAGTCATTTTTCGATTTTCTCAATAGTTATTTAATGCCAAGGGAAAAACCACCATAAAATTACGAAAAACCATTAAAAACGGGGGATGGAGGCACTTCTCTCCAGACACCGTGACTGAGAAAAATGCTGTCTGCGGCCGAGGTTTTGAACCGGCGTCGGTGCTCGTCGCAACCGACGCCTTAGTCCACTCAGCCACTCCGTCCCCCAATAATAATATTACTATAGTATTAATTCAACTTACAGAATAAATAATCTATACTAATATATAAAGCTGTAGAGTTTGTTTGTTTGTTTGAAAGCGCTAATCTCAGGAACTACTGGTTCGAATAAATTAAAAAATTATTTTTTTGTTGGATAGTCCATTCATCGAGGAATGCTATAGGCTATAGTGATGTCACGCTACGACAAATTAATAGAAGCCTGGGGAAATTTTTACGGGCCATGAAGTGCGCAGGACCAACTAGTAATAATATAAAATATCCAGACTAACAAACCGGCTCCACTCATAATCGTTTTTCTTATACAATGATATTAATATATTATATCATTGAATTTAAGTTTAACACAATCCATTATACATTGATCCACTTATAACCTACAGTACAGCAGAGCGACATCCACTTACCCGCTTTTTTAATTTGCAAATATTTTTTAAGCAAAGTTCTTCCATAACCTCATCTGTACTAATCAATATAACAATATATTGTAGGTATAACTATGTATATTGGTATGTACAATAGTTAAAAAAAAAAAAAAAAGGTTGGGTCCTCAGATTACTCAGAACATACTCTAATTGTGCCAGCAGGTGTATGTTAGACTGAGATAAGATTACCACAAGCTGGGCCTTGAGGTGGATCTTCCTGCCATGGAGTGTCCGTGTGTGAAGCAAGTGTTGCATATTCGAAGGGGGTTCAACTTCAAAGCCGTTATAGAATATTGTGTGTAATGTGTATGAAATAAAAAATAAAAATCATAATATGATTGATGGAATTTTTACACTAGGAAAAAACCCGTATCAATAAAATATAATACAGATTGAATAACCTCTGGCCCTGTCTCTAGAAAAAATAAATGATAAAATTATATTAAAAATATCGACATGATATTGTTATATTTAATATTATTTATATCAAAGCTAATAATTATAACAAAAGAACACCTCTCTAAATATTATAGGTATATATTGTATAAGTAAAATACATTTCTCGGAAACTGTGAATTTCGGCAGGTTTATATATTTTCAACCAACTTTTAAGTGTATTTTTTGATATTAACGGAAACTGGCCTAAAACAAAATTTAAAGTTATCGACAGTCATTTTGGCAGTTGTGGTATTTTTATGGGTCCATAAATTCAATATGATGATGGAACATTGTGGTGTATAAGAGCAATAAAAAAAAATAAACAAAACCAACGATCACCGCAAACCATAATATACACAAAGGCCAGCCGACGTTATAAATTATCGTTTTGTGCTATAACTCAGTACATCCATTTTCGTTGAATTACGTAGCATATTAGGCCATTGTATTTTGTATGTGTATTAGGCGATCCATTGAAATTTAAAAGCTAACCTGAACATGTAAATGGTCGCCACTTAATCGGAACATTGTTGTAAAAATATTATTGTTTGCACGTTAAATTTATAGCAATACTGCCATTAATTATATAATAGTAAAAAAAGAAAAGAATTATTTGGACATCATCAGTTATTAATTATTATTATGGTATTTGCATCACACATAATGTCTAAAATAAAAAAGTCTATGTGTACCTAGGTGGCTAGGTACATAATATTAATAAGGTACATGGGTTTTATTTTGTACATTATTTGTATAAATTTAGTATTTTAAGTTTATTAAAGTTATGATTATAGTTTAGTTTTAGTATAGCAACCGTAGTATAATATATTTAAGTATATCTTAATGAATTAAATTATCAGTGAAAAATAATTATAAATATACTATTCGATTTCAGCCAAAGGTAAAAAAAAAATAAATACATTTTCTGTTTTTAAATTAAAAATATTAATTGATGTTTAAATGGATGTTCTTCAAATGGCATAAACATCATTAATATTACGGGATTTATGTCGTACTTAAAATTTGCATTTTTATATAATTTCACGATATTTGAATTAAAAGAACAATGAAATTTATTTTTTAATAACTTATAATATGTATTAAAAATTGGTTTTGAAATTCATAAACGAGTATAAAAATACATCCTCAAATTGTATGCACTTATTTTTTATGAATAAGTACTTTTGAATGAGATCGTTTTTCATGTAGGTAATGTCAATTAATTGAACATGGAGTACATTTTATATTATAATTCTCTAAGTTATATTAATATTCTCTTAATTGCATATAAATGTACTATTGGATTAATAATTCGTACAGCTATGCAGTTATATGTATATAAACTGTTATATAAGTGTATAGTTCCAATTAAAAAATTCATTGAAAAAATGTATGTTAAAATCCACTATGCGCCTGCCTACCAATAAAAAATTAACAACCATTCTATATAGTTCTGGTTATCTACACTATAATTGTATTATTTATCTACAACAAGTGTTTGAAAACATTTTTATATTGTGGTTTTAACATAATGAAAATTGACTTTTTTCTTATTATCAAAGTTTTGATTGCAATGTCATTCAAAACATTTTGGGTGAAATATTTGATATACCGAGCTTTAGATGCCCCGAGGAAATAACATAATGCTGAAAACTTGTGCAGTTACGTCTTTATGAAGAACTCTTGTTTTCAAACTTGATAGAATTGTGTATAGAAGATTTATAGGAGACTTGAGTTTTCTGAAACCTAAAAACTAAGACACTATACATACAATCACCGCTTTCGCAGTTTAAACACTGGTCGTGTCTGAGGCATCGTATACTTTAAGTGGTTCTAAAACAAAAAAACATATTATCAAAATTTTTTTTTGTTTTTTTGAAAAAAGTCAGTATGAAAATATTAATACGGTTATGGTTCTGTGCGTCGTCATAATACAAATTTGGAACAAATATCAATCAACCGTTGTCAAAATCTGAGACTCAGCGAACATTGTAGATACATTTATGCATCAAATAAGAATATTTTACAACTTATTTGAACACAGTGAGATAATTAAAATATAAATATTTCATACAATATAAGTACATACTATAATTTTAAATATTAGACTCTGAGCGATGAATGTATTGATTTCACAATAATTCATGTGTTTTTTTTTTCAATATATAAATAACATATTATATCGTAGATGTTTTCAAAAATAGTTATATTAGGTACAAAATTATAAAAAGTACATAGGACATATAATGCCATTCCAAAGATTATCTCAATACCAACTCATCCCTTCCCGATAGGATTTTGAAATATTTTTCCATATTTAGTTTAATATTTGTTTTGTCAAATATTTTAAGTTACCTACACAGAATATAGCTTGCGCGTTACGATTAAAATCCGAGTTTGGAAATAAACAGGGAGATAAACTTTATATAACAAGTGTACAGCAATAATAATTGGTTAAATAGTGTAGGTACTTTATAGTGTAATTAATATTAGATAGGTAGTTATATAAACGGTTCTACAGCTGTTTGTTTGAAAACACGAATTTAGATAAGAAAAACGTAAATTAAAATAAAATAAATTCCGAGCAGGATGTATTTAAAAATGATAAAAAAAAATACACGTGTAAAAATAATGGTTTTTTTTTTTAATGGAATGCGGGTAGTTGCTGTAAACCCATAAGCTACAAAGACGGAAAAACGGATTTAACCTTTGGTGCCCGCATAAACACGCAACACAAGATATCGTGTCCGCGCCAGCCATGCGAATGCACCCCCAGGCCGGTCGAGTGAGCGACTATGCAGCTTTTGTTTGCGGCGGCCGTGTCAAAAATGTCGACTTTTACAACAGATTACGTGGCAACACGACCAGAAAAATAATATATTATTGCGACTACCGGACACCGGCTTATATACCCTTAGGCATAATTTCGGGGGTGCAATATAACCGTGCCAAGTGCACGGGGTCTAAAATTGTTTTGGCCGTGTAATATTATTATTTTGTTGTGGAAACCATCGAAGCTTTTTTATTTAGGGGTTGTTGGTGGGTGTCAGTGGTCTTTTTTCCGACATCAATTGACTACCGTCCGGCGGACTTCAGCTGGTTTAGTTATATTCCTATAGAGTTGTATTTTTACTTTTTAGAGTCGTATATGAGTAAAAACGAATATACGTATTTTGAACGAGTATGAATAATCAACTGTTTAAAGTATTGAGAGTAATATTATAATAAGTAGATAAATACTTTCTGGTCAGATTAAAAACTTGAGAAAATACTCCTATGCATCCTTACGCGTGATTTAAATATTGTACAGCACCCAGTAATCTTTTTCACTGTAAATTATACAGGAAGATCAGAAATGTGTATTAATACATTTCTGATCACTCTATATCTAATAATATTGTATGATATTAGTGTACACCTTGAAATGTGTATAAATATGGACGTGGAATCCGATTTTTTATATTTTTTACTTGGAATACGATGCGGAATTATGTGGTTATATGTACGGACTTTTATTCAATACGTAAGTCACCGTCTCTCATGCTATCTCTCTCGCTCTCTCTCTCTCTCTCTCTCTCTCTCTCTCTCTCTAATCAAAAAGTTACTGATAATATTATTCCATCGTCACCCACGCAGTAATATAATACCGTAATATTATAATAATATAATAGATTATTTACGTACTAGAATTTTAAAGTAATAGTCCGTACCCATGCATTCCGTGCGTATCATATTTATGTATAATAACTTATATTTACTTATAAATGTTGCACTGATTTATCAATCCCCACTGCAGGTGTTCTCGAATTTCAATTTTTAACCAATCTTAATGGATTTTGAAATTTTTCAGATAATTATATTGAGCGAAGGTCGTCTCGATCAAAGTATTTAAGGAGTGTACTCGAAAATAAAACCTCTGTTGCCATCAAGCCAAAACTAGTGTGGACCTATGTAGTATGACAATATTGAGATGTAACTAGACGTAACAATAAGAGAGAATCTAGCCTTCTCAATATATTTGTTAATTTATTTAAGTTTATTTTACATTTAATTATATTTCAACATTAATTTGTCGGACAAAAGAAACGAACATCATATTATTATGGTTATGATTCGTGTCCAATGTAAAAACTGTACAGTTAAGTATGACATAGGCGCCCGAATGAAGTACAAACACGATGTCAAATAAAAAAAAATAAAATTTGTAAAATATTATCACATATACATCACATAGATATTATGTGACGATCCAGAGCTGTCACCCGATAAATTACCGAAATGAAAATATAATGCGTCCTGCAGTGAGCATAAAATATGTTAATGTACATACTATAATAATATAATAAAAATATTGTAATATAATCGATAATTATATTGAATGTACAAATTACTGCTGGCAATCATATTACATTTGTATTTATGTAGTTAAATATAAACGGATGACCTAATTTAATTTTTATTTTTAAGTGGCATATATTTTAGTGCGAGTGCGAATGTGCAGAGATGAAAACTCTCTGCTGCAAACGCATTGCACCTCAGCCCTCCAGCAAGTATAATATACGTCACCGGGTATAAACCTTAACCCGCAGCCGTATTATAAACGACTGGTAATTTAATTCCGTTGATTCGCGTATAACGAGAACGTAATTTATTTGGATTACACGCACAATTGCCGTGTTCGTATGTGATACCGTTTACTCGTTAATTGGCACGTCAAGTATCGCGCAATGTCGCATGGCGAGTCGGCTGTGTCCCAGCTATATTGTATATGATAATATATATATATTCCGTTTGTAACGATGCACACCACAACTACAGACAACAAACGGTATTAATACGACGTGTACGGTTACCGCAATGGGTTTCATATATATTACCACGGTAGAGCATTATTATTATTATTATTACTGATTTTTTTCCGCCCCCTCAATGCGTCGTTTGCTTGCGCGGAGCAAATCGTCGTGACAATATGTTGGCAAACTTCAAAATCGTTTACACGCGATTTGTTTTTAATGCAAATATATCGCACAATGCGAACCGCAGAATGATATCCAATTACACGCCTCGTCGTTATTAAAACCAATTAATACAATTTATTTGCGAGTGTGACCGATAATAATATGCTACGCACGTGAAATAAAATATAAAAGCATTCGCAGTTAATGTTGTACCTATATAAACTGTAACATTATATAACGTATGTTTAATCAAACGACAAAAAACATTAAATACCCGTGTACGATATAATATATACGCATGCCCGCTTTATATTACATTTTATGTAGGTACCTACCTACATATTATGGGTTAGGTTAGGTTGGATTATTCAATATCCGTTTCAACGAAACCGTCGACTTCGCGTTGACCACGTGTCTACCACTTCAGCGTCGAGGAAATTAGAATTTCTTAACTGTGGTCCTTGCTGAGTGCAGCCGGAAACTATATATCAGTGCGATATGGAGGGATGGTTAAAGCGAAAACCGACAGAATAAGGTTACTCGTTGATAAAACGTTAAGGGTCTAACTAGACGATCAAACGAACGAAATAGTTTCATCTAAAACCTAGAAAACGATACAACACACTTAATTATAATACGTTGGTACCTACCTACCTACAAGAATTAAAAGAAAAAAAACGTATAAGTACGTAATTTAATATTAAGCATACTCAAAAATCGTGTATCATGTGGGATTCATACTTGAGTAGATAAATAAATCATATTCACATGCTATAGAGGTTAATAAAATATAAATATATCACATTAGATACTGACTCTTAATAACCATAAAATGATACGATAGGTGCCGCCTGTGCAATATAGGTAATAGAGTAGCAGGTCTGTATAATATGTATATAATATGTATATAATACATTTACAGAACTTTCTTGATTGGAGCTAGTAGCACTAGGTACAATAATAATACATTATAATTTATAACAAGATAAAATTGTCCTTCAAACAGAATATATTGCCATCTCATCTAAGCAATTGATCATCGAGAAGTAGGTCAACTATAATATACGTGACTATATTACATTATTCAAAGTGAATTAGAGAACAATAATTAGCCAACAAATCTATAAATCAATTTACATGTTGTGATAAAATGTCACGTTGTTTTTTTTCCATCGATAAACTAGTACCAGTAGGTTTGGTCTTACCTACAAAAATGTATGTAAAAATAATGTACGAACGAAATTTAAAAATTAATTTATCATAATTTAAATTTAAAAGTATGCCATCTCATAGTAAAATGTATACTGTACCAAAATTGTATATTGTAAATGTATATTGTTAAAAGTGTGTACTTAATATTGGTTAATTAGTTAAGTGTTTAATACAAATAGTGCAATAGAAGATCTTCAACTATAAATATATATTTTTGATATTAAATTTTAGTTTGAAACTAAATTGGCTACCTTAACAGATGAATTGTTTAGTGAAAAAAAATTATAATATATGTATTGAACACAGTTTTTATAAAAATATTTTGTAACAAACCTATTTTTTTTACTAAATACTAAAGGATTATTTTCTGTTTAATATTTATAAAGAAAACAATAAGTTATTTTTGGAAATGTATTGATTTTAAACGCACCTATAAGAAAGTAATTGTATCGTATAATTAAATTTTTTCTTTTAAAAATTGTTAGTAAATTGAATGAGATCTTACATAGAGAAACATAGTTTATCTTATACACTGCTATTCTTTCATCCTTGATGAATCACGTTTTTATCAATGAAG
The DNA here is from genome assembly GCA_949089665.1 of Macrosiphum euphorbiae. Classification (NCBI taxonomy): domain Eukaryota; kingdom Metazoa; phylum Arthropoda; class Insecta; order Hemiptera; family Aphididae; genus Macrosiphum; species Macrosiphum euphorbiae. The sequence goes on along the minus strand of CARXXK010000001.1, from coordinate 137,608,388 downwards.
AATGCACAGAGAGAAAAAAAATAATTTATACTCTAATTAGATTTTTGTTCATTGCAGTTAGCCATCATTGTGTGTTTATCCAGAGCAATAATAATCAATTATGCTATACTAATTTTTTCATTTTCCTAATATGTATAAAACTAATATAAGTCCTATACGAATAATGTATTGTTTTAAAGTAGGACATGCATTTTTTTTTTTTAGTAAATTTTACTGTCGATTAAATGTATATTATTGCATATAATAAAGAATATACATAAATAATTATAATCAAATGTAATTATGCAACATTAAGTTTCAACTACCTATTCTGCGGACGCAATTTTGTCTTGAAAATTTGATTAATAAACATCAAACATTATTGCAATATTCTTTAGGTATTCATATTTATTGTAAGCATTTATAATATTTCATAAACAGAAGTGGAGTGAGATTTTGTCCATACTTACTGCATAATTTGCATGATTCTCCGTATCCAAATTTAAGATTTTCTAATTTCTAAAATATTATCATAACTATTGTTTAAACTTTTTGAAATTATCACACAAATTTTGCAAAAAAATATTCCACTTCCAATTAAATTAAAATAATTCAAAAACCAAACACAAAAATTAATATTTACATTGGTTGTGGAAAATTATTAATGAGGTATTGACATGTCGGAATTTCGAATATGTTGTGATATTTTAAACAGGCTCCGTGCAAAGACTTACAAGACATTCTAAAACTCAACAGGTGAATTCGACTAAAAGTTAGACGTCAAACTTTCTGTACATAATGTTTACTAATTTATAACTAAACTGAAGTTTTGCCACTTGTTATATTCAACTAAACCTAATGTTGTACGGATATTAATTTGAGGTACATATGAAGTCGTATACTCATATAATTATCTACCAGATACATTATGTTGTCAATAAAAATATTAAAACAAAAACGTTAGATGAAAAAAAATATGTCCCTACCTGATAACAAAAAATAAAAATTTAAGTAAGCTTATGAAATTACGTTTAAAAATAACTGAATCATTAGTCATAATATATTTTTAATTTAATTTGATTTTTAAATCAAAACCAAGATAACTACAGGTTAGTAAATATAAATAAATGTTATGCATAAATTACCAACTAGATCCAGCTTTCTACCAGAAACCGCCCTCAAAGTTGAAAATCGAAGCATTTTTTAATTTCTACCCCAAAAGGTGATGACAGACAGAAAAAAAAACACACATCACTGTAAAATCAATACATTCATCGCTCCATTCAGAATCTAAAAGGGGGAAAGTAAGTAACCAGTAATCGCTCAGCACTAGATGTTGCCCAAATTCGTCATTGAGTAAGCCACTGTACTACTGTAATGTGACAATGTGTTAAATATGAATTAAAGTATAAGCCATTACATATGAACAACGATTGAGAGTGAAAACCTGCTGTCGGATACTAAGTACTTATACCTATGTATTGGTTATATTTAATATTTATTGATAGACTATAGTATTTTATTTTACTATTAATAATACAGTAGACTGAATCATATTTTTCCGAAAACATTGTATTCATTATATTTAATCATCATAAAAGTATATATTTGTATCGTTTATTATTGAATAATATTGTTTACTACTGTTGTTAAATTTTGAGTGAATACCACCTTACGCATGAAACGATGTGAATAAGTTCGTACTACAGAGATAATAGCATAAAATGAATCTCAATGTTTAGAAAATGTCATTGTATACTTAAAATATAATAATATAGATAAAAAAAGTAAATTCACAGTGCATAACATTTTCGAATTACAACAAGACCAGTACAATTGTTATTTTTAGTTTAAATATCTATAATTTCATCCAAATTTGAAATTAAAATGTCTACAAAAAAAATGTATTTATATATTTTTTTAGATTTTTTGCTGTCAATTTAAACTACTTTTGATAACTCTTGTAGGTATTATAGTTTTAAGCCTTGGCTATATTAATTGAACATTTTATAAATTTTTAACGACTTAAAAAATTATTTGTAAATGTTCGTACTCTTGTCAAAATCATTGAAAAATATTAAAAATTTAGAAAATTCTAATATAAACATTCGGTGAACATTTCAAGTCTCTTCAATTATTTGTTTTTTAATTACAACTATTCAGAAATTTATTTTGTCAAAAACTGATTTTTCCTTATAATTGGGTTTTTTTTCCCAATTATTGTGACAAGTACTTGGAATTTTCAAAATTTAACCACCTATAAGTACCAACTAGATTTTCTTTCGTATCAAAAAATTTAATTATATATTTATGTATATAAATTGAAAATCATCTCAGTTTTACAGCTCCTTCTAAAATACGATGACGGAAACAATAATTCATAAATTTAAAAAAAAATACACTTAATATCATTAATCAATACATTAAATGGTCTATTCAGAATCTAAATTTATAACATCAAAATCAACATACAATCACTCTAAAAAGTAAGCAATTGATTTAGTTCACACAATTTAACAATTTATAAGTTTTCAATATTCAAACGAAAACAATTTTATTCTTTTATTTACGCTATTTTATTGTTAAACAATTTTTCAATAATTGGTTGCAACAAATTTTAGAGTTAGTCTTTAGTATACGGTTTAATTGTTAAAGTATTTAATATATATTCATCTATATATCGATAAAACAAATATCATAAACATTTAGCAATGTTCTTTAATCTTATAGATAACAGCTAAAAAAATAAATTAAAATAAGATTCGCGATTTTATCAAAATTTTAACATTTATTTTATATCTAATAAAAAATTAATAAAAATGTATTATTCTACTCTGTGTATTTATTATAATGGTAAATAAATTTATTTTAGGGATGACATTTTAGGATAAGGTAAGAACCTTTATAATATTCTAGCTCCTGAGTGTACCACTGATAAGATCGTGCATAATAATACAATATATAAAAATAAAACACAATATGAACAATATTTTTAAATTAAAAATAATACCTTTATTTGTGTTAGTAATAATGTAATATTATTACATATTTTAATTTAATGGTAGTACGAAGTAGGTACCTATATATATTTCTAAATAACATCGTGTGTATATCATGTACTTTATCACTACCTAGAGTAAAATGGACCCAACTGATCTGTCTACAAATTTCCTCCGGATACACTTATCTTCTTCAAACTAATTGATCAAATTAAGTAAGACAAATGGTGTACGTTTTATACTTTACTTCTAGTACAGGTAGAATCAGACGTATTTAGTGAATTAATAAAGCCAAAAACGAAACAGTTATCCGAAATATTCGTTCAAATATAAATGTATCCTCTCGTAATTTAGTGTAACAGATTAAATTCACACATGCTACATTTAATAATGCATAGAAGTTGAGGAATCACATTTTTCAAAATGACTTAAAAAACAAACAGGTCTAGTTCATCGGTTCTAAATTTCTTATAACTATAAAATATAATAGGATCTAAAAAATCATCGACTATAAACAAGAACAACTAAAATCGGTGCATCGTGTATTCATGTCCTATAGGTACCTTTAAAAAAATATATTTAATTTAGTATCAAAACGTCGTGATAGTAAAAAGATTTAATTTATTAGTTACTTAAATTACTTAAATTATTTAGTACAAAAATATTGAATTGTACGTAAAAATTGTTAAGTTAAGTAAATCTGTGAACATAATATGTACTATGTACATAATATTATTATGTATAGGTATTAGGTGCCTACATAGTATTTCAATTTTTATACCATTAAAATTAAAAAGCCGTAGAGTTAACTCAAAACCTATGTAAACAAAGCACTGTTGTCCGTGTTTTAATGACGCTCTTTAAATTAACTTACAGAATTACAACTTCAAGGATAGCAAACAAAACACAAATGCTTAAAAACTGAAATGAAATAATATAATTACTATACCTATATATACGAATTCTGAACGCATATTATATAATCTAACGTAAAAAATAAGATGTTATTATAATACGACCCTCCCGACAGTTGTAACATCCAACAAATTGAATTTAATAAAAAAAATATAGTTATGAATAGATAATGCCATAATGGCGACCAATGACCATATCGTACGAGAGAATAATTTTTACTTTTTAGGTGTTTTGTAATTTTGAAACCAAAACCAAAAATAAAAATATTACTTAACAAAATCACGAATATACTTTGAATTGTATAGACTATAGACTATATAGACTTTATAGTACCTATGGCATTGTGCTTATTTATAGTTTCAGTATTTTGTTGCACCAATTATATTTTATTCACTGTATTTAAACGATCAACATGATTAGCTATTCCCTTTTCCGTTAAAATCCAGAAACTGCACTTTTATCATTATAACATAAGTTATAACTCGGAAATAAACATTATTGTATGTTGACATTTTTGACAATCAAATAAAAAAGTTAAGTATTGAATTAATATTAAAAAGTAACTGTGATTTACCAAAATCAAGTAGGTATAGTGTATCCTATTTGCTAGTTATGCAAACAATATGGCTGTTATAAGGCGTATAGCTAAAGCCTGATGATTGATCATTTTACTTTTAGTGTATTGCTGCGATAAAGGTTGTCTCCGACAGGGGCGCACCCAGGATTTTTTTTGGGGAGGGCTAAATTCACATAATTTTAATATTAATAGGTAGTATTTATTTTGAAATATGTACAGAAATCTTTAAGCTTTTTACAATCTTTTACTAACAAATTTTTTTTATTTTTGTCCCGGTTTTAAGTGTCGCCGTAGTCTATAATAATAGACAACAGAGGTCTCTCCCGGGGCCCGGAATGACAGGAATACATTTTATAAAATTTAAAAATCAATGATATAATATAATATTATGTTATGTCTATTGTTTCAATTTCGATAGTTGATAATTTTTTTTTTATAACAATTTAAAGTAAAATGTTAATTTGTCAATAAACCTAATAAAATTATCAAAATGTTTGGGGCTAGCCATTTGGGGGGGGGGGGGCTAAAGCCCGTTAGCCACCCCCTTGGGTGCGCCCTTGGTCTCCGATTGAACTCTAATGCAATATAGTGAATATTTTATAACACTGTAAAAACAACATTTTCATGTACTTAACAAAAATCAAAAATAACGTTAAGTTACCCTCATAATATTACATATTTTTATTAAAGCAGGAAATTTCAAATATGATCATAAAATGTAATCTAATCTAATGCTACGTAACTCAACAGTTGGTTAACTTCTTCCACATCAACTTCGATAAAATATCTAATTTATTATTTAATCCTTAAAACTATATATACGTTTACACGTAACATAATTTCTATGATAAAGAAACAATAGTAATAATTTATACCCATAAATCGTACAACCACTACAACCACTCTTGGCCATAATTTGTAAATGAATACCAAGTAATTTGAACTTCTAAGGCATCTAATAAATTATAATATGTTGTATACGTATGACAAATATACAAACCAAATGGCCAATTCTATATAACAATAAGGTATGAACATGATTATATTATATTAATAATAAGATCGTCAATAAATAAATTTCAATATACATTTTTTATAGATTAACACTTTATTAATAAACATTGTGCTATAACACTTATTGTATAATGTATGATATTTATTCCGTTTTTATTCGATTCACTATTCTAATTTAAAAATCAAAATTGTATAGTTTTTAGACTAATTATTATTAAATAAATTTAAACTAATTTTAAACGGTGTAAGTTTGTTGGGTTTTTTCTGTCGTGATTAGTATAGTTGCCAAAAGTTTCCGAGAGTATAAAAATATCATTATCACTCAAACGTAAAAAAAATTATTTTAGCATATAAATTCAAATTAATTAAGGATTTTATAAAACCAAATGATTGTGTTTCTTAATTTATATTATAAAACTGAAAGTTTGAAAAGTAATTAGTTTTACTTAATTTTGGTTCAGTATTTTTTTTTTTAAATTTTATAAAAAAAGAGTGAATAAAATATCAAATTAATTTTTATATAAAATCAAAATGAATACACACATATTTATGTATAATATTATGAAAATAAAAAATATAAGAAATAAAATATACAAAAATAACGGAATTAAGATTTCATTATTTACGAACATTGTGTTATCTTTTATATTTAAAATGTTCTGTTAGAACATATAAATAATAAATAATAATTATTAGTTAATCGTAATAAATAATTATAATTTATAAATATAATTATATATAATATTAAAATACCGAAATTCATTTTTTAAATGAAGTACGTCATCCATAACATTATTAGACGTGTATTAAAATTTTCAATTTTTATGATGTTTAATTCTGTTCATTGAGTTGTGATCAATCAGGCATAATATCAAACTTCACCGAATAATTTACTAAAATTGTATGGGACAAATGTAGGAAAATCGAACGTTCGTTTACATTATGTGGACGATATTATACAGTACAAAAACACCCACTCGTGTTCTGTGAAGCAAACCGCTGTAAGCACAATACCAACGTAATAATTCCAATCTAATCTCACTTTGTCAATTAGATACGCTCTAGCAATTCCTGTGTACATAAATATAATATTAATATTGTTTTATTTCATTCCAACCAAAATCAATAGAATATTAGAATATGACATTGAAACGACAGAGAGACAAACATGTTTATGTTACCAACTAAACTACTAATAGTACTAACAAATAATTATTCTAAATTATTAAAAATTAAAGATGTTAATATTTTCACGACAGTTTATATCCATGTTTTTTTCAATATTTTCAACAAAACGTTTTAAAATGTCGGGTAAATATTAGCCAATAAATATATTTTCAAACGCATAGGTATTATCATAATATTTCTAATACTTATCCAAATTAATATCATATATTAACATGTTTAATGACATATTGTTAAAACCAATACAATATTTTCAAACACATTATCAGAATATTTCAAAAACTAGTATCTTACAATCTTAATACTTTTGAATAATTTTAAAATTTTTCTAGTACCTAACATCTTGAAAATATTTTCAAAATATATTATTGCTGTGTACGATAAGTAAAACGATTCAGAAGGAGTATTTTTTCATTATTTTATTAGTTCTACCATTGATTTTATAATATACTTTGGTATAGTAGATATTATATACTTTTATATAGGTATTACAAAATCAATGGTTCTACCTAACACTCGTAACAATTTTTCTTTAAATATTTCTATCACGGTAATCATTGATCAGTCCGTTATAATAGACAATCCACATTGTTATTTAAAAAAAAAAAAAAATGCATGCCTAATTTATAGTTGTGTTGTTAGTAATAATTCTATCGTATATTATAGCATTCATGATATATTGATATCATACCAAACGATTTATGCGTCTTACTAAGATGTTATTTTAATTTTTTTATCTGTATTGTTTTAAATCTAGAAAATTATTAATGTTAAACAACTAAAGGCACACATAATATATTAAATACAATATAATATATAAGATACTTAGATAGCTGTCTCGTATAACTAGCAGGTAGCTGCTGATCGTTGAATATAATGAGAATATTGTGCCACAATCGCCATTTGTAAAGGAGTGAAATTATTATCGTTTATCAGCGGTTTTCTGTCATAACTTTATATTATATAATATGACAGTGCTTGATAATATATTATATTTATATACACAGACGTGTGAACCACGTCCTTTACATAAAACCTTAGGGGAGTTTCATTGATAACTGTAAAATGGATTTATCTTGGTATATTTTATATTATAACGCGTTTATGGTTGAAAGCGATGTAATTAACGGCGTGTTTGTTTGATTGTGGTCGACTATTTAATGAAAAAAAAAAGAAAAGATTTATGTATGATAAGTTTTAAGTATAATAAGACATAGTTAGGGCATAGATCTAGAAACCTAAAATTGGAAGGGGAGTTAAATTTTTTTCAGAAAAAATACAATTATAATTTTAGTACATAATAAATGATCGATACGATTTCTTAGATACGATTGTATTCATATTTTTAATTTATGGAATTTAAGATGTATGCACTATAATATATATTAGGTAAATAAATACATAACATATAAACAACGAAAATAATTACTAATTAATGATATTTCAAATACGCTAATTAAAATATTACTGAAATTGAATCAAGTTGTATATCATATTATATTTTATTATATTTTAAAAGTAATATCAGCATAATACATTAATTAATACATATTATTATAGCTTTGAACAATATTCCTTTTAATTTTTGACATAGTAGCTCGATTATTGAAACTACTAACCACACAATGTAGCTATCGACTCAACTAATCCGTTTGACAAGACATCAAGATTATCCAGCTTATAGATGGCGTAGAAGTACAATACTTGTGTGTTAGTTAAAATCTGTAATAATATAATTAATAATATTTCACTGCCTATAGATTGTAAATTTATAATTAACATATCATTGTATAGGTATGAAGCGCAGTACCTTCACTTGAATTACCCATGTTTTTATAGTGAAAATATTAATGCTCGTTAAATAGTTTTTTTTACCGTATACGAACGAATGCAGTCAATTTTAGTACGCATCGTCTATTAAAAGTGTTAATTAAAATGGTAAAATATTCTAAATTTATTCAAACATGCTTATATTATAACACGTATAGTAACATATCATATTATATAATGTACCATAGGGACCTTTTAGAAACTTTTAGTAACGGTCATGAAACCCGCCCATATTTTTCTAAAGAAAATAGGTAATCACAGTTTTCTTTTGTTTTTTATCACCCTAGCCATTACCTAGCAGACGGATAAAAAAAAATAAAAATATTTCAACAACAAAATCTTACAGTCAAGACTCTTATTTTTCTGAGTAGCGATTTGAAATACCGAATTTCTTCGTAGCTTAGGTATATTTTCATGACATTTCATGGTGTATGTTCGAGCAGTTAAAACAATGAAAAATCTTGCATATTGACTTTATCGCATTATAAAAATATAATATTATTCTTATAATATCAGCGGAAACACAAAATGCCAAAATGACAGTTAAAATCATATGCCGGTAGCTGAATGCAAATAAACGGGAACTGTTTTATATAAAACTGCAAAATATTACTGGTTTACGTAAAGACGAATAATCTAATAATGAACATACTACACTGATTTGTGTACATCCTAAAAATATTGAACCCGATAAATCTTATATCTATTTTTTCTTATTCAGATTTACAAAAAATTTTCAAAATCTACAATATTCATTATGTAATAATAATAACATGGGTATAACCAAACATCATATTGTTTTAAAAACTGTCGTCGTTGAGAACGATTTCTGCGTAAATTTATGTTTCATTATAAAACTGTAGAAAACCTGCAGAATGTATTTCAAATGTTATACGTGAATAAGAATAAAAGATAAAATTATTCCTTAAGGTAACAAAACGCCAAAAGACATAAACAAAATCTCTTTGCCGTCTACAATTGTTCATAATGTAAAAAGTTTGGCAAAAAATCATTGTTTTCAAAACAGTTTTTGGTCGTTCAATAAGTAACACCAACCTTACCAACGATCCAAATAGAGGTTTAGAGATGAAATCTGCTGTCTGCCTAATATAATATATTAAAACTTATTATCTTGATATTACGGTATTTTAGTGTAATATAGAATACCTAATATATTTTAATTATGATAGTCTCTCTAACTATACTGCCCCCGTATCACTATTCCTATACTTATTATTACTTACTTAGTAATGTGTCCACTGCGAGATCAACATGGGGTAGATAATTGATAGATACTAAAACATTGTACCGTTTAAATATAGTTATTATAGATTTTACAAAATATCTTTGCCTAGTGATATAATTTTTTTTTTAATAACACGTTCTTAGAACTTTTATTCTCTAATATTGTAAAAGAAACATAGGAATTTTAAAAATGTCTTACTTCAATCAATCAGAAGTGATTGTATAGATTACTTTAAAAATACGTTTAAATTATAATCACTTACGTAGGCACCTAAATTATTTGTATAACCAACTTACTATACTACTATACTATACTTTACGTAGGGATACATTTAAAATTTGAAATAACAATTATTGACGAAAAATCATTACTAATAAAATAAACTAAATCATCCGAAAATATAAATTAATTTCAATAGGTAAGTACCAATAATAAGTATTTAAAAATATACTTTATAGACGATAAAAATATCATTAAAAAAGTATTCGATACCAACAAAAGTAATTTGCATACTTTTTACTCAAATACTTTACAACACTGACATTTATATAATATAGTGCAGGCGTGCCCGGACTTTTCCAACAGGGTAAACTATACAGTCACGTAAATAATACGAAGATAATAATATTATATCGTACTCGGGCGCAGTCTTGACGACGCGCTACGACCGATTTCATCCTACCCAGTCAGTCGTTCAGATTGGTGTGGTGGAATGAAAAGATCGGCTGGATTGCCTATGCCCTCAGTGCCTGTTCAAGTCTGTTAGATTAAAATACCTAAGGTGTCTACTAAATTGACTCAGTGATATCGGGGGGGGGGGGGGGGTGGTTGACGGCCTGGGAGTATGTAATAATGAAAGTCATTTGCATATTCGTTCGAAAAGTACAATAGAAGACATACAATTAAATAAAAAAATATTTTTATTCAAAAATTCTAAGAATAGATTTATGTTTTTGCAAATTTTAGTTATTTCAATGTAAATATTTGCGATTTTTAATCCATATTATATTTTATAACTAAATACCTATAACCGCTAAAAGGTACTATAGCTAATACAAATAAAATAAGATTTTTGGATAAAGTTAACAAACTAACATTTTTGTTTTTGACGTGATATAAAATTATAATAATATAGTCAACATTCTTTGACATTTTTTAATAAATTCTTTATGTAAAAAATATACCTACTTAAATCATTCAAAAAAAATGTTTTTTCCACTTAAGTCAATTTAAATTTCAAACTACAGAAAAAAATGCGAAATAATATTTAACTGAGTTCAAACTTGTTGATAATTACATGTGCATTGTGCAATGGTGGTATTTCAATGGCATACAATATGTTTAAATTTCATATTACTCTTATTATTATTTAAGTGCATACCTTTTAACATTTCTTTAGCGCATTACCTATACATCCATATAACCATATCCCTGTCTGGTAATATTACAGCGTCGCTGTTCGGGTTAGTATATATTATATACAGTACGTTTCAACGTTTGACCGCCAAGAGTAAATAATCCACGGATTACACAGCTCCAGGATAACCACAGCACGTCCCGAGGGGGCTGCTGCAAAGACTGGCGATCGCCAGTCTATTCCTGTACATCGTTTTGGGAATATACAATTCCTGGTCGGCTAGACGGCGAACCCACTGTGGAAACAATATAATATATTATTACGCTATTTAACGTTAGCGTATAGGTCGATTGCGTCAAACGTTTTCTTCATTGTATGCAGAGTCGCGTTATTGTCTCGAGTCTCGACGGTTTCACAATCGTCGTGCTTGTGCGCCTCCTACCGAAACTTAAGAACTCACATATATAGCCACTTGAATAACTGATGGAAATTATTAAACATTAATGCAATAGCATATAATTTTTAAATTATTTATAAAAATTACCTATATAAAATATAGCTTTTACCACGAGTTCTTAAGAAACAGGAATACATTTTCATTTTAAGTTTAGTCATTAAGCCGTTAAGGTAAACCCAAAATTAAATACTACTATTAATTATTAAAAAGTACTAATTATAATTATTTCTCCTCTCCGTAACGGTAATAGTTATCCAAAACAATAATAATAGGAACAATTATTGATGAAAAATGGCTGATATAATGCAAAAAGATTATAGGAAATAAGTACACCGATAAAGAAATGGAAAAATATTTATCGATTCTAGATATTTAGAATATACAAAACTGAGAGAATATTTAAATCATAAAGTAGGTAATTAGAATAATTCTTATAACTCCATGATTTAAACATACAATTGAATTATTTTATTATTCTAGTAGACCTTATAAGTGTTAGGTATAGACAAATACTTATGTTAAGTCACTGCAGGTAGTCAAACATTTCATAGTATATTTGTGTATATATTATGGTTGTTTTCTCGGATAATTAAGGGGAAAATTAGTTTTTGAAATTTTTTTTTGATTTTAAAGAGGTCCAGGTTCAGTAAATAAAAATAATAAATAAACGATTATATTTTAAATATAATATATAAATACTAATTCAAAAACCAAAGTACTTACGTATCAGTGGTCATTAACGATGATATTTGTTGATGTGTAATATTATACGAAATTATACATACAAATGCTTTTACATGAGATAGAACCAAGAAGACTATAGTTATAGATAAGAAACAAATTTTTACTTTAAAAATAGAAGAACTTTTACTGTGCAATATTACTTTTTTTTTTTGGTATTACGGTTGAAAAAAAAATTTTAGTTTGAAAAACCTAAAAACAACGGATTATAAAATAATTATAACTTTTCTATATTAGTGATTATGAAAAATAACAAAAATATTCCACAGTCAAAGTTCTTCTCTTTTTATAGTCGAAATTTGGTTTTTTAACATAGCCGAAGTGGCTCTTGCTACGCAATATGGTTTTTAACAAACAATTTATGGCGTCTTTTGAACACAACGAAAAAAATGGATAAAAACAGTGGTTGCCAAACATGTACCTATATACTTATTATACTTATACATAATATAAATGATGAGATCACAAATTTTTATACCATTAAATTGAAAAAAAATGTAGAACGGAATGATCAGTTTATCACTTGTTATCGTAAATAAAAATATGAAAAAAATAATATATGTGAATAAATCTGTGAACATTCAAACTAAATGCGTAGTGTTAAACTGTAATAGAATAAAGTGATAAGACTTGATGGAATGTTGTACAATTAAAATTAATGAAAAAAAATGTACTAAATGAAAAGTCACTACTTATAGGTACAAGTATGATATTATTATATTTTTAAAGAAAACATTTATTTTTTTTTTCGATAAAAATATTATTTCTTGACACAATTTTGAGTGTCGATAACATACGTTTTTAACTAAACTTTTAAATTAAGATATTATTACCTACAAGGCTACAAATCATAATAACAATTATGGAAATTGCACAGTATAAATAAATCTCAACAATTAAAATTAGATATTTCTGTTCAATAACCTACATAGTTAATCAAACATATTTTATTACACTGTATTAATAAAGAGCAATAATTATATTAATTGTTTGTATAATATATAATTATAGTGTAATACATTTCTATTTACCTAGGTGGCTAGGTATATTATTATAATGACTAAACTAATTTATTTGTTATTTTAAACAACATTTTAAGGTTATAGATGAACTTTTGATAATTCTGAATACAAAATAATGTAGATATTATGATTTATTGAGTTTGTTAAATCGTTTTCTTAATATATTATTCGATACACCAGATTAATTTTTGATAATAAAATACATAATAAAATATTGTATGATTAACGTGTATCAATTATAGCTATTATTTAAAATGTAACTTTACTTGGGTAATATTATTATCATTTATCAGATAAAACTACAACCAACGGCTATGCACAAAGTTTACATTACAATATAAAAGAAGTACAAAAAACACTATAATGATCCATGTATAATATTAAAATATTACTCAGAATGATCAATGTCTATATCAGTTTCATAAAAACAACAATTTAATATTGTTAATATTGGGGAAGGTGGGTAAGGTATATAATGTAGGTATATATATATTTATTAAAACTATTTAACTTTCTGATTTTCCCTCCGTAAAGTTTAATATTATTATGGGTTAGTATATCGAATTGTCTTAACTATAATATTTATTGAAAATGCATCCATCAATTTTATTTTTTTTTCAAATATTTGAATCGAATAATAGATTTGTAATTATATTTTAAATTCTGAGCGGAGATATGAAAATATTGGCTTTAAAATTGTTTTTTTTTTTTTTTTAATTTGTCATAACAGTTTGGAAATAAGAAGTAAAAACATGCTCCAGTTTAATATAAAAGGGTGGTTTCTGGTAGAAAATGTAATCTAGTTAGTATAGCGACAATCTTTATGAAGATAAAAATACAATAAATTATAACATTAAAACAAAAACATATACGACAGCACTGTCTAGCGGCTAATGTGAGTTAGTCATGGATGTGTTGAAACTTGAAAGGTTCAAAACGAAGGCGGTAAATGGCGTTGCAGTTATCGTCCGGACAGGTTAAGCGAATATAATACCATAAAAGTGCAATTAAACACAAATTATTTCTTAAAAATTATTTATCCTTACAGAAGACAAGTGCTGTACATTTTTAAGCAAAATTTCATGTCTTCACCCTTCGGACAAAAATTATTTTAAATGTTTGCCACTTGTCGATTATCGAATTCAGTAAAGAATAATATTTTAAGCTACCTATTTTGAATGCTATTGAAAATATAACCATATCACTAAAAAGATTATAGATTTAAGATTTAAGATCAATATCATTCTACAATATTTTCATATCAGTTATAAGTATGTAATTAATGTATAGTGAACTCATGTCTCATAGTAGGTACATAATATAAATAAATAGTTTTAATAATGTATATATTCTACCTAGATAACAAATACAATGGTCAATGTTGTTCTACGAATTATTTTTATTATATGTCAACAAAGAAGTCTCTACATGACATGCATTTTACTCGTTGGGCATATTTGTATCTAACTTCATTATTATAGGTATGTATTAGTAAAACCCTTGTTTTATCGAAAACCGTGAAAGCACTTGTATATTTTTTAATTAGAACTCCTAGTTCTAGCAGCTTTAATCATAATAATATGGTTTAAATAATAATAAACATCAAATTAAAATCTAAAAAATAAATAAAAATCTTACTATTATAGTCAGTATAATGTTTTATTTTTTCTAATCTCAAGTATACAAATAAACATGAATATTATACCTAGCATAAAATATAAGCCACCAATGAACAAAAACTGAAACAAAATAAAATATATTATGGTTAAAAAGGTTAATTAATAATACATGTACCACCTAACATTAATTTAATATTTTTTTAAGAAAATATGTAAATAATCGTGTAAAATATGAAGTTTTTGACTTACTCTCCCAGGAATAGTAATGTTCATGAAATTATATTGAACAATAAATAATGTCAAAATAGTGACCACCGTTAAAGATCCAAAATAATTGAATTCTATTACTAAAGAATAACACTGCCTCTTTAGCTGTTTTGCAATTTCGGTGCTATAAGTACAGAAACAAATAAATTACATTCATATTGATATTGTGGACACTCAATATATCCAGATTTAAAAAAATATATCGATCACCCCATTAGCATTTTCACTATAATAGAATTTAGATTTGTTTTTTAGAAATAGATTTTGAAATTAGTAAAAAAAATTGATACACTGAAACTATTCAATATTATACAAAGGTTGAAAAAATTTGAAATAAATCATGTACTTAGGTACCTATATTATGTACTGGACCTAGTGGATTTATATTAGAAAAATAAATTATTGGTAACATTGAGATATTTATATTAATAGACGCCAAAATTCCGTATTATGTCCATTTATATTGCTTGATATTGCTTGCTTTAAGTATCAAAATATAGTAAAAGTTAACTAACTACTTAGTACTAGGCAAATCATAGAGATTCTATTTTTTAAATACATCAACAGTGTATCATTTCGAACTTAGAGAACGATGCTACAAGGCACATTAGAATAAAATAGTTTTTTTGTAATTCCCCAAAAAATAAATGTTTACATAGGTAATAATATTATAATTATTATTGTACCGTGCATGGCTGTATGACACAGCCTGTATCCTATCCCCTACTATCAGACTATTAAAAATATATTTTACTCACTAGATTATGACAAAATGCATTTGACATATTAGACCAAATAATATGTATGCCAAATATATAAAAATGAGTTTATCATATAAGTAACATGACATTATTAGCACTCCCATGACAATAGAGCAAAATGCGGTGAACATATCACCATAGCGCTCCCAATCACATTGTACTTTTCCAATTAGGTACGAACTCGCGGCTCCTGTAAAATATATTTATATAAATTCGCCATTCTGACAAAAATCGACAAAACCATATTGAAAGGATTATGATAACACTAATTTATTGTATTTCAGAAAAAATTTAATATTGGTTATTATTATTTATTTTCCTATAAATAATAATTATTACTTGATTATAAAAAATTGGGAAATACTAACCACATAACGTAACCATTGCCTCGGCAAGTCCATTTGACAAGACATCGTGATTTCCGGGCTTTTTGATTACGTACGAGTACAAAACGTTTATGTTAGCTAAGACCTGTAACATTAAATATAATATACATTTACTAAACATTCAAATTCCGAAGAAATAACAGTTATATTAGACCCATTTTTTAGACACATTATACATACATAGGTACTAATTTAACTATACAATAATTTATAGTAAGTATATTTTATTAGAAATACAAAATTTACCACAAAACAAATGAAATAAAAATAACTTAATTTATTCTGTGTAAATACTACCTAAAAATATACAGTAATAAAGCTATTTATACCAAATAATAATAATAATAATAATAATAATATAAATTATCACTGTTGTATAAAAAATAAAACAAAACAAAATAACGGCAACTACTGCCTAACTTATTTTTATTATTATGTTTGTACATGTTGGATTACTATACTTCCCATTTTCCCATGAACCTACAACATGAAATCAGGAAAATATGCTGAGCAAGGAGGTCCATTCTGTTAATGTGTCGATATTATAATCAATTTCGTCAATATTTTAAATAACTAAATAAGCACAATACATTTTAAAAATTGATTTACCAGAATATACGCTGCCATACCCACTATATACCATAAACTTTTTTTCAGTACAACTGGATTTGAATATGAAGATTTGAAGTTCATCCATATTTCTTTGGAGAAAAATACCACAGTTTTGTAATCTTCGTCGAACTCGATTGTATCTATTAGATAAAAGAACAATAACAGCTTTAAATATACATTATCTACATCGAGTAACATAATTAGGTAACTAAATTATTAAGTAAACATAGTGAATTATAATAAGAAACAAAGAGTTTATGTTGTTTACGAATCTATACTTACTTTTATTTTGTTTAAAATGTTTCGTTTTGCTCTCTACGCAGTTTTTAAGAAGTGCCGAATCTTCGCATGGCACTTTTGAATTTAGTCTATCATTATTCTGTTCGACAGATGGAAACAGACAAACCCAGGTTGTAGCTAACAACAAACCTTGAAACAAATAAATGGGATTTACCTATATATTTTATGCAAAGCATGAATAATAATATAAATAAATAATATAAATTAATAATTATAAATATAAATATTTATAAAACAAATGTAAGTTTTTAAATAGTTAAATAAATCTTGTATCGTGTCTGTGAATAAAAATAATTATACATAATATTTATAACATATTATAAATCGTCTTATTACTGAACACGTTGCAGTATGGCAAGACAGTATAAATCCCTCCGGTCAAGTTGACTATAGCTTGTGCTGAGAAATCTCCGACAACTTTACCAAGTTGTATGGCTGCCGAAACAATAGCAGTGGCCATCTGAAATTTTTCTACGTCCTCGATTTTAGCATACAAATAACAGAATGCTATCATATCACAGCTATATATTGCCCCGATACCACACGAGGACAGCTACACTCAGTATTACATAAAAAAAACAATATTGTAGAGCATCATTAAAACAAATTTAATTGTGATCTATAGGTAGGTACTATTATCTATGGAATAATCAATCGTACTAACCCTCAGCTGCGTAACACTGGGTGAACCCGTCATGAGGAAATAAGCGACACATGAACAAACAGTCAAAAATATAATGTTTGGCTTGTACATAAGGTAGTCAGCAGTCATAAACATTAACACTGATATTAATAGCGATGAATATGTTTTGAGGTACTCAATCACGGTGGCTACCTGTAAAAATGTAACATAATGAGCGGGACGATCAATGTACCAATTAGTTTTACGATAATGACTGAAGATTTCAAGATCATTAAATTCAAGAGAGGTCTAAGTATAAGTAAATTATAATCAGAGTATGAGAACGTTTTATAGCAAAACGCTAAGATTTCAATCCCTATATGTGGCCAAATTGGCCATAGGGTGGCTCACACATGAATTGTTTATTTAAATGGTTGCCACTGATTACAGATTATATTATTATTAAAATTGAAATTAAATTGATAGAAATATCAAATAATATATTATGGCATATAAAAATGTAAATAAATATATTATATTTTAATAAAAAAATTTAAATTATTAACATAATTACAATGATTACATTTAAAAACTTCAATTTGATTTTTTAATTCTGGACTTCTGTAAACCCAGAAAGACGAATAACCAGTCTTAACGATATTGGTTTTATAAATATCGGCTTTTAAGCATTTGTTGAATTTGTCTCCAGTTTTTGGTGTTTAAATTAAAAATATGTCCACAATATTAAGAAGTGGAAAATCATAAAACTTATCATTGTAGTTGTATTTGCATTGTATATTTCTACGGAACTAAGACGGAAGGTAATAATAGAAAGATATAATAATTTCAACCCGGATAAAGTCAGTTAATACAGCTAGCATAAAATAAAATAGCTTTAAGGGGATTCGATACCGTGGTTTTCTGTTTAAGTCTAACAAACGTGACGACAATTTCAAATCTGTTTTTAGAATTGTCATTAGA
Organism: Macrosiphum euphorbiae; assembly: GCA_949089665.1. Classification (NCBI taxonomy): domain Eukaryota; kingdom Metazoa; phylum Arthropoda; class Insecta; order Hemiptera; family Aphididae; genus Macrosiphum; species Macrosiphum euphorbiae. Next base: position 137,589,518 of record CARXXK010000001.1, on the reverse strand, counting down.
TCAATTGGTATGTTTGGCAAAAGCACGTCTAATATACTATGTCGCGTGTGTGTTAGACAAACACAGAAAATCACGGTATCGAATCCCCTTAAAGCTATTTTATTTTATGCTAGCTGTATTAACTGACTTTATCCGGGTTGAAATTATTATATCTTTCTATTATTACCTTCTATTACCCCTTAAATTTTCCAACATTTTATCTAAAAAACAACCAAGTTTTTTTTTATGTTTAAAATATTTTAAAATGTATAACTTCATTTGTTTATTTACTTCTAGCCGTAGGTTCGGCGTTCCCTGGGGATAAATGAAGCCGAGATGAGCAATCCACGCTAACCTGCGGCGGATGGTAATAAGTACTTAATATTTTTTTCTTACGTGAACTAATTTCATGCAGAAATAAACGAATGTGATTTTAATATTGTTAATGACAGGTAATTCTACATAAAATATCTGGTTCAATATATATATCTAAAGTTTCCTTGAATCATAAATATTGGTTGAGTATAGTAGTACACTAGTATAAACCTCAGAAATACTCTTAGCCTTTTATATATATTATAATAGCTGTTGCCCGTGGCTTCTATTCTAATACTCTTACCCTCTTGGCCCGCTCGGGATAGCAAATAATAGGTCTGAAAAAATTTGGTGCCAATTGATCAAAAACTGTAAAATTGCATGTAAGTACGTCATTTAGATATAACCCGACTAATACGACGACTCTCTATTATTATCGATATATCTATCGTTTCCTTTTTTCTTTAGTTGAAATATTCTCAACTGTCATTTTTTATAATCTGTTGAGTATTTTTGTATTATTTAAACATCAATCATATACAATTATCTCCAATCATAATAACTTTTTGTTATATACTAGCTGATCCCGTGTAGGTACTCCGTTACCCGTTAAATGTACCAAATCTATATGACTCAAACTTTGTTCAATTCGTTATTTAATATTCAGTGTATGGTGTTCAAAATTTACTAACTTTTCCGTTACCCGGGATAATAATAATAATTCTGATTCGCAACAGTATATTATCAGGTAGGCAATCTACCTGCGGTAGATCGCGAACCCCTTGATGTTTGTACGTAAATGTATGATTTAACTCTAAAGTATCAAAGTTATACCAAGTTTGTTATATTCCACTAATGGTGGATTAAAACAATCAGTTAATACAAAATCCTAACCATACTAATATCAGATGAATAAAAAAAAAGGTGGGCAAGTGGGTGTCGCTCTGCTGTACAGTAGGTTACAAGTGGGTCATTGTATAATGGATGGTATTAAATTTGAATTCAATGATATAATATCATTGTATAAGAAAAACGATTCTGAGCGGAGACGGTATGTCCTTCTAGGTAAAAGACATATTATATACATATCTATGGTATTAAAAAAAATTGACCTATAATGAATTCCAAATTAATCATATCACAATATCCATTAGGTACTTATAACGCGTTATACACCAACAACAAACCCTGATACTATCATAGATATATATAGTAGATTACTTTAGAAATTTCAAGTACCCACGAATAATATTATACAATCACAACAAAATAACTAAAATCGTAATTCTTGGTTTAAATATGAAATTTTGTCTAAACTTGAAATTAAAATGTCTGTAAAAAATAAGTGTGTTTATATATTTTTTAGATTTTTTGGTTACAGTATGAATTATTTAAGAGAATCTTTGTTTTAAATTTTCAACTCTTAGTTATAAAAACTGAACATTTTATAATTTTTTAATTCCAACGATTGATTATTTTCGAGATTTTGATAAATTTTGTCAAAATTCCAACTTTAAATGCTTATAAAAAAAGTCGTGCCTATGTATTTTTAAAATTTTTCAACTGATATTGTAACAATATATAAGAAAGCTTGTATTCAATTTTCAGACTTTTTGGCCCACCAAATAAAATTTTATTGACAATTATAAAAAAAAAAACTAAAAAAATTGAAAACTGAAAATGTCCGTAAACAGCTTAAAAAGAGTCAAAATATTTTCAAAATTGTATGGTGTATAGAAAATGCTAATATAAACATTCAGTGAAATTTTCATATATCTATAGTTATTCGTTCATGAATTACAACAAAATAAGGAAATCGCTACATGAAAAATCGAGTGAACATCCAATGTTGTAAAAATTTGAATTTCAAACGCTCATAAAAATTTAATTTGACTGTCCGGTAGAGATTTTTTATTGATAAAGGTAGACAAACTTATGAGTAATCTTATATTACATTTTCAAATCTTAGATTTAAAAAGAAAAATTTTTGCGAATTCTTAACTCAAAATAATTTGCTAATTTTCGTGATTTTTCCATATTTTGTCAATTTTTGAACTTTAAATGCTTATAAAAAAAAATTGTGACTAAGGATTTTTAATATTTTTCATCTGCCTTTGAAACAACATATTAGGAGCCTTCTATTAAATTTTCAAGCTTTCGCAACCAACAAATAAAATTGTATTGATATTTTTAGAAAAAAAACTAAAAAAAAATGGAAAATGAAAATGTCCCTAAACAGTTCAAAATAAATCAAAATATTTTGAAAATGTTATCGTGTATAGAAAATGCAAATATTAACAACCAGTGAAAATTTCATGTATATACGTTCATTTGTTTTAGAGTTACACCAATAACCAAAATCGATTTTTGGAAAACCAATTTTGCGTAAAAATTCCCGTTTTTCCTTAATTTTTATGTTGTTTTTCCCGGCGCTTGTGAAAACTACTGGGAAATGTTTACTTTTGACCCCCCAAAGTACCAACTAGATTCACTTTCCTATCAGAAAAGGTACTATTGAAGAAAATCGAAGCACTTTTACTGTCCTAAAACGTGATGACAGACACAAAAATATAAAAATGTAAATAAAAATATAAAAACATACATCATTGTAAAACCAATACATTCATCGCTCCGCTCAGAATCTAAAACCAAATTGAACCATTTTTAAATTAGTCTGTCTCCTTTGCAGAGGTCTAATCTACACACAGACATTCATTTATTTATATATATTATATTGACAAAAAACAAAATACAAATTAACAAACATGCCCGATTAACCAATAGCAACCAATATAAATTATAATATACTGTTGCGCGACTGTTGTATTTTTTCATCCAGATTTCCTACTTTTCCAGTTGATTTTCCTAAAATTTTTCCAAGTATAATAATCTTTTCCTAGCAATTACGAACATCTTAAAAAAAATTTGAGCCATTTCGGACCAGCCATTCTCGAATAAAAAATAAAAATAAAACAATAACAATAATACAAATCAACAAACATGCCCAATTAACCAATATACCATACACTATTATTATTTTAATCTGAAACAAATATTTTTATTATTTAATTTATTTATTTTCTGGACAGATGGCGCCACTATTGTATTTTTTTGACATTCAAATTTTTTACTTTGCTGGTGGATTTTCCTAAAATTTTCTTTCGTTCCAATCTTCTCCAGGCAATTACGAACATCTTAAAAAAAATTTGAGCCAAATCGGTGGGGCCGTTCTCAAGTTTTAGCGAGACAAACGAACAGCAATTTATTTTTATGTATAAGATTTATTATTTATTATATGTAACCAATAGCAACTCTAAACATAGGTAAACAAAACATATTCAAATTTGTGAGCCAAAACTAAGTAAAAGTACCGCCCTCTCTAGCGACCTATAGGGGTTGAAAAACGAAAATATAAATTAATGAATCTATGAATAAAATTTATTTATTTATTTTATTAAAAACGGTGCAATCATTTTGGAATCTATAAAATATGACGAACAGACAAAAAAAACATTAATTTATATAATAAGAGAAAGGAAAAAAAAGATGTATACACTATATGAAGAATTGACATTTTATTGAAGGTTTTGTTATGTATAATCTATAAATTCAAAGAGGACAAGTATATTATTATTATTAATAATATTTAGTATTTATTATTTAAATATGATATGATATGACTGTTGAGTAGAGGTCATGATGCCCAACCTATGATAGTATATAATAATCACATATATTTATTATAATTAATGTTTGAACATAATTATACAGCTAATAATATATGATCTATTTATAAGAAATAGATAAATCTTTTAAGTTACTGACACTTCTTAGTTGCTGTGTAATGTGTATACTATGATATGGCAAAGTTTGACAGGTATCCATAAACAATAAATTTAAATTGTCTATTTAGAAGAATAATTATGTTATTATTATAAAACCAACAAATAATCTAACTAGGTACCTATCTTAAAATTGTTAATATTAATTTTTAACTTTCAAAAAATTAACAATTTTAAGGTAGGTACCTAGTTAGATTATTTGTTGGTTATATGATAATAACATAATTATTCTTATTGTACATTTGTACCTATTAAAAACGTAATTTCTCACTACATAATATCAAATCATTGTATATTTGTATGTATATTATCTAAATCAATTATCATATTAAATTTGGTTGACAATGAAGCAATAACTAGGAACGCATTACTCAGTCACTGCTGACATGTTCATTACAGAATTCAATTATTACAGCCGTCAGCCAGATAAGTGTTACTTTTGGACAAAATACAATAAGTCAAAAAACGTTTAGTGGTTTAATATTATATAACTGTCATTACCTCGTTAAGAGACAAGTCTGCATCTGGTCCTATTAAATAAGCCGTCATAAATGGTTCTAGTGGCCGAAGTTCCAGTAAAAACAAATAAATGGCAACCATGTATGTAGTTTTTTCCCATTTTTTCATAACTGAAAACATTGTTTTATCATTATTAATAATTTTATCATATTTTGTTTTATTTTAAAGTACGAAATGAAATCTTATACTTTTTATAAAATATATTATGTAGGTATTAAATTTTATTTATTATACGTATCACATTGACGATCACAATGTAACAAACTTTAAGTTTATCTGTTTCAAGAATAAATAATTATATGATACAACACTCGATATCAAGCTACGTTAATTATATAATTTTATAATCTATAATTACCAATGTGAAATAAAAAAATAAAAATAAAAAAACCATGTGTATTTTATAGTTAACTAGTATTTACTAAGATATAGACTTCTGACTTCAGATCTATTTGTTGTAAAATACAGAAATGGTGTTTAATCATCAGTATTAATAGACCAGTGGTTCTCAACGTGAGCGATATCACCCCTCTCCCATGGAGTGTTGAGTATGTATTTACATTAAAACTGCATTTTACCATATTACTTTATTCAAATGAAATATAAATACTAATATAAACAATATACTATGAATGACCCACGATTGTTTATCTCTCATTTGTTTTCGCAATCGATAAATATCTTAAAAGGAAAAAGATAATTTCGGTGGCGTCTATACCTATAGATTATAATATACGACTGTTTCATGGATGTAGTTTTTAAGCCATAGCCCGAATTCACCTATTATCTTATTACCAGCTATGGTAGGCCATATCTACTTATTAGGTTATAGTTATTATAGTTGTTATAAAGTTGAAAGATAGCTTAAGGACACAGCTTTTTGGCTACAAGCTGAAATCTGTCACTTATACTCTGGTCTGTGGACTATCATACAAAAATTATTAATTGCTTATTTCTCATTATATCTCGTTCAGCGAGAATTCAATGCTGTGACGGATCCAAGTATAAAAAAGAAAAAATTGACTCGACATTGTTAAGAGAGGAGAGACTCACGTCTTTGTCTCACTAGCATTGAACCCTAACATAAATAAACCAGCTTATTCTAGCTTAATTTTTAATCGTCACTTTTTGTAATTTTTAAATAAACAACATCATTTCAATATATTATTTTTTCAATAGTCGTTTTACCATAGGGGAAGGATATAAAAAATTTTAATTCTCAGGGGGATAGAAGCCTTAAAAAGGTTAAGAACCACTGCTATAGACTATATATGTAAACAGCAAACTATCAAACTAGGTAATATAAATCATTGCTATTACCTATTAATTATAACCTATTAATTATATTAAGTATTTTGCACAATAAATTGACGAAGAAGCAAATACTTTGTTTACTTATGTGAATATGTGATTACTTAGCAATCATCGATAAATAAACTAGAAAAATTTAAAATTTCGCATGATAATTACGTTGTAATTTTTGTTTATCAGTCTTAAATATTGATGTAGATAGAGTTACAGCTTTTACTCAGTACCAAATTTCACATCAAGTCGTTCTAATATTTACATATTGGTTTGTAACCAATATTACTGTCACTAAACATCACTAACACCAGGACCGTAGACAAGGGGGAGGAGGGTAGAGTTAGGGAGTTCAAACCCTCATTGCAATAAAAAAAGTATATAAATGTATTTAAGCACAAACATTTAAAACTACCTACTAACATATTTTAAAGCATTTTTTTATTACTATGTCGAACCCCCTCAGACCATATTAAATTCCTGTCTACGGCACTGGTATACATTTATTATTTTACAACTTAACTAATGTATACATTAAATAATATATTAATATATTAAAATAAAATGTTTGACTTTTTAAGTTTTTGTTTCGACCAAACAGTTTCCATTTTTACTAACAAAACATGTTGATTGATATTTTACACCGGCAATCCAAAACCAGTTTTATATATTATTTTTTAGTGTATTATACATTCAATTTAAAATACATATACCTATTTTCAAAATAATTTTCTCTCAGTGATATGTTACATAGATTTTATGTTAATATTTTTGTTACTTAGGTAGCTATGAGAAATATATTTATTGACAAACATCTAACACAGTTTAATACAATAAATAGTCAATTTTATCTTTACATTTTATTATGAGTACATATAAAGTAATTGTAAATTAATCAGTGGTATATTTGTTGGCAGTGAGGAGGGGGCCTTTGACCTTTTATCTCTCCCGGAAAAACATTCCTAAGTATGATTATAAACTTCATCAATGTATACAGAATGACTCCAAATGAAAATTTTTTTTTAACTTTTCTATTTTATTTTTTGACATTTAGAGGTATCTTTATATTTTCATCATATTAACCTTTTTTATGTACCAAACAAATAGCTTTAGATTCTGAGTGAAGAGAAAGAATATATTGATTATACAATGAAATACCTATGTTGTTTTTTTTGTGTCTGTCGTCACCTTTTAGGGCAGTACAAATGCTTCGATTTTGAACTTCAGTATCTTGTTTTATGGGAAAGTGCATTGATGAGGAAAAAATTATCAGTAGTTTTCAAAAGCGCCGGGAATAACAAATGAAAAATTAGGGGAAAAAGGGAATTTTTTTGGATAATTGTCAGTAAAATGTTCTTTGTTGGTAAAAAAATTTAATACAAAGCTCATGATGTATATTCAATATTTTTCGACTACTATAAAAAAATATATATCAGGAGCTTTGTATTACAATTTTTTTTATAAGCGTTTAAAGATCAAATTTTGACAAAATTTATCAAATGTTCCACTTTTATATCAAAGGATTGAAAATTTAAAACAGGGTTCCAAGTAAATAGGTTATATAAAAACTACTTTATTTACAATAGTATCATAAAATATACTTGGTGGTAATATCATAGGCTGACTGACCGTCTTCGCTCAGAATCGTTTTTCTTATACAATGATATTACCTATATCATTGAATTTACTTTTAACACCATCCATTACAGTGACCCACTTGTAACTTACTGGCTACTGTACAGCTGAGAGACACCCAATTGCACACCTTTTTTTAGTTATTTTTTCTATAAATGTCAATAAAATTTTATTCATTTGGTCAAAAAGCTTGAAAATGTAATGCATGGCTCCTAATAAAAAACATTAAAAATACAGTCAACATTTTTTTTAATAAGCATTTAAAAGTCCAATTTTGACAAAATATGTAAAAATCACGGAAATATACAAATTATTTAAAGTTAGAAATTTATAAAAATTTAAAATTAAAATATTAATTTAATACAAGATTCCTTAGGTATAAGTCATAAGTTTGCCTGCCTTGATCAAAAAAAAAAAAATTCTACCTGAAAGTCAAATAAAATTTTTATGAACGTTCGAAGTTCAAATTTTTACAACATGGATATGCACTTAAATTCTCATGTAAAAATATTAAAAATACATATAGGCAAAATTTTTTTTATAAGAATTTAAAGTTGAATTAATAAAAAATTAAAAGTTTTTTGGTTTTCACAGCTTTTTATTAACATTACTAAATGTGTACTTAGGTACCTAATATTATACAAATAACTCAAATTATTTTAGTTTTTCACAAATCACATACAAATATACAATACATATATAAATCAAACACAATTTATTTTACTCAGATTAAGATAAATTTTATCATACTAATTCATAAGTAAAATATTATTTGAATTTATGTAAATCACTAATAGGCATCCCGCAACTAATATTTTACAATTAATTACAATATATTTTATGCTATTGAATACCTTTATTCATTGAACAATATTATTAAACACGATAATTATCCAGATTATAACATTGACAAAATAATAGTGTAGTTCATCGTCTAGGCTTGGTCATTTTGAGATACGATAAAAATAAGAATCCTACTCCAAGACAGACGTCTAAACCACCAATGAACAAAAACTGAAAAACAAGAAGTTGTACCTATGAATATTGTGTTATAATAATAATAATAGGTATGTAATACATCAAAGTATATATTTAAGTTTATAACGTAAGTCGTAAATATAATATAATATAATATAATTTTAACATATAATTGAAGTTTTAACTTACCCGGCCGGGAATAGAAATATCCAAGAAATTAATTTGGACGAAAAATATTGTCATGAAGGTGGATATTAATAAAGACCCAAATAAATTAACTCCATATATCAAAGAATAACACTGATTCTTCAGTCGTTTCGCAATTTCAGAGCTTGAAAAAAAGTATATACATTATTTAGTAGGTAATTAGTTTATAGATGAGTATGAAGCGTGTCAACCTTTAAAATTAATTATGATTCCTAACTGTTTTATTTGATATTTTAAAAAGTGTACAACAGATTTTAATATTTTATACTTACATATTTGAGACAAATGCTATTTGACTAACTATACCGTATAAAATATACGATAAATATATCAAAAACAAATGGTCGTGATAATAACATGACATCATAAGAATGCCCATAATAGAGGAGCAAATCGCTGTAACGGCATCACCGTAATAAGTCCAATCTAACTGCACTTTTCCAAATAGATAGGCACCCGCAGCTCCTGTAAACGCAATATTTATACATAAAAAAATTAATTAGTAAATAAATCCTGGGTAAATTGCCTATACAATCGTGAAGTACACAATGTAGGTACATATATATTATATAGATAATTACATTTTAGATTCTGAGCGTAGAAATAAATGGGTATTGGTTTTACAATAATATAATGTGTGTTTTTTTTTTTAGTATTTGAATTAAAAGGCAGTAAAAATGCTTTGATTTTCAATTTTGAAAGTGGTTTCTTTTATAAAATTGGATCTAGTTGGTAGAAGAGTGTCAGAAATACGTAGTACTTTTCTAAATAATCGGGAAACAAGGAAACAAAATTATTAAAAAAAGGGAATGTATAGGTACCTACTTAGCCTACGCAAAACAAGTGTTTGACAAAATCGATTTTTTTTTTCTTGAACGTAATTCCAAAATGAACAATCGAAGAGAATTGATATTATATATATAAAAAATATTATATAACTTTCAAAATATTTTGGCTATTTTTTAGTTTATTTGTGAATATTTTTAAATGTTGAATGTCTTTAGCTTTGTATCGACTTATTTATGATAAAAGTAGTGTCTATAGAGTCACTGTAATGGATGTGTTAAATTTTAATTCAATGATATAAAATCATTGAATACAAAAAACGATTCTGACCGAAGACAGTCTTTACTATATTAATAAGTATATTTAATGATAATATTGAGATTAAAGTAATTTATTTTACCATTAGGCATTAGTCAGGGCGTATATAGGGGGGAGGCCCCCTAGGCTAGAGCTCATAGTGAAATTGCAGAATCAATTAAAGCATTTCATGTATATCTACACTGTATACAGTTTGTCACCATGATTAATTTAGCCTGTTGGTTAAAATCGTTTTTGAGGAATCAACAAGGAAATTATTGTCAGGACTTGATTTGATGACTTTGAATGTTAAATTCACAGTAAGAGAACATTTAAATATATATACATGAAATTGTCAATAATTTTTAAAAAAGAATTAAAAAATTTAATTTTACATAATAATTATAAAATTAAATTGAGCAATTTTTATTTGTATTATTTATGACAATTGTCATAATTATAACCACCCAGCTCCCTAAAATATGTATAGTTATGGCTATGTTAGTCGTGCTATGCAAGACTAGTGATAAATTGCCAAAATTGGTTCATAGTGAAAATAATTTGTATATACGCCATTGGCATTAGTATAACAGTAGGTTAAATTCATTTTTGACAAAAAAATTCATTTGAAAATGTAACTATGTGTGGATAAACTATAAAAACAATAAAATACTATAAAAGTTTTATATACCCATGAATATTTATTAATTAATTTAATATTTATTTATTTATTAATATTTATTTTTTTTTAATAACTAAAACCGTTATTATTAGTTGTAATATGTATTTTTGTACAAATTTGGACTTGAAATCCATGTAAAAGATAACTGTGTTCATATATTTTTAGATTTGTTGGTTACTATGAACTATTTATGAAAATCCTTGTTTTAAATTTTCAATCCTTAGGTATAAAAATTGAACATTTTATAATTTTTAATTAGATACAAAATAATTTGAAAATGTTCGTATTTTGATACATTTTGTCAATATTTGAAATTTAAATATTTATAAAAAAAAAATCATAGCTATGGATCTTTAATATTTCTCAACTGCTATTATAACTACAAATAAATAACCTTGTATTAAATTGTCTAGCTTTCTGAATCAACGAATAAAATTGAATTGAAATGTATAGAACAAAAAACTAGAAAATTTAAAATAAATAAATAATTATAACTAATTCAAAACGAATTCAAAACGAATCAAAATATTTTTAAATTTTATCATGTATAGAAAATGATAAAATAAACATTTAAATATTTAATGAATATCTCAATTACCTATGGTTAATAGTTTTTGAATAACGAAAAAATAAGAAAATCGTTGTATGAGAATTTGTTAATTGATGGATGAATATCAAACTTCAAACGCTCGTAAAAAATTAATTTGACTTAATGGTACACATTTTTTTTTTTAATGTAGAAAAACTTAAAACGAAGGGAAACTTGTATACTGTTTATTTCAAATCTTAGATATTAGTAGAAAAATTTTTATGAATTTTTAATTCGAAATAATTTTCCAATAATATTCGTGTTTTTGATGAGTTTTGTGAAAATGTTATCCTCATAAAACAACTCTAGCCAAGTCAGAGTTCGGCATGTAAACTTTCTTGATAATTAATTTTAAGAAATTTATTAACTGATATCACACTCGAGCGGTATAACAATTTGAATCCAGAAAAATGTCGGTGTGAACAGCCCCGCAAGAAATCATTTTCAGTTTCATTTAGTGAGATAGATCTCCGAAACCAGAGAGCGGATTTCGTTGTTTGGTGTCTTGTTAGATTCACATGGGTTAGGAAAAGTGCAGTGAAGATTTTCAGAACTTTATCTTTAATAGATAAATCACTACAGAACATTAAAACAAATTAAACCAAATCTTATTGGGCGTTTTTTATGTTTTTCAGCATTTTATGTTTTTTAATTTTACATTTTGCATCGACTTGATAATCATTTTTTAATGATTTATCAATCAACTTTCTAGCTATCATACTTTAGGAGAAAAGTCAAAAAATAGAAATTTTTGGTCCACTCAACGCCGGCGTTTTTATGTTTCAAGTGGTAATACCGCTTGGGTGTGATATCAAATCTCTCTCAATCTTATATTAAAGCTAGCTAAATTAACCACCAACTCATTATTTCTAAGTTACATTTTTATTATTTTCCTATTAAACACAAATTCTTGAAGTTTTCAAAATTTAGACTTTTTTTCATTTCAATTACCATACTTACTTGATTAAAAATCAAGAAAGTATAAATTATTAATTACAAATTTTCTAATTTCCACTAACAAAAACTAGTGAAGACCGTTGTATTACATTTTCAAGTTTTTTGATCAAGAGAAAACATTTTATATCGACATTAATAAATAAAAAACTAATAGAATTCGAAATCTTCTTATGCCTCAAAAAGAATCGCAATATTTCGAAATTTTTATAGTGCCTAGAAATTTCTAATATAAACATTAAGTGAATATGGCATGTATCTATTCGGTTATTTATAGTAACAATAAAAATCAAAATTGAATTTTTTTTTATAAACTGGTTTGTAAGCATTTTTACTATTCCAAAAGAAAAAAACACGTAATTGTAAAATCATTACATTCATCGGAGCGCTCAGAATCTAAAATACAAAATTACAAACCACACAAACTAATCATTGCCTCCGCGTATCCGTTTAACAAGACATCATGATTACCTGGTTTATTGACGATGTACGTGTACAATACATTCATGTTAGTTATAATCTACAATATATTATAATATCAATAATAAAACATAAATGTTACAGATTTACATAATATTTATTTTTTTTAAGTACACAAAATTATATGATTTCCATTTTCCTTACATTGGTATAAATACACAGAATAATCTGTGATAAATACAGACTTAAGTTTATTATATGATAATAAAAAATAGTATCCCCCAATGTAGGAATTCGGAATAGTAGTAGGTACATAATTCGTAACCGTCGTGGCAGAACCACGTACCTAACTGACATATTCATTAAAATCTACTTTTTTGCATTATCTTTTAGAAACAAGTGTTCAGAATATTTTATTATCTTTGGAATAACCTAATAAAATCAATGTGTCCCTTCAAAAAATCAATATAAAGTGATAAGTGTAGGGATAAGTGCTAAGTGCTTAGATCATAATAATATTATACTATACTATATTATACTATATTATACTATATAGTATATGTGGTATATAAAGAGATATACTAGAGAGCCTAGATAATAAATATTATATATATAAAGGCTCCCTAGTATATACAATTTGGTAATTGTCAGTTCCATGGTTATGCCATGACGGTCATTATACATAGGAACTTGTAATGGCTTACTCCATTGTACGACTTATGATACCTAGGTAGGCACTATTTTTATTTTGTTTAACTCTTTTATTAAACTATTTTATTTAACTATTATTAAATATTAATTATCAAAAATGTTAAAGAAAACAACTGTATTATTTGTACATCTTAAGTAATTAAATATAAATGATTTGCTAATGTGGTGAGGCCGAGGGTGAATATAGGTACCTAACCTATAGGTTAACCTAACCTAACCTTCAGGGCCTTTTCTACTGTGGTTTTTTTTGTAATTTATTCGTTTTTGTATTGTTTATTATTTATTATTAGTATTAAGTTATTTTTTAAATTGATTAAAACCTATTTTAATATTTAATAATAATAAAAAATAAATAATTATTAGTGTTTAATAATACCCAATGCAGTATTTGAATTATATTTATTGATGCATCCTAATTCTTAGTAAATTAGTATGTTTATTGAAAATATGTTGATACATAATTATACGATTAGGTACTTTTATACCTGAAAATGTGATCCCATACTGATTATGTACCAAATAGACCGTTTTAGCACGACCGTATTCGAGTATGAAGTTTTAAAGTCGAACAATAATCCTTTGAATGAATTTTCCATTGCAGTGTTGTACTTAATAGATTGCATTATAACCTAGAAAAAAAATTGATATAATAGTTACATAATCTAGTCAAGGCACTCAGGCACCATTATCTGGTGTAATTTTCTAATGCTGGTTTGTGTTTATTATATAAACACCGGTTTTCTATACAATATCACGATTACCTACTATATTTTTTTCACGAATTTCGATTTTATTTTTTAAGCCATTTCCGAGAAGTCGGGTTTTTTCATTAAGCACGTTCTCCATTCGAAAAGAATGTTTTTTTTTCGTTGGAAATAGACAAGCGCAAATTACAGCTAAGAACATAGCTGAAAACAAGTAAAAATATTTTTATTCTAAACAAGTGCGTATTTAATAATAAAGAGCAGCTAAAATTTCATGTTCAGTGAATTAACTAATGATAACAAATCACATAAAAATATAATATATTATGTATAATACACGAGATTTTATAGCAGTATACCAAATGGGATGTATTTGCGAAACCTGTGAATATAATAATTATTATAGGGCACCATTCATATTATCCACTGTCATTTATGCATAATTTTCGGTATCGTGTGGCATTCATATATACGTTACCAAAAAAAAAAAAAAAATCTATTACAAATGTACAACCGATGTACCTAGGTAGGCAACAAATTATTACCTTTAGACTTTTGGCTTTAATATAACAAAAATTATAATTATACCTACAGGTTCTTCCAGGAAACAGCGAAAATATTATGAGGTTCAAATGAGTAAAAAATTGTATTTAAAAAATTGTTTTATCGAAAACAGTAATTACTTTAAATTCTATTAAGAGTTCAAGGGTTAAAAATATCATGTCTTAAAATTCATTTCTTAAAGATTGTGTCCATATTTTGTTCTTATATGTACATTAACCTAACCTAACCATTTTTGTAAAAGTCTTCACGGCAACTAAAGTACTAAAGATACCGATCCACTGGTTAGTAATGGCAGTTCATTGTGCATACAAATATACCATGGTCAACCGCAATAACCTGCTCTATAGTGCCTTCATTATGTTCCAATTTTTCCGTTTTCCTGAATGACTCCTTGTTTTCCTGTACCTACTTATAGTTCCAATCCAAAATATGTGCACTGTGCATGCAATCTAACGCAAGTTAAAAGCCAAAAAGTAGATGACCAGTACCGATTTGCCTAAACAATTGATAATTTAATGGTTCAATACAATTTAATATGGACCCACCATGGTCCATGGGCCACTTAGTATTTTTTTTTTTTTTTTATTGGATGACCCGCGGCAACATAGGCCATTGGGTGTGGGGAAGGAACTGTGGGTTTTTTTAGATTGGGTAAGTTTTTACACGTGTGTGTTGTGTTTTGGCAGAATTTCTAATAGGGCACCAGTAGGTTTCTGTCATGCCCCGGGGAGGAGAGGATGGCGGCACTTGTTCTCCGGACACTGAGACTTGCTCGAAGAAAAATTCCACCCGCGGCCGGGAATCGAGCCGGCGTCTGCTGCGTCGCAACCGACGCCTTAGACCACTCCGTCCCCCACCTTAATATTGTTTAAGGAACCATTAGCTCTCCATATGCATTCGTTAAATGTTATTAGTGATTGTTTATGCAACCCGGGACAAGTATATTATTATTTAGAATAGGTAGTATACCAATCAATCACAACATGAATTCAACTAAATAAAATGGTAGGTATAGGTACTATAGACAAATAATTACCGGATGCATTGAAATACGGTAGAATTGTATAAATTCCTCCAGTCATGCTGACAATTATTTGTGAAAGTACAGAACCGCAGAAAATGCCTAACTGTAGGCTGACTGAGATAATGCTGGTAGCCTTTTGATACTGTTGCTTGTCACTGATTTGACTGTACAAATAACTGAAACCCAATATGTAGGCGTTTGATGTTGCACCTATGCCAGCCACGCCGACCTGTAGTAGGTAAGCGGTAGTATTATTTAAGGGTTGTTATCAGTGAAAACTAATGACAAGTGTCAACGTCGTTAATACACACACAAATCTATGTTTGTCGTATTGTCTGTAACAATTGCCAGGTACTATAATTTAGGTTCTATATTATGTTGTATACTTAATTGGTATAGGTACTAACCCGCAAATGTATCAAGCTCGGCGAACCTGACATGAAGATATAGGCGATAAATGAACAAACCGTATAGGCTATGATGGCCGGTTTGTAAAAGTATTCGGAAACGGCTAACATTATTACAGTTGCAGTGAGAGCTGAATACGATCTGATTGACTCCATAGAATTAGCCACCTAGTATAAAAGATTGTATGGTATTATATATAAATTATCGTTGTATAGGTAGTTACTTATCAAATAGTTAACTATCAAACGTAAGAGGTAAGTATAAGTTACAGTCAATAGACAGTAGGTAGTCAACAGTTAAGAGCAACATTAAATATTGAAAAAAGCGATATTTAACAAGTTTTTATGGTTCCGTACGGCAACCTATTACTGAGGCCGTCTGTCTGTCAACAGCCTGTATCTCATGAACCATGAAAGTTAGAAAGTTGAAATTTTCACAGATTATGTATTTCTGTTGATGCTATAACAACAAATACTAAAAACCCTAGAATATATAATATAAGCAGTGTTGTCAACATGTTTATAGCTGATGATGGTACGGGACCCTTCGTGTGCGAGTTCGATTCGCACTTGGCCGGTTTTTTTTAAAAATATTGTGACGTTCCTTTAACTTTAAAATTATTATTTTGGTACTTAATTAAGTGTAATATAGTACGTTAGGACTTGGTGACTGGTGTTATGATGTAGTTATGATACATGGTAGTACAATATTATTTGTAGATACTTCTATTAAACGATGAACTTTGATATTTTATTATTTATTTATTTTGCATTACTTATATTGGTAAGCAATTAAGATTAGAATCAATAGAACATATGAATTATGCATTGACCAATTAGTATTTCAATTTAATTTGCATTGAGTATTAACCTCAGTACCTACCTAACTAGGTTATCTGTATGATGAATTATTGATGATACGGATAACTTACTATAATGATTGGTACACAAAGACATCGATACTATACTTGGGTCAAACAATTAAGTTCAATAAGTAGGTACTTACAATAATGTAAATAACTAAACGGGAAGAATATTTATTAGTTTCTAACGATCTGAAAACTGATTGATTAACAAAAATAGTACCTACATAATACCGTAGCTCCCCCCCCCAAAAAAAAAAAAAAAGCCTGGGACATACAATTTTAAAATTATATATTGCTATATGGTCTGCTTGCCTTTAATATATCAGCCTCCCAAGTCAAAAGTTGAAATAGTAACTAGGTACATAATGGGATACTTAAGGGGCTGCGAATATCAAACCTAGGTGCCAGGCGAAGAGAATTAGATTTTAAAGATATTTTTCTTTTGCAAAATTTGAATTCTCCAAAAACATAAACTATTATATATAAATAAAAAATACTTTTCGAGATGATGCATCATGAATCATGATTATTATGCAACTTTTAAAAGAAATCGCCTGGCATGATGATTTTCATTAAAACGATTAACTTAATCAACATTTATCTCCAATAAAAAACTGAGGTTTCAGTGACTATAATAGTATAATGATCATTAATTTATTAGAAAATCTAATGCGAGTTTACCATATTATGCCCATATATAATATAATATATACATACAACATACATACAAAGTGATCCATTTAATTGTAAAAAAAATATTATAATTTTCACTATTTTCGTTTTTTTAGCTTTTTGAAAGACACCATACATTTTTTATTTCTTATTCTGAAGTAAAATATTATTCGGAGTATTTCAATCTATAAAGATCAAATTTTGAACAAGTAGTTCATTGGTTATAAATTATAATACTTACAAGTTCAGTTGAACTGAGTAATGGACGATATTTTGTGGGATATAATTAAAAATGTATGGTGTCATTAAAAAAAAAAAAAAAAATGATAAAATAATGATAAAAAATAGTAAAAATATTTTTTTTTCAGAAATTATCTTTTTAAATGACATCAAACCTATGTAAAAAGAATATTTTCATAAAAGTAAAACTTTTTGAAATATTGAGTGTAGACTCCTAAATGGTATACCTACCTAATATTATTTGTTGAATTCTTTTTCATATTTTTAATTCATAAGGTACATCGGAAGGTACTGCATCTCACTGAAATTTGATGACTCATCACTCATTACCTACTTTTTGGTTAATATTACAGCCTTAAAAGTTAAGAATGGTAGATGTTTGTTCGTATATTGTTACCAACCGACTACTACTATTACCATTCAAAACATCTATAGGTAATAATTTATAATCATGCCATGAGTTTTCTATACACTGTACAGTAACTATGCATAATATTGCCATAAACTGTAAATTTACTATAAATTAATAATTTATTAAATAGTCTTACAAGTATTAATGTTTTTGGAAACATTATCTTTATGTGAAGTATAATATTTTACAATATATTTTCGAAAAACAATATTTTGTTCTATTTTTATCGTTATCATTTTTTAAGTTTTTTATTTGTGAATAACAGCGTAATTTTTTTTCATATTCCGTAGTACCTATGATAATTTTCTGTGAATTTCAATATGTTACAAATATTGTGTTTTGACAATTAATTACTATGTATTTAAATTTTAAATGTTTAAGTTTATTTTTATAAATTATTGAAGTTCTTAGAAAAATGTTCTGCTACGGAGTATGAAATCAATACTTCAAAAAATGATGTAAAAAATAGTAAAAATAAATAATTATTCAAAAATATTGTTTTGTAATGATTTTAAATTTTCGATCTAAAAAAAAAAGAAATTGTTTTTGAAATATGTTGTAACCAAACACTGTATTTTAATTTTTAATATTTATAACAACGCGGTAAACAATAAAATAAATAATGTGCAATGTGCATGGTAAATAATTTGTTCGCATGATAAAATAAGAAAAAATAAAAAAGCTATAACATACTGCACAGACTGTTTGATTATTAGATTTTATATTATATAAAATTAATGCATCAATAAAATATACAATCGTGTAGATATAGATATTTCACTGTCTACATATCTATAGTATTATATCAATAAATATTTTTAAAAAACCGCTAAATAATTTTAATGATCTCTGAATATTTCCTTATGAATGTTTATGTTTGATTATGCAATTTACTTGGATAATTTAATCTTAAAACAGTATTTCTTGAATTATATTAGTTAATTACTCACGTTTATTTAATTAAGAATATGTTTTAGTTCGTAATAATAATTATTGTATATATGCATTGTATACACTGTATACCTACACTCAGAAATAAATCGAATTAATTAAAATAGAATCAAATTTAGAATTACACTTAACCATCATTTTTATACAAATTTACTAGGTATTAGATAGGACTGTTGAGGGTAGGAGCTAATTAAAGTTTAAACTATTAAACATCCAATATTTAAAAACAAAAAATGCAAAAACTTGAATATACATACAAAAGTCAAATCCTAAAAAAGGTTGAAGTACCTATAATATTATACTATTTTAAAAATATAAGACAAACTAATTTAATGCTCAGTCGCTGAGATCATTGAAAATATTATTATTATAATTATTGATAATGTGCATTTAAATGGGTTAGTAAACCTAATTAATTGGTTTTGATAAATAATTAGTTTACAAGAATGATGAAAAAAATAATGTGTCATTATACAAGTGCATTCACATTTTTATACCTACTAAAAGGTTGGTTAAATAAAAATGTTATTAGTTTAATAAAGTAAAAAAATTAATTTGGCAAGGTACTGCCGAAACATAGTATAACATAGTTAAAATAGTTTTGTATCGTATGTTTAGTTACCTATTCAAAGTTAACAAATTTGGTTACTATATTATATATAACGGACAAATTTAAATTTTCAATCCTTGGATATAAAAGTTGAACATTTTTATCTACAAAATAACTATTCAATTTTAAATTTGATAAATTTTGTCAAGTTTCGATATTTAAATGCTTATAAAAAAAACTGTGCGCATGCATTTTTAATATTTTTCAACTGCTATTGTAACAATATAATATCAGGAGTCTTGTGTTAGATAAAACTTTATTAATATATTATATAGAAAAAAAAAAATAAAAAACTTAAATATGAAATTGTCCGTAAACAGCTCAAAACAAGACAAAATATTTTGAAAATTTTATCAAGTATAAGAATTGATAAAATAAACATTCAGTGAAATTTCCATGTACCTACCTACAGTTATTCTTTTTAAATCACAACAAAATAAGAAAATCGCTACATGTGAAATCGAGTGAATATCTAATGTTGTAAAAATTTACTAATTACTATAAATATATTAATAGTAAATTCATAATATTATAATATTAAATTACTATAGGAATATGACATTTATAATATAATTTTCTTTTTTTCTAAACATAAAAATAATATAAAAATATATAAAATATGTTGGATTTTTGATAGGTTAGGAATTCGATTTTTATAGATATTTTATACTTTTTTCTCAGTTGAATTAATTTTATATTGATAAAAAACATTATTTTTTAGTGCCCACCTTGAAAATGTAATAGGTTTATAAGTATTTTATCCTTACAGAAATTTTGACAAAATTCAGTATTTAACATTTTAAACAAGAAATAACAATTTTAGTTATTTTGTTCTAATTCAAAAAATATTAATCGTAGAGACTTGAAGCGTATATTATAATATGAAATAACTTAAAGCCAATTAAGTGCCTAACAAGTAGATGGATAGTACACGCATAGGTACTTACCTAATAATTATTAGGTACCTACCTAATTAGTTACTATTAAAATGTTAGAACTATAGGTAGGTTAGATAATAGATACCTATATGCATACTTAGGTGCCTACCTACCAGGGCCAAGCAATGTGAAAACAGTTTGGTCCCCTTGTAGTGATTCCAAAACTCATAAGGAAAATAAGGTACTTAGGTAGGTACTTAACTTACTATAGAACTACCTCCTATACCTAGACTATAAAATCAAACACGTAAATTGCAATTTGCAACAATCGTTACCTATTATAAGTTTCAGCTTAAATCAAAGCATACGTTAAAATGTGAGTATAGGTATAACAGTAGGTAGGTATATAACCGCATAAGTAATATAAATTAATAATAATATAGTTACCTCTGAAAGCGAAACGTTTCCATCTGGTCCAGTAAGATAGGCTGTTAAATATGTTTCAAGAGGTCGTACTTCAAATAAAAACATATATACCGCGACATTATACGTAATTATTTTCCAGCTTTCCATCGCTAAGAACGTGAACAAATTAATTTAAATTCATTTTTGTTAACAAATTTAATATATTATAAAGTATGTACCAGGTTAGTATATCTGTATATACAGGTATTATAACCTATATATTATATAGGTAGCTAATAATATAGATCAATCATCTATAATAGTACTATACCTACTAAAATTTAAATTAACAATTTGTATGTTATATAGTAAGTACCGACTGGCTACTGAGGTGAATCATAAAGCCGTGACCAACGTAAATCCGGCGAGTACGTGCGATTTCTATTCTGGCCGTGCTGTTCCAATTGCGTCCGATGCGGCGAAATACAAGCTGTTTTGTTTTTCGACGCATCGGATGCATTTACGTTGGACAAAGTGGCGTATTTAAGGGATGGGGGGTCCTCGAAGGTCCGGACCATCCCACCTCTATTGGTCCAATAAATGATAAATACCTACCTATCTAAACAGAATGTAGTATATATATTAGTACATTTCTGTAGCGGAGCTCCCCACTTCAATATATTTGGAAAATTAGCAGGACCCCCTCCATAAAATATTCCTAAATACGCAACTAAATCATAATCATTATTATTTACAGTGTTATAGTAACTCATTTTACAGGGTACAAGGAATTTATTATGATGATAACGTTTTCTTGAAAAAAAATATATTAATGAGTAATATTACAATTTACTCCGATAAACTACACACTTACCTACTTATTGAACAATATTGTAGGTATTAAGCAATTATTTTGCCGACAGCCAACGATTGAAGGTTAACATACCTCTTACGTATTTACGTAAAATATAAATATTTATTAAACATGTAATACTCATCCATCATCCATAAACTACCTGTCTACCTACCTATATATACAATATACCTAACCATTTACGGTTTTTGGTAATTTTTGTAAAACATATAGGTACGAGAGCAGTGGCGTATTTGAGGGGGGGGGAAAGAGGAATTTTCCTATTCCTATACATTTTGATAAAAATATTTTAAAACACTTAAAGAAGAAACAGACGAATCCGCTGACCATGCATCCAAAACATTATAAAATATTAGTAAATATTAAATTACATAAATTACACATTAGGTACCTAGGTACTAAGTGTATTATCCAAAATAAATTATTCAAATTTCAAGGACAAAGTCCCAAAAAATAAAAATAAATAATACTTATTTTACAAATTTAAATTCAATTTAAGCAAATTATTATTTACATTAAATGATGACTTTTTATTTTATTAATATATTATTAACAATAATTGAGCTTAACTAAAAACTGGACTTAAAACGATCAATTTACCGCATCATACTAATTATTATAGCTTTTTAGTAGTAACTCCAAAAATAAAGCCTAAAGACTTGACATTTTAACTCTTATCAACAAATGTTTGAATTTTAAATGCATATAAAAAATAACTGTGAAATATTTATGAAATTTATTTAAAACATAGATCGAGAAGTATGTGGTGAATCTCTTGGTGAAATTACATTAATTATTTTAGATTTGTAGGTTACAATAATTTTGAACTAAACTGGACTTTAGATGTTAAGTTGGGTTCTAAAATCTCTTGTCATGGCCATTCTCTGTAGCCTTTGAAAACCTACCGACCGATCACCCAGCGAGACTGCGAGAGTCTCTGTGCTAAATGATAGATGGGACGTTCAGAATCTTTTATAAGATGGAGGAGAAGATCCTGACCCTAAGAAGAGGAAGTGACAGTGAGGCAGGTAGAGGAAGAGTAACGGACGGAACAAGAGAGCAGCGACTAAGTCCGGCTTGCTAAGTTACAACCCAGAACGTTAGGTCCTGGGCGGAGAACTTCGGTCGCCGTGAAGTCTTAATCATCAACGAACTAACACACAAGTTTCTTACTATTTATTATATATAGAGATATCTATATCTCAACTATTTTAAATAAGTTTGGAAAGAAATCCCGACGGAAAAGTGTCATGGTTTGAGGATGTGCAGTCTTGTAGCTGCAGTCGGCATTGCCGACCATTGCAGCAAATCAAAACAGTACTACAGTTCCAAGGCTGCACAGTTTTTCAAAACTTATTTGGACAGAGTAAATCTACACATTTTTGTTACAATTCTTTTCTTTTACATTTATTATTGTTAATTTCTTTGACAAAAATTGTTTGAGATCATTTATTAGTTTATACATACATTTTAAATAATTTATAATTATAATGTATTAATATTTAGGAAAAAATATTTCATGACTCATTTAAAAATGTTATATTGAAGACAGACAATACAATTTGAATAAATACTTAAATGTCACAGGTTTGGGTTATTTTCATAATTTTGTGTATGAATTCAAATAAACCATTAATCTATAAAAAAAAACTATAAAAAATATTTGAGGTAATGATGTATATTCAGAAGCGCAACTAAGGGAAGGGGCTGGGGGGCTTAGCCCAACAAAAATAAGTTATTCAATTGTTTCCTAAAATATTAATACATTTTTAAAAATTTTTTTTTTTTTTGGCAAAAAATTTAATCATTTAATTTTAATTTTAAGTTTATAATTATCTTATATTGCCTATAATAAATATAGTTAAAATCATTAGCTGTTTGCCTGTATTTGTTTTAAGGAAACGATTTATGTCAGTATATTGTATCCTAAATTCATTTTGCTTTTGCAGTATATCGTATATGCGCTGAATTATAATATACAGATCGTGAATTGCGGAATAAAAATCCCCGGAAAAAAACTACTTACGAACAATCCAGGGAAAAAAATGCCGACCCTAGGGAAAATGATCCCCAGATTACAATATTACTCACAAATATTGATTGATCAAATATTTTTTTAAATCTAATTAGTGTTATTACCACATTTTTAATATTTAATTAAAAATATACTGTAGGTATAGCCATATTAATTTACCTACTTATCATTGAAAAAATTAATATACAGTGAGTTCCGCTTAATGTGATCACTGGTTTATAGAATCAACCGTTTATTAGAATCAAAAATGAAAATCCCAAACCAAATTGTATGCTACTAATATTAAATTGACCTTTTATTAGAATCACTAAGTACCGGATAATTGAATCACTTTTATGAACAATCTTATCGTTTTTATGAACAATCTTATCGTTCTCAAACTGATTAATTATAAAAACCATTTTATTTTTGAATTTATCAGTATTACTGTATATCGTTGTACATTATGTCAATCAATTATCTTTGTATGTCGCGGCGTCGTGTACTTGTGTCATAGTCATTTAGTTTATTCGGTTTATTGTTCATGATCAGACGTATTTTTTGAAATGTCGACCAAACGAAATGATTTAACTATAAAAGAAAAAAAAATATACTCGTTCGTTTCGATAAATTGGATAAATGTTCTCAAAGAGAAGCCGCATTAGCTCTGAAAATTCCTCAACCAACGTTAAACAAAATTTTAAAAAATCGTAAGGAAATTGTTGAACATTGTTGTAAATGCTTTTTAGAATCAACCGGTTAATAGAATCAAAATGACCTGCACCAAAGTGATCACATTAAGCGGAACTCACTGTATAATAAATAATTTTCAAACATTAACAATAATATTATTTGTTTTATATAACAATTTGAAATAACATAATATGATGTTAATGGTTCTTTTAAAAGAATACATTCATTAACTATTGTTTGATAATTATATTTTGTATTATTTGATGTATCGATCATTCGAAATATTAAAATTTTTTATTTTATAATCTTTTAAATATTGTATCTATAAGTAAAGCTTGTAAAAATGACTCCTAATAATAATACTATTATTATTATTAATATTTACAATAACTTTGAAATATTATAAGGAAATGTAATATTATATTTCTGGGATTTCATTTTTACAGAATTATACATAACATAAAACAAAATCTTATTATTAATGTTTGAAAATTATAATATAAACTAACTAATCCCATGTACTTCGTTGCCCATTAAAAATGCCAAATCTATATGAATAATATGTTTTACATATTACTATGGCAACCATTTATATACAAAATTTTTTTTTTTATGTGATTTTTTAAATTTAAAAGAGAATATATACATCATCCCCACGGATTACTTTTAATGTAATATCAGGTGGGGCTACAGCCCCCCCCCCACAACATTTTAGCCCAACTTGCGCCACTGTATATATTGTATATCAATCAATAAATAATTTATAAATATCAGTCAGTATTTGTTTTCTTTTTCGCCATCGAAAAAGTGTATGATTAGAAACATGGTTCCAAGGACACTGTACAATCCACCAATGAACAAAAACTAAAATAAATTAATAATTTCTTACATTAGTACAAACATTTTAAGTAACATGAATGTATAATATTATGTGTTTTACTTACTCGTCCAGGGACAGTAATTTCTAAAAAATTAAATTGAATAAAGAAAAACGTCATAATAGCAGACATAACTAAGGAACCTAATAAATCAAACCCTATTACAAGGGAATAACATTGGCTCTTTAGATGATTTGCCATTTCACATCTAAATACAAACAAAAATACAAATTCAACAAAATTAATAAAAAGTTATATTATTTTTATTAGACAATTCTATAGAATCCTCAATCAAGATACTTTTTTTAATCAAAATCAGCAAAACCATGAATATTTTCAAAATTTTAAATTTGTCATTTGATTTTAAATTTTAAAAACAGTATTGAATTTATCAACAGTAAAATACACTTTGCGTTGGGTGCTAGATCCGATTACTTAAGTATTCAAATTGACTGGAAATGGCTAATTTTTTCAGGATAACTTTATTGATTTCAAAAAGTTTTTATAGAAAAAAAAAGTCATCTAAGCATAAACAATAAATGATTAATTTCCATAATGTAGTTTTTGTCTTTCACCATGAACTACAATAAAGTGACATAGTTGACTTTAACTATGTATCACTTTTTTATTTATTGGATAATCTTAAAAGTTATTGAATTGTATACTCACAAGGTTATTACTAATATTGCTTCACTAACTAGACCATATAATATATATGACAAATATATTAATTGTATATGCTCATAAAAGTAACAAGACATCATGAAAACACCCATCAAAATAGAACAGAATGATGTAAATATATCACCATAGTCATTCCAATCCAATTGCAATTTACCAATTAGATATGCACCCAATGCACCTAAGGCATAAATGTAATAAATATTAAAAGTTAGTACAATATCCAATGTAACATGTTTGTTTTATTTATATTTAAATATGTATAATAGTTTAATCAATTACTATTGTTTATATTGTATACTTCAATTTTGAAATATTTTATACCTTTTTTTTTTTAAATTAATCAATTTTGGTAATTTTATGACTACACATCAATTTTTTAAGACATTTTGCACACTTTCAGTTTGTTGACTAATGTCACTGTATTAAATATATTTATAACAAGTAGTCACTTGTCAAATTATATTAAACTATGATCGTACACAAGTATTAATGTATTTAATTTTATTATAAGGATGTTGGTCATCAATTTATTGATTTTAGTGATGTTACCATACAAAAATATTTATATATCATGTATTATAATATACTTTGATAGTTAAACTATTTAACTACTCTTATTCTTTTCTGTTTATATTTCTTCTTCTTTTTTTAATTTTTTTAATAGCTTTTTACAATATGTTTTTTTTTAATTTTAGAAAAATTGTAAGAATGTGGTCCAAATAATATCAACAGAAATTACTATCTTTATAGTGCATTTCACAACAACTGTGACTCAAAGCTAATGCGTCTCGTGGCGGTTTTGTCTCAATCAGGGGTTTTCAATCTAGGATAGAAGAATATTTGTTAACAATTTTAAATTTGCCTAGCATTATTAAGCGGTAGTTTTAAAAACCCTAAAAAAAAAAAACACCACAAAGCGCGATAGGGATGAGTTACAGTTGTGAAACGCACTATAGTTCAAAACAGTTTTAGGCGACCTTTATTACAAAACTGGAGCTATAAATAATAAATATAATCTAAAACTAATGTGAAAAAAAAAACCCATTACCTTGTAATAATATCAATAAAATTAATGATTAAGTTAGCCAAAACTCAAAAGATACATTAATCAAATACACATTTTTGAAAATACTAACCACACAATGTGACCATTGACTCAGCAAATCCATTTGACAAGATATCATTATTACCATGTTTATTAACAACATATGAGTACAGTATGTTCATATTATTTAAAACCTATAAAAAATGAAATATTAAAATACCATATACTAAAATACAGTGCTTCCCAGTTCCCAACCTATGGATCACTGTTTGTGAACTAATAACAAGAAAATATCTTAATTATATAAGACAAAAAATTAATAAAATATATAAAAATATACCTTTAAGTATGGTAATTATATGAAGTATAGCAAGTGTTAGACACAGGTATCCATTTTATATTTTATAGCAACTTTTGTATTATTTTATTTCGGTATTGGGAAATAGGTTGTCTTATCGGCTATTGCTAAATGAGCTAATGATTGTCAATGGTACCGTTGTGTCATAGGTGCTTATATGTTCATTACCCACACATCAAGATTATAAGACATACAACTGAATGAATTGTAATAATAATATTATAATATGTCAATTTTATTTTTATTATCTTTATATTATATTTTAACAGAATTCAATATTAATTATTCAGAAATACATTACATTAAAATGATGAAATTGCTAATAATAAAAATGTTTATTCGTTTAATACACCTGTATTTTATAACCTAAGAAGAACATCCAACCTGCGAACTATGCGACAGACCCTTGATCATCAAACACATCATACTCAAATGCCCAAGTTTAACAGCTTTAGATGAATTCTTGAAAACCCATTCACTATAAAACAAGCATTTGGAGATGAAAACTCAGGAAATATTTCCACATTTTCCAGACATAGATCTATCAAAGTTCCTCTTATACAATTTATATTATAAATTCTTTCCAAATGTTCAATGTTAAATGTAGAATTAAATAGAATTAAGATTATTGTAAATTGTGATAAAATTATGTGATTATATGTAAAACCTTGAGACTAATGACCTCAGATGTTGAAGCCTTATTAACTCAAAATAAAAAAAATGTTTATTAATGTTACTATTTAATTGCATACTTTATTTTTTGAGAGGAAGGGTCTATTCAACTAATATAACATTTTTAGATCGCCATAATAGAAAAGTTGAGAAACACTGCTATACCATATACTATCATATTTCTACAATGCATTAACTATATAAAATTAATATAATATTATAAATTATAATGTGATAGTATAAGCCAAATATAAACTTAATATATATTTTTAAAATATAAAATACGAATAATAACAAATAGAGTTACAATATATACCAGATATCATGTTAAATGTACTACTTTTTAAATAAATATAATTATATTAACTATTAAGTTATTAAATCATTGTAATTTCAATATTTCATACATAATCCATTAAGCGTACATTTATTTTTAAGCATTTTAATAGGTACCTGAACATATGCCGCCATGCCAAATATATACCAAACAGATTTTTTTAGTATAATTTTATTTGAGAGTGAAGTCTTAAAATCCAACCAGATTTGTTTTAAAACAACAACTATCTTATAATCTTTATCCACCTTGTTAATACCTAGACATTAAAAAAATGTAAATATAACAGCAATAGAATTCAAACAAGACATTAGTGTTTGGTTATTGCTTATTATTTATTACTGTCATGCGTCTATAAATTGTGCCTTATTTCTATTGTTTATGATTACCTACAATATTTTATTTCATGAGTGTCAGATGTAGTTGTTTCACTGTTTCCGAGGAGCATGGTCTTTTCATCAGGACAGTTTGTGTTCAATGAATTTTTTGGTTTAATAGAAGGAAATAAAAATGCCCAAATTGTAGCCAAGAACATAGCTGAAATAAAGAAATGGATTTAGATTAATAATTGAAGTAATAATTGAAGTTCCACTGGCATAGTAGTATAATAACTGATAGTGAATAATATAATGCTGAGTTTATGAAACTTAATAACAATGTTGTAACTTCATATTGTTATAATATGTTTGCTGAACATTTTTAATTAAATTGAATATCACAATATTAGCCATTAGGTACAACAGAAAAATTAAATTAAATTAAATGAATTGGATTTCAAACTGAGAATTCAATATATTGGTTATAATTAATAATTTATCCAAAATTAGATTTTGAATGGGAAAATAATTTGGGAAATGTTTATAACTTATTTAAAAATTGTATGTAGACATAGAGGAATGGGGTGAAGTCCCTCTTCTCTATAGAATATATTTATGCGGATCCATTACTAATCATATCCTAATTAGTAATCAATAAATTTAAATATTCAGAAACGCACTATTTTTACACTTTGTTTCCCCCTTCTAATTTTTTCCCAATTTAAGCACTGAATGTTATTAATTATTATCATATAATTTGTACAACAAATTAAGACGTGTTAATTCAATATTGTGTATTATTGAAGCAACTGCCATTTCACAATGGGAAACTGAGTAGGATTTTATACATGTTTTAAAAAGAATATAATTAAACATATTATATTGTTAAATACTAACCAAATGCATTACAGTATGGCAGTGATACATAGCTTCCTCCACTTGAGCTGACTATGATTTGCCCAGAGATGTCTCCAAAGAATTTTCCTAGCTGCAAACCAACAGCTGCAATGCTGGCAGACTTTTGAAAATGTTTTCTGTCTTTGATACAGGCAAATAAATAACATGATGCTACTGTTGTGGTACAGTATGCTGATCCATAGAAGAACATAGACACCTGAAATTATTAGTATATAAATACTATAATAACATCATTAACATTATGTATGTAATCTTAGCACTAACTTTTAGTCGTGTTAAGCTTGGTAAATCTGCCATGAGAATATAAGTGATACATGACCAAAATGTTAAGATTATGACCACCGGCTTGTATAGAAGATAGTCTGAGACGATTAACATTATCAGAGTTGCTATAAGAGCAGCGTATGATCTAATGGACTCCAACGAGTTAGCCACCTGTAACATAAAAAATTCAGATTATACAAACTTCCACCAATGAGTCAAAGATACAGTTGTGTCAATTACAACAACAGTTATGTAGGTTATAGGTAACTCAATAATAACATTACATTTTAAAATTATAACCAAGTTCACACATAAATTCATAGTTATTAATACTTACCTAATAATGTACATGTAATTGTCTATTTAAACAATTAACTTATAAATACTTTTATATAAGAAGAAATATTTTAAAACCAAGATTAAAAATAATACTACTTATGTACCTCCCAAAGAGAAACGTTCCCATTTGGCCCTGTGAGATAAGCTGTTAAATATGGCTCTAGTGGACGTATTTGAATCAGAAACATAAAAACGGCCACCACATATGTAATTTTTTTCCAACTTTCCATGGCTGTAAAACATGAGTACAAACATTATTTTAAGCTAATAATTAATTTGTTTTCATTGCATAGGCATTTACTATACAAATATTAGGTACCTATACAAAGATATGTATAAACATATATGTTCAGGCCCAAAGAGTATTAGTGTATAATATTTGTATAACTAATACATAGGAACTAAATTATTATTAATTATATTATACTGTCAAACTGAACTTTATTTTAGTACCTTTCCTGAAGTCTTATCTTCCCTTCGAATACTCGTACAATTTGAAATTACTAAAAATACAAACTATAAGTAGGTACAATCAGGTACTTAAATATGATTTATACAAAAAAAAATAATGTATCTAAGTGAACCGAATAATATAAAACTAATTTATTCATATTAAACAATTAATGTTTAATTGACAATAAAATAAAATACATACCTACCGCATGAAAACTAAAATTGTCTGCATCTATAATCGATCACGGATCACCGATGTATTGTTTATTTAAATTGGAAGAAATTAGCATTGTGTTATACCTATTAGGTATTTAGGTACCAAATACTACTACTGTCCATCAGGATAGAAGGTAGTGACCCGGTAGAGGTAGTAAAAAGACAAAGACAAAATGGTAATATAATATTATTATTATATAATAACGTCATAACCGTTATATAACAGTAATCATATTACATAGGTACTCTAATTAATAGTACTACTCAATACTCATATTAATTATTATGACGGTATAGAAGATATTATCTTCAATGTCGCGTCACGATAAAGACTATTGAAAGGTATATCTTTATTCTTTAATCTCGATTTGTATTGTTCATGAACAGACAAAAATTCAAAATCGTGGTCCGACGTCCGTGATCATGTAGATTCTATGATCTATAATAGATTCTCAATAATTTCTCATAGATATTTAATATCTAATATCTATGGATTCTAGATCATATTAAAAACAAACTTGAGGTAATCACTAATCTTATCTCTATTTGTGATATCACGATTAAAGATTAAAGATCTTAAGCCACGGACACGATTATAAAGAACTCTTTATAATCATGGCCACGGACCACAGATATATAAAAATACTAGATAGATAACTTGGAAATGTTTTTGAAGCCAACAAAATGGCCGAAATTCTCTTATCTAAGAGGTGAATGTTTACATTTTCATAATACTGATAAAGATATTATTGTTATTTAATTTGTCATAATATGATTAATATTATAAATTATAAGTTTAAACTTTAAAGTTGTATAGTTAGTTCATGATGTTAAGGGGCCTGCTCGCGATTTTTCAAATTTTCCGCAATTCTATAAAATTTGAAAATTAAATTTTATATTTTAGTTGCCACCTCAAATATAAGACTTTTCCACTAATCTACTACCCAATACCTATTTAGGGGGGGTTGATAGGGTGTATTATATCGGTCAAAACATAGTTTACAGGAAAAACTCTCACACCTCGTAGATTGGTCCTATTTCCGTAATTTTTTTTTTGTTAGATAGAGGAATATTTTTTACAGGGCGCATTGGACTTCGATTTTTGATTACGTCTCTAAAAACAAAAAATAATACAAAAACTAAAAAGTTGTAAAAATTGATTAAATTCAAACTTGTAACATAAGACTTAGAAAAATAATGTTGAAAATCCAAGTCCAATGCGCCCTGTAAGAAGTCTTCCTCTATCTAACAAAAAAAAAATTACGGAAATCGGACCAATCTACGAGGCGTGAGAGTTTTTCCTGTAAGGCATGTTTTTGAGCAAAAAAACAGGTCGCGTGCAGGCCCCTTAATAACTTAACTTACTTACATAAGTCTTAAATACATATTATCAACTTTTAGCTTATTCAACCGTTATGTAAATTATGTAATGGTGCATGTGAATATTACATTATTTTATAAAAATTTGTTCTATTGTAAAATATTTTTAAAAACAATCTGAATTAATTAATTAAAAATTTTACACCCATTTATTATTTTTGAAAAACTATATTTAAAATCAATAAAACAAAACTGGTATACTACCTTGTATAATAATAATCATAAAATATTTAAAATTAATAAAACAAAATTTGTAACTATACTAGTACTACATATTATAGTAATAAATATAAAATATTTCAAGTAAATAAAACAAAACTAGTATATTAATTATTAATTTAATAATAATACAAATATTTAAAATAAAACTGGTACCTATAGTCTATACTACATATAATATTTTATACCTACTACTGGTTCATAAAAATTATTTGTTTAGTTAATTTTTGTCTTTTACTAACAGGATTTAAAATTTCTGTTGAAAACATTTTGCCAAAAGAATGGAGTCGAATACTTAGATATTTTTTTAACTAATAATGAAATGAATACCATCTTATAAGGTCTATCTAGCAAAGGAACATTATCACATTGAAGTGTATAAAAAATATTATTATCAAAATATTGAATGCAAATGTATTATTACATAGGTTTATTATTTTTAAATCAAGATTTTTATATTTAATGTTTGTATTTGATTTTGATGTGTGGCTTCACATACTCCTATACACAACAATGTCTTACCCTAAACTATAAATTAATTAATAAAAATCATTCTTAACAAAACTAAATCATATTTTACTAATATAATTTACCATGAGTTAAAGGATTGAACTTTTGGTTAAAACTTATGAACTGCATATTGTATTATACTGTATGTTTAAAGTTAATACAAGTAAATTCCATCCTTTGTATGGTTGTAAATACAACATCATAAAATAATTGTAATTTAATTATACCATTTAATGGCATTTATTTTGGAACTCAATGTCTAATAATTAGAAGAGGCTTGTTATTACATAAATATATTATTAATTTAACCAATTTTTGTAATTTCACAAAGTATAAGATACCTATATATTAATAATATTTTCTCTTATATTTAATATAAAATTAAATCTTTTTTGTTTTACTTTATTTTGTTGTAATATGACATAACATAAAGTTAAATTTATTTTCATTTTAGTTCATTTTTAATATGAACTCAGATCATTAGAATTCAAGCATGTGCTTATTGGACGAGCTTGAAACTTGTTTATTATATCTATATTGTATTTCTCGTTTTTTACAATAAATTATACTTTTAATCTTAATTTTAAGTCAAGGACTAAGGCATACTATAAAATAAAAAATATAAGTACATCTTAGTCCGTGTTGTAACTAGTAAGTGTATGATATTGTAATGAGGAACAATTGCAGTTTAGCTACCACGAGATTTTTTCAAATTTTTTTTTCGAAACCTAGGTAAATCAACGTTTTAAAAATGATGGTGCCAAAAAAAAATTGCGCAAACTCTTAGTTTTTGAGTTATAACTGTTAGAAATTCAAAAACTCCCAAATTTTGAATTTTGAATTTTTTTTTGTGGTAGACTTATGTATTTTGACTATTTAAAAACGATGGTGCAATCAGAATTTGTCGATCGAATTTAGTTTGAAAGTATAGCGGTTTTAAGTTATGAAAGTTAAAAGTTGCAGTGATCACGAGTGTATTGGCACTCGTCGCTACGCTCCTCGGCGCCGTCGCTCCGCTCCGCAAATCGAAAATATCCCCCGATTTGTTGTGTAAAACCACCTCAGGTGAACCTCGGAATTAAACAAAGTTGTTTTTTGCCAATTACAGAAACATTTATATTTACGATATTTGGATTCAGAGAAATTATATATCTGAAAAATATAACCGGAGCAGGTAAGGTGCAACTACCTCACTTGGCGCCTTGGTTCAACAAAAAAAATTTTTCTTTAAAAATCCAAAATTTTTAACTTAAAACCGCTATAACTTTCAAACTAAATTCGATCGACAAATTCTGATTGCACCATCGTTTTTAAATAGTCAAAATACATAAGTCTACCACAAAAAAAAATTCAAAATTCAAAATTTGGGAGTTTTTGAATTTCTAACAGTTATAACTCAAAAACTAAGAGTTTGCGCAATTTTTTTTTGGCACCATCATTTTTAAAACGTTGATTTACCTAGGTTTCGAAAAAAAAAATTGAAAAAATCTCGTGGTAGCTAAACTGCAATTATACCTTATTATTTATGTCTAATCTAAAAAGTATAGAGTTTTGAATCGGCACTGACGGTCTCGGCTCTCTTCTATCATGATTCATTAATCATGACCACGAACGCACATAGTTGCTCGTTGCTCTTCTCGTGTCTCATCTGCATCTATTCTTGGGGCCTATCCTTGAAAGCAGTAGAAAACGATATTCGTACTGAATATTTGTACTTTTTCTACTACTTTGACAAAATCGGATTCTACTTTAAACTACTAACGGGTCGTGTGGTGTATCCGGTATCGTAGTAGAATCCTATTATTCGTATACAAAAAATCGTTTACGCTGTAATGGTAGGGCTCTTTAAAAACTTTTAAAAAGCTTATATTAGAGCTTTAGTAATGGCGGTCGATTTAATTACTATGTACCTTGTATCTATGGTACCTACTTACCCTAATAGTATTAGCTCAATACATATTACGCTAATACACGTCTTTTTAATTATATTATTATTTATACCGATATATGCTTATATGGCATATAGGTACCTATTATATTTCACACATTTTTTTCTTATACAGTTATACCTATGGCTAATATCGTGGTTATTACGTCTCATTATTTTCGTGTAAACTTTGGACATATTATCGTAAAAATATACAATATGCATGTAAAATATATAGGCTTTTTTCTTCGGACAGTTACGGTGTCCAGAGAGAGAGGCCGCCATCCCCCACCCGGACATGGCAGATACCTACGAAAGCCCACTCGAAAATTGTGCCAAAACAAACACACACGTGTTCAAAACTTACGCAGTACCCTCCACACAGTTCCACAGGCTAATAAACTGTTGTCAAAGCCTCAACCCCCCCCCAAAAAAAAACAAAAATGTATACATGTTTTGCATTTTTATTTTGGCAGTCACGGTGTCTGGAGAAAGAGGCCGTAATCCCCCGCCCTGGCATGGCAGAAACCTACTGGTGCCCACTTAAAAATTCTGCCAAAAATAAGCACACACGTAGGTATCTGCCAAGCCCAGGTGGGGGGGTGTCGCCATGTCGGCCTCTCTCTCTTGCACACCTTGACTGCCAGAAGAAATATGCCACCTGTAGCCGAGTTCGAACTGGCGACGGTGCGCGTCGCAACCGACGGCTTAGTCCGCTCGGCCACTCCATCCCCCATTAAACATTTATTTGGCACTTATTTTATTAATTCCAGTGGTTATAAATGAAAATTGCATTAAACACATATTATGCATAAATCCAATTTTTGACTTACTCTAACTTGGTTGCCTTTAAAAAAAAAAGTAAGTCTGCGCATGCGCGTAACTAGTGAGCTAAAAATTTTAAACTGGTCTGAAAATATGTATTTAAGTGCTCCCTATCACCTCCCGAAAACCCCATTTCAATACATTGTCACCCGTCTGAGATATTTAGTGGTACCTCTTAGCGTGAACACACTGTATAGTTATTAATTTATTATAATGCATTCCAATTAATTATTTATTACTTATTATGACCAATTATTAATTAATATAGGTAATATAGCCAATATAGGTATTTATATAGCGGGGGAGGCGAAACAATTTTAGTCTTTTTACAATAATTAGGTAACAAAATTTATAAAATGTATTTAATTATTAGCAAAAACAGAATATCTCATTAATCCTACCTAGATATGTTATGACTTAGTACCTACCAAAGTCTAAAACAGAAATGCGTAATCAATTGTCGACTTTTGTTGTGCTACTCTGCTGCAGTGCTGCTTGATTCAAGTGTTTTTTTTTTTTTTTTTGACTGTACCTATTTAACATGAATGATTTAGATTTGTTTAAAAATCTTCAAGCTATTGAACATTTGGAGGTTATAGAAATGAATACAGAGATTGGAAGTGCAGAAAAAACTGTGCTTCCTGTTTATGCTATTATATTAATTAAGCTAATTGTTCTATTACTGTAACAGATTGCCAAATAAAAATTATGGTAAAACAAAAAATAGTTACCTATACTAAGTAGTATAAGATCATTATTGTCCATTGATTATGATTTGCAAATGTATGCTCGTCCGTGTTATATAATTATTTATTGTATCTTTTTTGTAAAGTAAATAAAAATAATTGTAATAGGTAGTCAACATAAATTAAACAACTAGTACGATGATCAGTAACACTATATAATTGTGTATTAAATAGATGTTAACATTTTTAATTAATAATTTTATCATAATTTGAATTCTTTTTTGATGTGCTTCTAAAACAATTGTTTATTGGTTGTTATTCTTAATTTATTTTCAATTAAATAATTGTACAACCATTCTCAATAGAAATTATAATAATACAAGTTAGTATTTACACTATAAAATATTGTAATTAAGTTACCTATATGGCTATATCAAAGGTATATTTTTATTATTTTTTCAATATCCTAGTATTACCTACCTACAATATATAGTTATTTTGAAATTACATATCAAGTGAATTATTAACCGTGCATATTTTTTGTAGAAACTATTTTTTTTCTTCCTTTGTTGATAATTTATTAATTAATTAAGACCATAAGTAGTAACAACAATCTCAAATTATTTAAAATAACCATACAAATAATATTTATAGAACCTACAGCGAGTGCTAATATAGTTGGAATATATTATTTTTTAAGGTAGTAACTAAATTCTAAAATAAAGTTTAGTATAACTGACATTTTATTAAACAGCATAATATTATATATGAAACGTTGAACTAGAATAATTGATATTCAATAATATTACATTTGTTTGTAGGAACACAATTAAAATAATATAATATCAACAACCAATCAGAATAATAAACCAAATGTATTTAATAAAGACTTACATTTTTTTTATTGTTAAAAACATTATGTATGTAACATTAAAATAATACACATAATATATAAAAAAATTAATAGATTTTGAAATCAATATTTATAAATTACTGAACAAGTGAAGTTTCAAAATCCATGCTAACACTAGCAGGTCTTAAGCAATGCTCAAATCCCATTTTCATAACAAACTGCCACATAGTATTTGAATGGAAGTTTTCTAATTCATCAGCAAACAACAACCAGTCTAAGGATGGTAAGATATCTAATAGGCCTTTGTTGTACATGAGTTTTAAGGTCTTAAAGAATAAAAGATTTTGTATAAACTCAATAGGATTATCAATCTCTTGGTCATGAAGTGGATATTTTAATGTCTCTCTTAATATTGTTTCACACCACAAATAGCGACTGAGATCTTCACATTCTTCTTTATTTTCAATAAATTGTAACACGGACAAAGCACGTAAACATTGATTTTCATCCAAGGTGCTATTGTTTTTGTGCAAGTATAAATTGAAAATTTCTTCAGGAGATAACACACGCATATTATTCAAATCTAAATTCAATAATTCTAAGACACACTCAGGAATATTTATCTGATGTTCAATAACTTCCAACTGTCTATCTATTTGATCCAACTCTGGGTTCTTAGCTAATGGCCCATTTTTTGCCAAAACCGCCATTCTGTATAAATTCAATTGGTATTTTTTTCGAAGCACATTTGTTTCCTCCTTAGACCAGCACTGTTTTAGGGATTCACATGTTAGGTTAATATTTTCAGAAAGACTTCCAGCTATCCAACCATAATTTGGATAGGCTTCCAATGCTAATGCTATGTCATGTTCATACTTAGGTTTGCGACAAAAATTACGTAACAATTCTACAATTTTACCTTGTTCTAAGTACCAAGAAAACACGGTTTGACGAAAATTTTGATCGTTAAGTTTGTCCATAAAATTATACAATAAATCAATATTGTTTGTTTCAAAACAAACCTCTACTATGACTCTATGGTCTGCATATTTCTCAGCCAATTCAATTACTTTGTGGTGTTCTTTAAAGTCCATAAGTTTCTTAAGTAGCTTATACCTGAGTTGTGTGTAATTTCTGTCCATTTCAGAAATTACATCAATAGAACTGGATAGTAAGGCATCTACTAAAAATGCAACTTGATCAGAAATTTCTGAACGAACTTCTTTGGTAATATTTGTCTTTCTGGCAAATTCAAGGCTAATATTTATTTGTTTTATCAGCTCAGAACATATGCCTTCATTATTTTCACATATAATCCAAGATATTTTTGATTGTTTTTGTTTGTCAATAGGGAAAAACTCAATGTTTTGTCTTCTGTAGTCTAATACAGCACCAAGTACTTTCACTAATATTCTATTGACATTGCATAAAATTAAACAAATATCTATAGCACTACGATTCGTAGAAGAAATTTCTTCACTGTATGTACATAGTCTCTGAAAAAGAATGTGCGACATGCTGACTTGTTTATAAAACTTATCAATGTGTGTAAGGCCTGGTGGTGAAGAATAACTATCACAATTACTTTCGACTGCTTCTTTTATTAATGAATCTAATAATTCACTATGTTCAACTTCAATTTTTCTAAATGTTAACGTAGCTTGTAATTTTTCACTTAAATCTTTTAAAGCACATCCAGTATAGACTTGAGTTTCATATTTATTAATTTGCCTCATACGATTCCATAATCCAAGCTCTTGTAAAAATTTAAGATACCAATGAATTGCTTGCTGTTTTTCTTCTAAATGACTTAATATTACCATTGATGATGATCTAATAGTAGGTTCACCATGAACACCTAACCAACGTGGATCATTGATGGGTATATCATTAACAAGATCTTCTCCAACTTTAAATACGGTTTTATCTAGGTTAGATTCATCAGTTGAAGTCAATTCTTCTGGACATGCTTGCTTCACTAGTGCTCTGCAATTGTCTATTTTTCGGCTGACAAATTGTAGAAAAGCGGATTTCAATCTAGTTTCATTGCTACCACTTTCTACTTCAGCAGTTATAGCAGCGGATTGATTTAAATCTGGAGATTGAAGAACACTTCTTGATTCATTGAAATCGTATTCTACGTTAGTTATTTTAGTGACTACAGTTAAACAATGAGATTGAGTGAAAAACATACCGTAATTGTTTACCACTGAACCTCCACCAAATTTTAAATCACAATCAACACCAATGACATCAGTTTGGAATGGTTCAAATGTAACAACAAGGACATAATGTTTAGACAAAATAAATGCTTGTTGTTCAGTAATTAGCAGCTGAGGTGTAGATTCATTCAAGTAGGAATTTTCAACGTTATTAAGAACATGTAATGAAGTGATTGGACACTTACTATCTTGAATTTGTATGGTTGCTAAGATATAATAATTGTAAGCTTGGTTTGGTTTGGTGTGTATGAGAACAATAACCTCTTCACTCCGATTATT
Organism: Macrosiphum euphorbiae; assembly: GCA_949089665.1. Classification (NCBI taxonomy): domain Eukaryota; kingdom Metazoa; phylum Arthropoda; class Insecta; order Hemiptera; family Aphididae; genus Macrosiphum; species Macrosiphum euphorbiae. The sequence goes on along the minus strand of CARXXK010000001.1, from coordinate 137,549,609 downwards.
AGTTGGTTTCATGTCAATTATTTCCATATCCATATCACCAGTACTAACACTATTAAACATCAAAATTGAAAATTTTTCTTGTAAAGAATTTGCCAAGTTTACTTCAAATAATTGTTTCTCGCTATTTGGTTTTGAAACATTCCACTTAGTTAAGGTTGTACCATTAGTTGTAACTATATATATGCGTTCAGTATAATCAGAAGAACTTTTTAAAACGCAGCCACATATGGTTTTAGGGTCAGTCTGTTGACCAGTTGAACCAAAAACAAGAGATGATATGTTCATAGATATATTACCCAGCCAACCAGTAGATTCAGTCAATATTTTACTACTTATTAGAGGGCGAACAGTATCCATGTTGATTGTTACCATGACCAAATCAGCAGTAGTTGTCAACAAAATGTACCTTGAACTGTCAACTTGATATAGAAATTCACATTCTTTTCCCATCAAATCAGTATTGTATTCAAAATATTCAACTTCGTCATAGACGTCTCTCCAAAAACGTATCAACCCTTCAGGAGATACAGCTATACAACAAGCATGAGATGACGACTTTCCTATTTCAGGTTCAAAAACCCAAACTAGAGCAGCTTGATGAGCCACTTCACTTGCTGGTAATCCAAGTTCAAAACAAGGATTTGTTTTATTTTCTTTATTGTTTTCTGCATTCCATACTAGAAGTTTGCGACCATAAACAAACCATGCCCATAGACTATCCGACAAACGAGCCGACCATATTAATTTATTCTTATGTGATATACTTAACCCTTCAAGTACAGGATTAGGTGTATATAGACCATACGATTCTAACTGGTAGCGGTCTGATTTGCTAACAAAACGGCCATCAAAGTGTAGTGTATGTTTCTTTGTGGACACACTTTTATTCAAATTCACTGGAGGTCCTCTAGAATGAAGTTCTCTTCTCAGATCGAATGAAGCCATTTCAATCTGCCTAAATAAAAAAATTAAATATTATAGAATATAAGAAAATAACACAATTTTATTATTAAATATATAAACAAAGAACAAGAAAAAAACTAGTATCTTCAATGGTGTACTCATATTATTATTCTATGGATATACTTAATAAGTTATTATCAACAAATGAAACATTTATTTACTATGATAAATTATGTTCTTACTATAAAAAATAATATTATATATTATATTGTTGTATAATTTACTAATAGGTACATATTAATTAAATTTAAAACATACCTATACTCTATTCCACGAGAGAACATGGCACATGCTGTGCCCCGAACCAAATCGGTTTTTCTCCCACACAACACACTGCTATATAGGGAACCAGTTTTGATAGTAGGGTTAAGCGGGGAACAGAGCCAACATGTTCTCTCGTGGGACAGTGTATTTAATTTTTTTTTAAATGGGTAATATCAGCACAAACTTTTACAACAAAATAATATCATCATACATTTTTTGAAGTATGAGTATTTAATTTTAAAATAGGTATCTAATAAAAGTCAAAACAAAAAACTTAAAACGAGTAAGAAGACTAAACTTACCTTGTTTAAAAATAGATTAAACTACAAAATTATATTTGTAAATTTATAACTTGAGATATGATTCATCCACAAAATTCTGAAACAAATACAAATTACACATAAATAAAAAAACAAAGGAAGGCAAATGCTACTAAATAAACTGCAAATAAGTAACCAACAATCTATATAAATATACTACTTATGTGTAGAATTCTATTTATAACTGTCATATAAACTTATATAAATATAAATATGGTACCTATTTATATTAAACGGTGAACGATCAGTCGCATTGTCTCAATAATAATTAATAGCTCACCAAATAGATAATTGTATATTTGTATGCTTATATCGAAGTCGATTATAATTTTGTGTATCTCAATGGTAATCTTTAGTAAGATTGTTAATATGTTAATGTTCCTTGGCCCAGTAGCACCAGCTAATCTTTTTTTAAGGATAGTAACATACAGTAATTTTTTTTAATGGCAATAAATAATTAAAAATAATAATAATGTAGGTATTTTTAATTATTCTAGGGGTAATTAGGTCAGTAAGTAAGAGAGATTAATTAATAAACAAACTAATATTATCATCTATAACTTTTATTTGTAAATTGTACAGAAATAATCACTAATTAGGTAGTTATTTTAGGTTTAAACATAATTAATATTATAATAAAATTATGTTGTTTAATTATAAAAATTGATTTAAAACAACAGGTTAAACAATCAAATAAATAAAATAGTTTTTCAACGAAATTCAATTCACTTTAAATACCTAGTAATTAGTATAGAAATTATCAGTTACAAAATAACTAAATCAAATTAAGTCAAAAATATAGATCTGAATCAAAATTTCAAAAGTATTTATAGTTGTATTTATTCAACTGTTATTGATCAGACAAAGTAAAGAATTACCTAATACAAATTATATATCTATTTTGATTACAAGTTATAACCACCGTGGACTATCATGATACATAATCAGATACTAACGATAATTTATAAAACGGTTGTAAGACCGTGTTCAACAATTTATACCAACCATGTTGTAGTTAATATTATTTATTTACATAATTTTAAATGAACAATTAACTAGGTACTAAGTAAGACAAATATAAAAAAATTAGCACAATATGGGGATTTGGCACCCTCATCAAATTTCCACTTACTGTAGAATCGGATAAAATATTTTTATACTTGACCAGTTATTTTATTTTGAAGATTTATTTAGTTATAATTTACATAGGTACCTTGGAACAAATTGTATTACATTGTGTGACACAAGAATGTAATGTTCATCCACAAATTTATCGTTCAAATCGCACAGCCATATAAAACAAGACCTCTTGAGTATAATATAATAATCTTACTTACATATAAGTTATTAGAATAAAGCGATAAATAAAAAACGAATTAATATTGTTGAAAAATAATTCCCGTCTACCGGTAAACTTCTGTCTGTTGAATTGTTTGAATTATAGTTACAAGTCAAGACAGTTATAATATTGATACTTGATAGCCTGCTTTGTAAACACGATTTTTGCGGTTATGGCGTTGAACGTTGATAAGAAAAACGCGATGAGATAACAAGTACCTACCTGGTGAAATATCTAGAAGCGTGGTTTATAGATTGTTTTCTATAAACATTGATCTAGATATTCTGGCACGTCTTCTTCAAATTATTTTTACATCATAATATTAAATAATATTGAATATTAGTTATATAATTAATAATAGTCTAATAGTATAATCATTAAATATTATTAAAAATTAAAATATATTAATAGTACATAACTTTTTATCGATAGACCATCAACTATATTTTATATTTTATTACACAGAATAATAAAATTAATAATATTAGGCAATTTACATTATGATTTATCCATAGAACGATTTATTACCGGCCACTAACGAATAAAGGAGATTATAAACTATTGTCATATTTTAACGATTATGCGATATTGCGTACAGCGGTAAATTTTGTTATGGTACTAAAGTAAAAACTGACACTTTGTTCCGATAGATGGCGTACCATATTTCAAAATGAACGCGCCTCGTCAAAAGAGTGTAGTTAAGAGGACGTTACACCCGTAATATTTAGCGGTAAAAACAGGTCTACCAGAAACAAACAAAACGCTGCCAAAAAATGGTTTTAGAGTAAAATTACCTATTATGAAATGTATAGAGAAGAATTTTTAGGAGACAACCTCATTGGCGTTTTTTTAAATATAAATTATTACAAAAGTTACAGTTGTTTAAAAAATGTAAAAAAAAAAGGTTTTTTTTCCTATTATAAGGAGCTATATATTTAAAATAATACAAAACCCCGATGAGGTTGTCTCCGAAATATTGTTTTCTCTAAATCTCATAATAGGTATTTTCGCTCTAAAATCGCTTTTTAATGCTGTTTTGTTTGTTTTCCGTAAACATGTTTACGTAGATTGATTTAATATTTTCATTGCTGTAATGTGCTGCTACCTGCATGCCGTTAAGAGGTCGGTCGCGATTTCCCCCCACTACTCCAAAAACTGAATATCCGCTTCGACTATCGCGCGGTGACGGTCGGTCGATGGTTATCGGAAGCTTCCAGGAATAGACCGAACTAATATAAACAATATCATTATTATCTATCTAATACTATAAAATGACAATATTTTATAAGCTAATAATTGTTTTTATTTTTATTATAATATTAAAATTGGTCTTGACGATTGATAGCATTCCACCTACGATCTACAAACTCTTATTCGTTTTACTATTTTATAATATTATAAATTAATATAAATTATAAATTATTATTATTACGGACATACTAATATTTTCAGATAGTAGGTATACCTGGTATCTACCTCAAAGGGCTCAAAGTCCTATGCATAATTTATAATAACTCAAGTACCTACACCACCTAATAAATATCCGTCTTTTCATACGGAATACATTCTATACATTATGGTAAGTTGCTGGTAAAAAATACTATTGGTATTAGTATTTATTATTTTATTTTTACACAAGTATGCCTATTATGACAATTAAACAAAAATAAAAAAATAAAATGTCAAAGTAAATATGCACTTTTAAATTAAAAATGGTCAAATATGTAAAATATGCAACCATACATTTTGATTATAAACTCGTATTGTACTATTGTTATGAAACAAATTCCTATGTTACTAAGCTATGTTTTGAATGATTATTGAAAAACATGCAAATTCCTAGAAGTCCCTAATCCTATACTCATTACGAATTATGTTAGCGGAAGTCACAATATGAGACTATGAATAGCTGTATTTTCAATAATTGGTACAAAAATAAATATTCAATTTTGATGCATATACACAACCGTCACAACCATTCCTCCTGGGTAATTCGTTGTGATCACATCATTTCTTCGGGATTTCTGTGTCGTCGTGTTCAATTTTTTTTTTTGTGAATTTTGTATTATTATTTTCCATTTTTTTTTTGACAATGGCAAATAAAGAAAATAAGCAGAAACGGAAACGGTCATCTAAAAAAAAATTTACTAGTTCCCTTTCACTACGACGAAACAAAAAAATTAAGTAAGTATATACAAATATAAATTATATTATATATTAGAAATGTTAGAAATGTAAATACTTTCATTGTCTGCTTGAACGTTTATAGAAAAATAAAATAAAATAATTATATTTAGGGCTCTACCCGTTCAATAAATAAATTAAAATATTTCTATTCTACTCTACGATTCTAATAACGATTCCAGTTTCGGGCGGATTAAGGGGGGTCCAGGGGTCTGTAAAAATAATACCTTTGAAATACTATCATTAAAGACCGGATTCCTGTGCAATTGCATCTTTTTATGGCGTGTTCTAAATTCAATAGAAACAAGCTACAAATCCAAATCAAGAGATGTAGATTAATTTTAAGAAAGTTTTATGTTGCACAAAATTGCACGTTTTTGGGTTTTTGCACAAAATTGCACGTTTCGGTTTTTTTTTATAAAAATGTACTTTTGTACAAATATTTTGTATTTTGTATTATTTTTATCAGTGCTATATTATATTGTTATACAAAGTATTGGACTTTTATATCTAACAATATAATTATATATATATATATAACGATATAATACGAAGTAATTAAGAGGACGTTATACCGCTTATTTTCAACGGTATAAACATGTCCACGAAAAACAGTCATAACTTCACTAAAAAGTGGTTTTAGAGTTAAAATACCTATAATAAAATGTATAGAGAACAACTAGTGTATAGAGGTCAACTAATGTCTAATACTATTAATTATACTAATTTTATAATAATTTTTTTATATTTCTGATATTAACACAACAAAGTATATTATCGTTGTAGAATTGTGAATTAGGGGTGTGGGGGCAAAGCCCCCACGGGTCTGTGTGATAAAATTTAGGTGGTGGTGGTCCAGCATTTATACTTGCCTCATAAAATAAAATAGTTCACGCCGTTCACGCCTACATGTTAAAAAAATAAAAATTTTCAAAATTGGCGTGGTAGATAAACAGAATTTATACCTAAACTTTATTCTATTGTTATAAAATATTATGTTTTATATTTTATTTTGAAGTTTTACTTCTAATCCATTACCATTTGGTGAGACGTCAAATGAAACTGATATTTTGACTACGTTGCAGTTGGTTCCTAACAGGTTTGTTAATTTTTGGTACCTAATACGCTCATACACTCATTATAATTTATTTTAATTTTTATACCTGCAAAATATTTTTGATAATTTTTCTTTGAATTTCGATTAGATTTAGTGTAGCTAAATATTTTTTTATTTTTTTTTTTTTGGTATTTAAACTTTTTATTTATTTAGAGAAATTGGTTCATTAAATAATCTGTCTACATCAGATAATGTGAACAATAACCTAGTTTCAAGTACTCCAAATTGTAATTTACCAAAAGATTGTATCAGTTCACCGAATTTAAAATATAATAATGATATTTCGACTGTTATGGAGCATAGCTTATGTACAGAATACAGTCACCCTAGTTCCGAAGATACCATAACTTCATAGTATGTTTATTTTAATTAATATATGATGATGAATTATGTAAGTTATTACTTACAAAATAGTTAATTCAATTTATTTTACCAGTTTTTGCGATGGTAGGAGGATTGTTGATATGAAACACGTATTTTTTCAAATACAAAATGAGCAATGTCATACTCCAGGGCTAGGATGTTCGTTTATGAATGTTGAACTAATAAACGAAATTACAAAAGGTTTTGCTACAAAATGGATTTTTAAATGTAAAATGTGTAACCTATTGACTACACTGGAATCGGAAAACAACGATCTAAACTATATACCGATTAACAAAGCAATTGTTAATGGCACGTATGCAATTGGTATAGGATACACACAACTAGCTGAATTTTCGGCAAGTTTAGATGTTCCATGTATGGCCCCCTCGACATATATAAAATATAGTGAGGAAATAAGTATGCATATGGAAACTACAGCATGGAGTGTTATGGAACTCGCTGGTATAGAAGAAAAAAAGTTGGCTTTTGAGGCAGGTGATATAGATAGTGATGGTATACCTATGTGCCCTGTTGTTGCTGATGGCCAATGGAGTAAGCGCAGCTACAAGACGAAATACGACGCATTTTCAGGAGCGGTAATATTTAACTGTGTTATAATAAATAAAAAAAATTTAAATACATTTTTAAAAAGCTCTGCTGTATATAGTAGACGACGAGTACACCTCGTCACTGTGATGGATGTGCTAAATTATTTGAATCGAGTGATAAACCATTGTATACGGTACAAAGTAGTCGACAGTGGCGTACATTCAAATTTGCTCTGGGGGAGGTTTAAAAAAAATAACCACCATTAAAACCTTCTCTTTGCAACTACCCATTTTCCTAACAATCAAACACATTACACGTATAAATATTAATAGGCAAAATAGCAAAACAAATACAATAAGGTTTACGTAACTCATGGCAGTTAAATATTATTTAATATGCACATAGTAAGTACAGAATATTATAAATATTATATTATTAATTATTTATAATAAAAATTCTATTGATTGTGATATTCTAAATTCGAATGATTTTTAAAGTCTTCCAATGCATGTTTCCAATCATCATATTTTTTTAATACAAATGCTCCCAATTTTTGGTTATTAACACCGGCTTCATTTTTAGTAAAAGCAACACAATATTTGCAATACGCACCATTGTTTACTTCTGAATAGGCCAACCAGGGAAAGTTAATTAGCCATTTATATTGAAATTTCAACCTCAAAACTTTTTGTTGTTTACCGACTACTGATATTTTGATAGGAAAATTGTAATTAATATCAGGGACCCAAATTTTGCTCAAAATTTCTTCTATTTCACTTTGCGTTAACAATTTATTTGTGTAATGTGCAATGTCAAAAATATTATAACTGGAAGATGTACGGTTAATATCTGTAGTCGAAAGTGTAAACTGAGTGATAGGTGTATCAGATGCAGATGCAGTTGATGATAATGACTAATGAGGAACTAGAGGAACTTATAACTGTTTGAGTTGCATTCAATGAATTTGACAATGAATTCATTATTGAGGGTGGTTTCGAAAAAAAAGATTGCAGTTTCGATTGTTTTTTTTCAGCCATGATTACTATTTATTTTACCTTCAAATCCTAAAATATATCGAAATCGAATGATAATGATTATGATGTGATAATAATAATTTTTAACTTAACTACTAATTTACTAAATTTATTTTTTAATCAACGATAAATTAACGAATTATTTTTTTTATTTGTAAGTTAATTTATTTTGTTTTTCATTTTTTTACATTTAATTATTTGAGTCTATTTTGTTGCCATGTCAAAATTTCAATAATATAGATTATAGACATAATATTATGATATAGTTTGCCGACACTAAAATCTAAAAATAAACAAAAAAAAATAAATCAATTACCTATTGATTTTATGATTTTACGGTTTTGTGAGATTATTAATTATTATTAAAAATTATTATTAACAGTATTCACGTTGATAGTTATAACATTAAAATTAAAAATACCTACTCATCGTATTATGATGTACACAAATAATATCTGTTTGAAAGACAACTAAAATATATAATACTTATTTATTATTATTTATTACTTATTACTTATGTGATAGGTAACTTCTGTACTTAAAAATACAATATATACTATATCTTTATGTGTATGCATATTAACTTAACTGAGTTAAAAAAAAAAAACTTAACTTGCCCAGTCTTGTGTGTTTATAATGAGTCGGTCGAGATAAAGACAATATTAATATGTATTTATATCCGCACGCAACTAACTGACTGTGTACGATCAAAATAATGTCTATTTTGATTGATATACCATATTATACGGTACCCATAATTTCGTTATGAAATCTTTTTTCGTTGTTGGTTAAGTATTGTGTTTACTGTTTACTCAATAGTCATATTATTATGACGCATATTTGTGTATACACGGTTGATTAATAATAAGAAATTCATCAATAATATCACATTATTTTTTTTATTTTTTTTTGGTCCTGGGGGGGGTTTGAACCCGAAAACCCCCCCCGTATGTACGCCACTGGTAGTCGAAATAATGATTTGATTTTCAGCTTTAGTATCTTGTTCGACGGGAAAGTGAATCTAGTTGGTACTTTTGAGAGGTCAAAATTTAAAATTCCCAATAGTTTTCAAAAGCTCAGGGAAAAATTAAGGAAAAACGGGAATTTTTACGCAAAATAGATTTTCGAGAAAATTCGATGTCAGTTTTTGGTGTAACTCTAAAAAAAAATACCGTAGATACACGACATTTTCACTGGTTGTTTATATTAGCATTTACTATACACGATATAATTTTCAAAATATTTTGATTTGTTTTGAACTGTTTACGGACATATTCAGATTAAAACTTTTTTAATTTTTTTTTCTATAAATGTCCATAAAATTTTATTTATTGGGTAAAAAAGCATGAGAATTGAATAGAAAGCTGCTAATATATTGTTTCAAAGGCAGATGAAAAATATTAAAAATACATATTAGGCATAATTTTTTTTCAATTTACAGCAGAGCGACATCCACTTGCCCACCTTTTTATATTTATCTATATAAAATTTAGTACATTGATTTTTATCTTTATTTAGAATTTAGATACATTTTTAGTTATCTATTTCCAACATTGGACATTAGTCATATAATTTGGTACTTATCTACAGGCCACTATAATTGGATTTCGGACGAAAAAAATATTATTTATTGGAATAAGAAATCGGTACTGTGTGATTTGCGAAAGAGCGAAAACCATCGGTAAATCTCCCATGACCCACAAGTGCTTTTTAAATTGGAAGAATGGTGCTACCAGCATAGAAGCCGATGCTATAGCAGAAGGATTTTTATGCAGCGTTAAAATGCACGGTTTAAAATTTAAACAGTTAATTGGTAAATAAAATGTACCAACATATTTATACAATATACTGCTATAATGAATCATAAAATCACATATTATTATATCATGATGTTTATTTGTTTTTTCTTCAGGAGACGGAGATAGTAGTGTTTGTAAAAGATTAAATGAAGTTATGCCGTATGGACCTACATTTTTAATTGAGAAAATTGAATGTAGAAATCACATACTTCGTAATTATGGACAAAAAATAATGCATTTAACAAGGAAAACTGAGTACCCGGGTTTTATACGAAAATTTATATCAAAGAATGTACTAAGATTTCGGACAGCTATAACAAAAGCAATAAAGTATAGAAATCGAATTGATGAATCACATTATAACAAAATTGAAGGTAAACATTATTAGCGAGATTATTAGTTTCCAAATTTTTTACAAATTTTAAATTTAAAATTAAACTTAAATACATTTTTTTTAGGATTACGTAATGATATTTTAAATAGCCAATATCACATTTTTGGTCAACACTCCAAGTGTGACAAATATTTTTGCACGGGAAAAAAAATTGGAGAGCAAAATATTGTATCAGAAGTCATAAAATGCGGGTTAATGACTGAAATGTCCACTGCTCTTCGTCGTGTAGTTAATAATTCTAAAAGCTTGTTACTTGACGTGGATAATAATATCTGCGAGCAATTCAACAGCCTAATCAACAAACACATCGCGGGAAAGAGAATTAATTTTTCTCAAAAGCAATCATATACTACTCGAGTTTATGCAGCTGTGGTAGCTTTTAACTCAAATGGTAATTTGATAAGAGAAATCCACAAAAATATCACTAACAAAAGTCCAGGTACTCTATTATATTTTCAAATTAATTCATATTGTAAATTATAATAAAAATAAATAAATAAATATTTTTAATTTTATTGTAGGAATCGTTGCTAAAAAATATTTAAAGTATACTGCAGATAAAAGAAAAAATTTAAAAACACGCCGAGCTCTATTTCGAGCATCTGGAATGTACAAAAAAAAAAATATGTCCAATGGTCCAGATGAAAATTATGGACTAGCTCAACCTTTAGATAATTTATTACCTACTGACGAGTTGAAAAATAAAAAAATTGAATTCATTCAAACAATTACCTTACCCATAACGGTCAGAGAACAAATCGAGTTGGAAACGCGAAATCAATCTGACAACCAAAAGTGGTTTATTGAACGGAGAAACAGACTAACTGCGTCAAACTTTGGTAAAGTTTGTAAGATGCGTCCAACTACATCCTGTAAAAGAACCGTATATGACATATTATATGGTAATTTTACAACCCGAGCGATGGAATATGGAAAAATTACTGAAGTCATCGCAAAAGAAAAATTTGAAAAATTAACAAATCTTAAAGTCATGGATTGTGGTTTGTTTATTGACGCAGATAAACCATACTTAGCCGCTAGCCCTGGTAAGTACGATGTATTAAGAAATCAAAGTTTTACGATAACTAACTAGTTGTTTGGGGGTGATAATGTGATATAATATACAACTAATATTTAAATATATATTTTATATACTCAGATGGTTTAATTGGCAATACAGCTGTTTTGGAAATTAAATGTCCTTTTTCGATCAAAGATACGAATGAATTACAAACAGCGGTCGACAATAAAAAGGTATACAGAAATACAGAATATTAATTAATTTAATAAATATTTTAGTAATATGATTGTTTTGATAATTTACAGATACCTTATGTAACTATTGTAGACGGGAAAATGAAATTAAAAAAAACTAGTTCATACTATTATCAAGTACAGGGACAATTAAAAATAACAAAAAGGAATGTATGTTATTTTGTTGTATACTCCGAAAAATGGATTGAATATGACGTAATCGATTACGACGAAAGATTTTGGTATTCTAAAATGGATATTCAGTTAGAGACGTATGTTTACAAAAATTTAAATAATACAATTTAACCTATATAGTTTGTTGCATTGAAATACCTATTAGCTATTACATAAGATTGAAAATGTGTAAATTGTAATAGTTATAAATTAAAATGAATAAATTGTAATAATATACCTATTTCACAGATTTTATAAAGAATGTCTTCTGCCAGAATTGGTTGAACCACGGTATGGAAAAAGACTATTAAAATCTGACATTTTCGAACCTACACATATATCGGAAAACATCAAAAATAAAAACAAAATCATACTAGACGTATCTCAGTAATATTATTATTGTAAAATGTTAATAAATTGTAACATGCATATTATACGTATCATAGTATTATACCTTCTAATTGTTTTTATTTTAATATAATTATTATTGTAATATAATAATAAGTAAATTATCCAGTAATCGAATCATACAAAAATCTATATCTATTGGATTACCAAAATTGGTATATATAAATATACTGTCTAGCTGATCCCGTGCACTTCGTTGCCCTTAAAAATTTGGAAATATAAATCAAGCTTTGTTGTATTGCCGTCTTTACAATCTATATATTGATACATATATTTAGGTAAGCAGTAACTTTTAAAAAAAATAGTAGACCCTCAGTACAGCAAACGTCAATTAAAAAGCGACATTATTGAACCTCCTCACATAATTAAAAATATTAAAATTATGAAAAAAAAAAAACAAACAAAATTTAGTCTTCATAATAACTACAAGTTGTACATAATATACATTTTTTTTTATACATGTATTACTAATTTGTAAACTACTATTTGTATAATTTTTTTTTTTTAAGTTTAGTTGTTAATAAACGGAAAGATGCTAAGAAATGGGAAAATGCAAATTATGCTGAAGTTAAAAATAATTTAATATTGAACAGTTGAACGTAAAAGATGTATTTGTTTAGGTACTGTTAAATTATATTTTACTGTATGTATTATATTTGAATGAGTACTAGTGCAATAACTACAAACTAAGCTATGTTGTGTTGCTGTTTTTACAGTCTATATATTGGTGCATATATTTAGGTAAGCAGTAACTTTTCAAAAAAGATAGTTCGAATGGGTACGCGCGGATATTACAAATAATACCGCGACGTTTACTGTGTGAATTTTATATTGACGGGATACATCACAGTCGAACGTTCATGAAATAATAATCGGCGCTCCCGAGACGCGCTGAATGAGCAGTGCCAGTAGTGCCGCCGACTGCGAGTAGTAGGCGGGGCTTAGACGTCGCGCGCTTGCGGATCCCGAAAACACCTAATAGCGCGTTCTCTCGGCCGTTGCATACGTAACACTTTGGGTATCACGTCCTCTTAATTACCTATACAGTTTTTACTTTTTGGTAACAATATTGAACATCTTAAGACGGTAGATACCTAATACTAGAGAGTCTAGATAAACTAGAACTATATTGACTCTCTACCTAATACCTACACGGCTATATAGGTACACATTGATACTTCACGGATTATAATATTATGTGTAGCATAGTGGTACGACGATATGATAATTTTGGGCGATTATTACTGTAGGTACATAATATTATATAGGTAGATGTACTACAGGTAGTTACCATTGTAACCAGGCACGGATCCAGAGCAAAAATCTGGGAGGGGCCCCAACAATTTTTTTTTACAACACAAATATAAATTATTGATTATTTAATATATAAAGTGACAATGCGAAAAGAAGTTTAGATTTTGTTTATTTGTTATTTTTATATAATATTTATATTCATAAGAAAAATATGTCTGGGGGGGCCTGGGCCCCTAGTGCCCCCAACCCCCCAACTGGATCCGTTCCTGATTCTAGCGTGTAGGTGTACTAAAAATCATTTTCATTACTCATTAGTCATTACTAATTTGAATGAATATGATGGTAGGTAGTGAAATGGGGGGAATGAAACCGGGGAAGTCGATAATATGCTGTTGTAGGTTTCGAGTATTATTAAAGGTACGAACGACAGTCATCGAGTAGGTTAGGCTGTAATGGATATTGTGTTGGATTTAATTTAATGATATTATTAGGTAGATATATAAATTGATAATTATCAATGCATACGAAAAACTATACAGAGCGGAAACGGTGGATCATCCTCCAGTTTCCATAAATATTTTATAATTTATAATACATACCTATTATATTTATTATTTATACTAATATTAGACATTAGTAGAATGGAAGTCGGAACTCGGAAGGTTACTACATTAAAGTACCAGCAACTAATAATGCTTGCCAAAAAAAGATTTTATAACATAATATTACCAGTGATGGGAAAGAACGCTTTCATATTGTGTGTACTTGAGTACTTGATATCACGAACGAGTTCAATTTTCAAGAAATATTTATTTTATATAGGTATATATTGTTACAATAGAAGTTGAAAAATATTAAAAATACAAAGGCACAATTTTTTTTTGTAAGCATTTAAAGATCGAATTTTGACAAAAGTTATCAAATTTAAAATTGAATAATTATTTTGTAGCTAAAAATTTATAAAATGTTCAACTTTTTTATCCAAGGATTGAAAATGTAAAACAAGATTCCACGTAAGTAGTTAATTCTGTTACCAAAAATCTAAAAATACATGAGCACTGTTTATTTTTAAAGTAATTTTTAAGTTCAAATTTGGACAAAATTACATAATAAAAAAACCTAGAATAACTATTTTAGTTACCTATTTTGTTGTGATTGTATAATATTATTAGTGGGTACTTGAAACTTCTAAAGTATACTATTATATATCTATGATAGTATCACGGTTTGTTGTTGATGTATAACGCGTTATAAGTACCTAATGAGTAATGCGGATATTGTGATATGATTAATTTGGAATTTATTATAGGTACATTTTTTTTTAATACCATAGATAAGTAGGTATATAATATGTCTTATACCTAGAATGACATACCGTCTCCTCTCAGAATCGTTTTTCTTGTACAATTATATTATATCATTGAATTCAAATTTAATACGATCCATTATACAGTGACCCAGTATTGTAGCCTACTGTACAGCAGAGCGACTTTTTAGATTCTGAGTGAAACGATGACTGTATTGATTTTACAATGATGTGTGTTTTTTACTTTTGACTTTCTTAAATAGGTACAAACTATATTACAAACTAATAGGTTATTAATGTATTTAAATATCAATACATAAAAATGTAATTCCATTGTACCTATATTGACTATTTTAGTATAATAGTGTATAGGTACCTAACCTACCTATATAATTATTAATTTAATACTATCTTCTATACCCATACATAAATTAAGTTCGTTTACAGAATGTACCTACCTATCTATATACCATTGTAATTTTTAGCTATATTGTTTTTTCAGTAGGTTTTGGTTGTAAGAAAGTATGTTGTGTGTAGGTATATCGTATAATATATATTTAAATGATAAAGACGAAAACATTATATTTTGCATGTCATTGATACATTTGACCTTATCGTTAGGTATCTATGAGTGTTCATATAAAAAAGGTTTCGTACAAGATAAAAATAATAATATGTCTGCATACTCGGGTATACGACTATTATATTTATATTAGGTAGGAATATGACATTAATCGATCGATGTTTTGTTTTTTTTTTTTAAATTAAAAACTATTAACTCTTTGACAAGTTCTCAAGCTGAAAACTTATTTATTGCGAGTATTAATTAGACTCCATAGTAACCGAGTACCTACCGACAGATAGATGACCCGGGGCGCGACGACCACTATAATACTCTACCAATAATTACCATAAACGTGCCTATATACAAGTATAATGATAATATATAGTACCCAAGTCCTATAATACTATATAGTATATTATAATATATTATTATTAGTTTCTACACGTTAGATTGTAAATATTATAATATATGTATAGGACCGAGGTCCGAGGTATAGATATACCTCTTACAGTTATCTATATCAATAAATAGTACAAATATGGCCGAACATATTATAATAGGTAACAAAAGTAAAAACTACTATCGACGTGCTCGCGTGTCAAACTATCTTTTATCTGTATACAAAAATATATAGGTATTATTATTACACACAAACGGAACCGAAAATTTAAATACGACTAATATACGTTCAAACAACCGCACGTCGTCGTCATTCGGTAATTGACTTTTCTTGTTTGAATTATACTAACGGCACGCCGACTTCTGTGCCCGCGTGTCATAATCGTAAATATGCCACTGTATAACGTGGCCGTTTGTCCCTCTGGCCGGTCTAGTTAGTATTAGTTGTTAGTATTATAGTGGGCATAGCTACAATATTATAATGGTTTATTGGTTTGGGTCCCGCATGAGTGCGGCGAACACAAAACTCCGAATAAATTATTTCCTTAACCGATCTCTATAACATACCTCTACCTTAAAGTATAATACTATAATAATTAATAAATTATTCCATAGCGATGTGGTGTTTGTTTAGTGTGACCGGGCAGGGGACGCGGGGAGGTAAAGGTTGGGACTGGAGATGAAATGAAAAATAAAAATACAAACAAGAATATCAACTTCTCTAACCGACCTCCGACATTGGACGTGTCTATTACAGTATTGAGTTATCGACACGTCAGCAACAACCCATCCATTTCGGTAAGTCCATTTGACTAATTTCCCGATTGAAAATATATATTACAGCTGCAGCGAGACCGCTCTATCAATGAACTTCGACGAAGTACATATTATTATTATCACCTATATAATATTACAATTTACAATAGCCAATGCCCAATAGGTAACCTAGTATTATAGTACCATGCCAACATTAATTGGTTAATCATAGAGTATACAAATCTTAATTCGCAGAGGTACAAAAAGTACTCAACGTTGGTCTAAAAAATATACGACCAATATAACGATTGAGTGGTGTTTACGTACGCGTACCTATGAAGTATAATTATAATATAATTTACTCATAAAATAACAAATTGCAATGTACACAATACGTCGATACTGTTCAATGTGTTTAATAATATAAATGTATATTATAGATTTAAGTCAAAGGGAATTTGAAGTATATCACTGTGGATAATATAAAAATATTCTGATACGAAGCTATTTAAATATCTTATACGTAGGTAACGGGTGTACACAGATACACAATACTCCTACAATCTACATAGTATTTTATGTAATAATAAGTAACATCGACGACAAAATGTTGGAAGATTAGGGTACCTATCTATCAAACAACCACAGAAAAGCTATGGCTTTTAAACGTTTCTTTTTTTCCTTGGTCGCAATAAAACTTACCAATCATTGATCCAAGCATAATATACGCGTTGAGTACTTAAGTCTTGTCGTGTTGAGTAGTTGAGTACATTGAATTTGAATACATTTAGTCACACACTAGAGGAGTTTTAGTTATTGATTTATTTTGTACGTTTTTAAACATATTTTATATTATAATTTATAATACATCTTATATATTATATATAGTTAATACTTAGGTAATAGTTGTATACTTGTATATTATAAGTTAAACTTTAAAAATTAAATGTCTAAGATCATAAAATGGTACAATAATAAAAATAATGTAAATTCTGATGGTATAATCCATCACAACAAAAAATATATACTTAAGATACTGAATATTTGGAATATGTTTTTTCGTTTCAAAAAACTATAATAATAATCCTTACAGTTGGACTGTTTGTCCATAAGCAAGTATTGTTAAATATGAGAATTTAGATTTCTGTTGAATAATTTGAATGAATTTTAGTTACCTAGTAAAAACTTAAAATACTACAATAGAATTATTATGATAAGCGAGCAAAAAAATGTTTTCAATCCATCAAATCACTTCAAAGTTCAAACACATTTGTGTGAGAAATATATATATATATATTATAAAATACATTACAAGAATAGTAAATTCGTATATTATGTTGAATGTGTATTATACAGACATGTACCTATATCGGCTACCTTCTTCTAATTTCTATCATATTTAACATAATATTATGTTTGACGTTTGTAATAGTTTGATTGGTAGATACCTAATTCCTAACAATTTTAAGGTTATATTTAATATAAAATTATTTTGTTAATAATCCAAATGTTGTAGATCATAATAGTATAATAATAATATAATAAGTAGACCTACAATATTTTTGGAATTTTAATAAAATAACAGTAAACATTTGTATACAATATAGTGTATACCATAAAATGGTGATTGTTTATTACAATATTTAAACATTAGTTTACAAAAATTATCACTGCTACCATGTCGTAAACGTTTATAGGATTATAAAAAATCTTTAAAAATTCATTAATTCTCAATTTGTCAAAAATTCATAAAAAAAAAACACAAGTGTGTTTATGTTTATAACATAAAACATGGTACTTGTTTGTTATCGGCTATCGCCCTTCCAACTTGCCGTATACAATGTATGGGGACCGGCGAATTGACCGCACGCGTATTATTCGTGCTCATACAAAAATTACTGAAATACTTTAACAAACATTTCAAATAAAAACTAGATAATGATAATATTATATAGTTTACAATTAATAGTATTACAGTTAATAATTCATATTGTATAACAATATGTAAATAAACGCAAAAAAATAAGACGCTTTCTTAAAAATACAAAATAAAATGAAGTATCTACTTTAATCGTTATATTTTCTTGACCGTTGTCACTTGTCAGTTGTCAAGTAAAGACTTATTTAAAAATATCATAACAAATAATTTTTATGTGTTATTGAAGTTATTTGCTACAATATTCGATACTGCCATTAAATTGCTATGACAAAAACGTATCTTTAAAACAATAGAAATAATCTTGGCAAATTGACAACTTGTTGTAAATTGTAAGATGCACTTGACACAGCACGCATTATTTATACAGACATAATAGTGATAGCTGAATACTGGTAAATGTATAATATTATAATATAATACTAACTCGATAATATTACAATTATACATAATTTTAACTAGGTATTTTGTGTTTACCCATTTTCTACAATATTAGTTGACGTTTACACCGAACTAATACCTACTACCTGGCCACTTAGGTACTAAGATACAGAAAAATATTGATAATAGGTTTTTAATCTTTAGATTAAAGACTAATCTGACTAATATCCGCTGACAGACGGTCACTTGATGGAAGGACAATACATTTTTTACTGGTCTGGAGATATCCAACCAAATATCCATCTAAATCATACCTAATTCCTATACCTATAACTACACTAAGTACTATTTTTTTTTATGTTAGAATGACTGAAAGTATGTAATACACGCAGTCCATAATATTATGTAGGTATACCAAACTAATATATTTTATCGTTGATTATTAATGTCTATATTATATTAGGTAGCGTATACGTAAATAATAAATCAGAAAAATATCTAAATTATTTAAATCAAAATTACTGAAATATTACCTAATTAATACAATCCGAGCAGATCGTATTAATTATAGCTTTATTATTATTTTATGATTGATTAAAAAAAGTTTTACAATTAAAAGGGATCATTAGTCATAACTTTTCATTAAATTCAAGATGCGAGGCATGCGACTATTTAAAATTATCTCAAGAACCACTTAAATAGATAAATATTGTTATTTTTAATGTATAACCAATATATGTATACTTATAATATCATTTCATTACCTATGAAGTACGGCCCACAAAGTATTAATACACATATAGGTACAAATACTAATTCAATAGGTGCAATAAAAAGTTATCATAAAAGTTTTTCTTAGGCACCTCATAAGGTTTTACTAGACACTTTAAGATAAAAAAAAGTTCATTCAGTGGTTCTTACAATTTAAAATATTAAGAAAAATCATGTTCTCATATTTTAATAGTATATGCATCAAAAATACATTGTTTTACTCGACAGGCATTTAATATTCGTGTAAGTAAATTTATTATTATTTATTATTACCTATTATAGTATTTCAGATTAAAAAAAAACAAAAACCAAATTAATTGAATTTAAAATGTTAGTATATACTAGGCAAATTCTCGGAACCAAAAATATGCATTAAAATAAGCTTCATCGGTGACTTATTAGTTATCAGGTGTTTATGTTATGTATTTATTTATTTTCAGGAACTAGTCCACCGTGACAAAATCGTCAGCCGGAAATAAACACCCTCCGGTACGTGTACCAGGTGGACTTGCCGCTAACAAACAGTGCAGCAAAAAACGAGTGCACCAACACTTCAGTCCGACAACTTGCGGAAGACGATACCGTCCATTTGACTGGTTTTCCTCAACTACCGCTGGTCAAAGGACTTCAAGGAGGACACCATTTCCGACAAAGCGGTGGCCGTGTAGTTGAACATCCCGCAGGGTATGGCCTACTCGATCTTCGGCAACGTCGAACCTACCTTCGGCCTTTATAATATGGCCGTATTCGGGTATTCCCCACATAGGCGCAACTAGACCAATATTTTTAGGGGTGCACAAATCATAAAGATTTCCTGTATAATTACCCCTTAACATTGTATATCTATTAGGTAACGATAATTTCAAATGTATATTTATGTACTACCTATGTTTTGAATATTTTTTGTGTGAAACAGTAACAGTAAATATTAAATAATTGTGACTATCTACTACATAATTTTTCGGCCAGTAAATTGTATTTATTTAAACCACTGCTAGTTCAGACTTCTAGATGACGTGGTCCGCCTATCCTATCTCAATTATACCCTAATCAATTATGCCAGTACAATAATTTTTATTCAGTTGAGTAGGTACTTTTTAACTCTGATTGATTTGAACTAGAATTAGAATAGCTCTATAAACAGGAAGACTTAGATCGTTAATCTCTTGTTAAGAAGTTTTTTTTTTTTTAATACTATATGCAATATGGACATAAATAGGGGCAGCCTTAGTGGAGACTGGAGAGCTATACTGGTAATAACTTTTTGTATCGTGTGTTGGCCACAAACACAATATAATCAAACAAGTTATTTATATTTTTTATTGTAATAAATATAATAGATATTATGCTGGCTCAATAATATGCTGCCTAGCTATTCATTTTCTTATTAATGTTATTATCCGTTTTAATTTTGTTCAAAATACATTTTGTATAGTATAATACATCAGTTTTTACTTTCATTAGTAATATTTATAAATTTCCGATTACTGTTATAATTTTTATTTTCTAAAAGTTGTCCTATATTCTTTTTGACTTTTTAAGTTTCTTTTAGTTCGTAAAGTATAAGTTCTTTTTATTTTTCACATAAAACAATTATACTTTTTAGATTCATAGACGCACGCACATTAAAAATCAATGCAATTATTAAAGAAGGATTATATCTCTCAAGCCACAGATCTGAAGACTGAAATATTTTTACGTACCTACCTACAATGTTTCAACACCCGTCAAGCTTTATAGACAACTTATTGAGTCTAAGTGACAATAAGGAATTTTTTTGGTAAGGTCTTGGTAAGCTAAAGCTAAACTATATAGATGACCAAACCAAGTAAGATGATTCTATGTATTAAGTATTTTGTAAAATGTATTTCTTTAATATTGTCGTCCCCTCATCCTCTCATCTTCACACCAAACACATCATCCACTATCGCCAGGCGGCGTCACACCCACAAAATAAACACTTTGTTTCAGGACCATGAAAAAATGCTTATGGATGAATTTCACGACAATTAAAACAGATTGATTAAAGGACTTTGGTAAACTCTAAATAATAATTAATAAATTATAATACATATATATATAGTAAAAATATGATAAATATAATTATAATAGTACCTAATAATAATATAGTTATAATTATAATATTAGGACAGAGTTGAATTTTAAATAAGGGTCGGGGGATGTCATCCTAATAAGTAATAATTTAAAACTACTGTATTTTTACTCCACTTAGACTTATATGTGAAAAATATAAATCCCTCTGCGCAAATACAATTGGTAATAAACAGTAGTTCAAAATATTATCTGCAAGTAGCAAGTTTAACTATACTTACACCACAGGATGTTAATAAATAAAAGATCCATACAAAACATAAGAATCATTTCAATACAAGATTAAAATGTATTTCAAAATATTATGTTTGTTTTAAAATACGTATACCTATGATAAATGCATACTTGTTTTAATTAGTTACTTATTAATTTATTCATAAGTGCAAAAATGTCAACCACTATATATTTTGTGTTGCAATCCATTATGATATGTTGTACTGTTTATAACTTTAAAGCTTAGATGATAAAACTAACTAGGCACGCGATTGAACCGCTTGATTAGGTACTGTAAAATAAGAGACATCGCATGTGATATAATTACTCGTTTCGTATTAAAAGTTTATTATATATTTTATCATAGGTAATCATTGACATTTTACTAACATAATATTTTAATATTAATATTTTCATCAAGCAACTAATCACATGACTTTTAGACTACTATAATTTACTAACATATTTTCAAAACATTAATTAATTCTGCTTTTTAGCTTTGTTATATTTAAATCGGACGTTATATACTTATACTTACTTAATAAATACAATACTATGGTTCGATTACATCTACAGACATTATTTTAATATCTTTTGATTAAAGATTGCTTTGAAACAAATGAACAGACTGGGTTAATATTATTTTTTACCACAGAACAATATTACAACGGTTATTATGATATTGTATATAGAGTCCAAACATGATCTAAAGCTAAACATATACGAATTAAAATTAGTTTTCTATAATTTTAAGCCAGTACAGAGATATTCTATATACCATGGTTACTACTATACGTTATAGTAATAAAACGACTTTTACTAGTTTTAAAAATTATTTACCGATGATATAATAATAAGAAACACAAAGATAACGATATCAAACCAACAACAAAACCGTGTAAGGACGGCTATCAGTCGTGAAAAATCAGGCAAGAAAAACGGAAATGCAGAGATTACAATATCACCGATAGAATGCAGGCAGTTCTTTAACTAAGTCCTAGGGACTTATTATCCATGTTGAACATCCAGCAGATGATGGCCTATTCGATCTATGGAAATAACGTCGATGAACACTTTATACTTGGAGTACCTACCTACTTACCTACCACAGTACCACATATAAGAAATAATATTGATCATAAGACTTCCTAACGACCTAACGTATTTTACAGAGGTAAGATTATAAATCAGTTATTACGATTTTGATTCAATAACCTTTTCGTATTAATTAGTCATATAATAAGGGAATACCATAGCTGATAATTCATTTTTATATTTATTATTATTGGAAATAAAAATTATAGTTTATAAGTCGAATTTTTATTTAAGTTATTTATCATCAAATTATACCAATGGGACATTGTGAATGTAAACTATTAAATTTCAAAACTAATAACAAATGTATAAGCTAATTTATCTGTATAATAAACATTTTAAATGGTGGAGTGGCCGAGCGGACTGAGGCATCGGTTGCGAAGCACACCGACGCCGGTTCAATATCTCTGCCAAGGGTGGCATTTTTCTTCGGGCAAGTCACGTTTTCCGGAGAACAAGTGCCGCCATTCCTCACTCAGGCATGGCAGATACCTAAATTCAGTGCCCAAATCAAAAATTCTGCCAAAAACAAACACACGCTTGTTCTAACCTACAATTTCATCCCCTACAAACAAAAACTAACAGATCATGGCCATAGTTGCCGGGCTTCACGTTCAATAAAAAAATTATTTTGATATAATTTCCTTTGAATAAAATATAATTTATTATTATAAAAGCTTCATACAAACTTGTACAGAATTATTAAATAAATATCACTTTTAAATGTATAACATTATACCGTTTTTATAATACATAAAATAAATAATATATTCTGTCAAAGCTGAAACTAAGTTTTCATAACCAATAAAAAAAAAACAATAGTTAGGTATGTAGCCATGTAGGTATACCTACATAACTATAATAATATTATTTTATTTTTTCTGGCATAGCTAATATTATGATGAATAATTTTTAAACTATTTTAAACTTCATAAAATAATTCATGGCGAATAAAATAATTCTTACTTTATATAATAAGCAATAAGAATAGTGTTAGTAGTATTTTCCAACTTTTCGTATTCGGTTATAAACTTAAACTAATAATTATTTATATAATTTATGTTTGCCTTAATATAAACTTTATAAAAACTTGGACGCCATGATTGACGACATAACGGTCTTACATTTTTATTTTCCATAATAATTAGGTACATACAAAACAGTTGCAATTATTGAATTATGTATAATACATTATATAATAGAAGTTACATCAATATAAATTCCAAAACTGTCTGAATAAAGCTAGTGCTATACTGCTATTTAATATTTTTGTTTAATATTTTAATAGAAAATGGAATAAAATAAATATACCTATAGCTTTCTAGTTTCTACACACATTTGCTAGAATATTTTTGTTTTATTTAAGGAAATTACCAAATAAAAAGGGCCATATAATATATACTATACATATAATATATAAACCATCTCTATGGCTTGACTGCTTGACAATTAAATATCAAATTGTTCAGATTACAAATTGTTTAAACTTGTTGAAAAATCGTATAGAAAAGCGAAAAGGTGAAGAAAATTTATCGCGAGCTTAGAAATTATAATAAAATTACTGTTAAAAGGTCCAAGTTAAAATCCTTCATCTCACAATTTTTAAATCCAATATTTTTCAAAATGGGTATTTGGTACGAACGAAATCATATTTTAAACACAGTAGCTAGCTTTATAGTTACCGTACTTATAGTTGGTGGATGGTATATGCTTATGATATATAGATCAGACATCGTTTTAAAATGTGGTCTTAAAATTAATCGAAGTACAAAATAAACATAATATATCTACCTAATTATTTATCGATTGAATTATAATGCATTTTAGTCACCGATAGAATCAGCAAGATCTGAGTTAATGACAAAAAATACGTCATAAAATGTCAGCGTCGAATTGAGTCACCTGCAATAATACCACGGAAACAATTTTTTTATCCGTTTGCGGATTATGCGGAAATATTTCTGCGGCACGGCTATCACGAATAGACTCTTACGAGCAATAATTTTTACAGTTTCGCAGTTTATATCACTGCGGGTGAGGCCGTCAGCGCTTCCGTTCCGTTGTCGTGTCGTGTGCATATAATAATATAATATTTATTGCAATAAATATGGGTTCTTATGTACTATAGCTGACTGCTGTGCGTCCGTACATTTTCTTTGCGTGCGGTATACTGCAGCACGAGGTTGCAGCAGTCGTCGTCGTCGGACGCCAAAAGCGACGGGTGGGTGGGTTGTTGTACCTAGGTACCTAAATGGTCGTCCGGGATCGTATTTAAAACGGCGACGACTTACACTGCAGTATAGAGATGCGGAGGAGTAGCCGACTGCAGGCGAAAAGAAGAAAACCAACGGAAAAAAAAACCACAAGGATCTCTCAAGACGGGTATATGGACTTGCACACGCTCGAATCGTGTAAATTATTGGCGCACTGTGTAAGTCGTTTATATATTGTATTATTATATTCTGCGAGTGCCGTCCCCGCGGTGAGCGGCGCACGAGAACACTAAACGTCGGCCATGGAGACGGATGGTTTGAAGAGACGTTTGAACGGGGAAAAAAAATTCCAACATTATCTGCTCTCGATATCGTTATTATATATTATTATTTTTATAATAATATGTGCAGTACGCAGTTGTCGTCTTTGGCAGTCTCGTGCGATTAACGTCACGTCGATCCGTGCCACCGATTAAAATTGCTCTTTGGACGGGGTCCAACGGACTATATGCGTTCAGTGAATGATATACTGACAGTGTTATGACTATATAGGAACCAGCTGGACATACGCTTTGTGTAGGTGTACAACAGCTCTGTCGTAAGCCCGGACTAGACGTCGTGTTCACTTATAATCGAGATTCCCGGATTGACATGCACGAGGTCACCTCGACAATTCTGTCAAGTTCAGAATCCAGCGCCAGTGTTCTTCGACGGAAAACATTCAGAGATCCCTAAAGTCAAAGAACCACCCCAAATACGATAGTATCTCAGTCCAAGTACATATAAGTTCAGCTACTAGCACACATCTTTGTAACTGCAACTCGGCAACACCTCAAAAAAGTTTTTCGAGTTGTACGTTTTTATTCAGTCGTTATGGCAGTCTCGTGCGATTAACGTCACGTCGACCCTTGCCACCGATTAAAATTGCGTGCGTTGGACGGGGCCCAACGGACGACGTAATATGTGTTGCCGCAGTGAATGATATACTGACAGTGTTATGACTATATAGGAACCAGCTGGACACGCTTTGTGTAGGTGTACAGCTCTGTCGTAGGCCCTACGGACTAGACGTCCGGTGAGCTTATTCTTATATTCCCCGGATTGACCACGAGGTGACCCAGTGAATTCTGCGCAGGTGCAGGGTGTTCTTCAACGGAAAACTGCTGCACATTCAGAGACCCCTAAAGTCAAAAAACCACCCCAAATACTCAGTCCAAGTAAGCAAGTTCAGCTACTAGGACACTCTGGACACATCATTAACCGGTATCGTAACTGCAACTCGGCAACATCGCAAAAAAGTTTTTCGAGTCTTACGTTTTTATTCACTAGTCTATTGTTAAAATAACACATACATATATATTATAACCTCCGCAACGCGAAACGACCAATAAGAATTATTTTTAGGAGATTTTCTTAGCCTTAACAAAAATTATCGGTCCGAATGAGATAAAATACAAATACAGTTTTCTGGCCGTCGAGTTAGCCGAACATAATATTATTGTCTTTTCATAGTAGGTGTATTGTGTATTATATTATGGTTTTAATACTTTCTATAGCATAAGTATTATACAGTATGCACGTGTACACTTTAAAGAATTTTCCCACCCATGTTAAATTTTATATCAAAAATTATTTCTCCTGATTTCTCTGTGTATTTTCTATAGTCTTCAGTTTAACAAAATTGTTCTGGTGGATTCATTTCCAATGGTTTACAATCACATCATTGAATTTCTAACATTTCTACCCATACTAGTTTTAAAAACAAATAATTTAAATAGCTACAAGCCAACATGTGCTGACTTGATTTAAAGTTTTTACTTAGATTATTTTGTTTTAAAATAGATTGAACTTTTATAGTTTCATAATTTAATTATGTACTTTTACACATTTCGTTGTTAATAAAATACATTTTTTGAGCACAAAATACTGTTATTAGTCCAAAATATAAATGTAGATTGATAGTTAAACACAAATCGTACTTTCAAAAATATTATTTATATAGTTCAAATAATTGGAAAACGTATAAGAAATCGGTACAATATTTACAATCGTTGTATCTATTTTTTACCACACTATTTTTTATTAACATTAATTTGAAATATATTTATTTATTTGTTATTATATTGTATACAAAATTTCAACAAAAGAATGTTACAATAGTAGTACCTATATTTATATTCTTACTGTATTGTTATAGAGGAAAATATATATATATATATAAAAAAAAATATAAAAATAAATTGTGAAATTTATAATATAATATCCTTATTTCTGTCCCCAATTTTTCTTGCAATATTTTATTGTTAGGTATGCCATGCTTGATAATGTTATGGTATGCATTCTTATTTGATAAAATAATGGTTTAAATTGCTTATTAATCAAAATAAACATTAGACGAAAATTCGAAACTTAAAATTACATTTATTGTTCTTTTATTATAAAAATTAAAAAGTAATAATAAATATTTGTTGGCTGGATACAAATTAGTTTTCTCCAAAAAAGTTTATAAATTATAGTAAATATATGCAAGTATTTAAAATATTTTACAATTGATTTGTTTTAAAATGAAAAACCTGAAATACCGAGGGATCGTTTAATGTTTATGATAAGTTTATACTTTTATTTTTTTGTATTTCAATAACAAATAACAGTAAGTATCTATTATTCAATAAAAATATTCCTAAATTTAAAGAAAATGTTTTTAAATTTATATTATATTACGTTATTTTTGTAAAAGCTTTTTTATCATTTTCAAATATATTACAATGGAAAGGCGGACATGTGTAACATATTATGATACAGGAACCATGTGTGGGCACTCGTCTCACTTCTCTCTGCTTGGCGAAGATTAGTAGTTTGTTATAATACATTTTAAAGTAATGATAAATCATCGTATATTTGAAAAACGATTCTAAACAGAGTTCAGTTGCCTATATATAGTGTATACTGTTTATTGGACATTTTTAAAGTTTTAAGTGCTCGTAAACAAAATTTATGAGTTACGATTATCAACATTTATTGAATATAGTTATATTAATATAGCATGAGTAATTTTATGTTATAAATTATATTAAAAGAAAATATAATATAATAATATTCAGAATTTGTGAAAACACACAATGTCGCCTTAATTTGAATTTCAAACGTGCGTATAATAAATTGTTTGAACATTTTTAATAATGTATAGAATAATATATAGTTGTAATTTGGAAACCTTTATCTTATTTTAATGTCTTAAAAAGTTAAAAGTATAGAATTTCAAATTTTATAAAAAAAAATAACTGACATATCTAAATATCTTGACGTATAATAGTGGGCAAAACCACTGACATTCAATCAAATTAAAATTTTGGAATTTATGCAATTTTAATAAAATAATTCAAAACAAATAACCACAAATCATTCATCAATATAGAACCTGCAATATGTATTATTATATTTGTACAAGCTACTCATTCTGGTGTGAATCAAAAATAAAGATACAGCGCAGAATAGTCTGTAAATCACAAGCAATAAAATATGTTATAGAATATAAATTATATTCTATATAATCTATTTTATAAAAATAATACATGAAATTATTGGTCCATCCACAATAACTATTGAACGTATGTGTTAAGACACCACATTAACTCAACGATAATGTAAGTTCCGGAGCCATTTATATAATATACTTGTTGACAGTGTCTAATATTTTTCTTACCCATTATTTTACGAAGGCCAAGTTCTCAGTGATATATCTTTGGGTTTCAAGCGTTTTTTTCTTCATTTTCCAAAGTGCTCATAAATTTATACGCGGTCTCCCGTAATGCAACGGTGACGAAAAGCAGTTGTATGCCATCATTTAAGTCGACTCATTTACACGATGTGACTCTAACAACCCACACATGGGCCACAAACAGAGGTTAGCTTTGTTTATGTTAAACAAAAAATGTGACGCTTTAAGTAATTTCAATGTATAAAGATAAATTCTATGAGTGTCATTGTACATTATATTTTAAGATTTTCGCTGGTGGACAGTTAAATGCCAAGTATAGTATAATAACATAGTATTGAGAGATGACTTAATAATATTTTAATATATTTTAATTTGTATTATATATATATATCAACATAGATATATTATAATATTTAATGATTTCGCAGTAGTAGTTTACTGTCACATAGGTTAGAAATAAACGGCGATGGATTTTTACTGAAAATGTATTCAAATATCTTCCAGGAGTTGTGGTTTATAAATTGTGGGAAGTTGAGAAAAACTATCATGATGGCAAACGACATGTATACCGACTGGCTGACGAGAATGATGTGATGGTGAGAAGGAAATATATAGTAATTATATTTCTGTGGTGTTTTTAACATGCTTTCAGACTGAGACAGGACTAAAAAATCGAGTAATATTTAAGTGAGTGTTGCGTGTATTATTATTATTATTATTATTTATTATTATGTTAGAGATTACACAATTTGGTAAATATATTATAACGAATCTGTCATGTGTATACAAAATCGACCGTTTATACTGCACATTTAAACAACCGCTAAATACTCGTTAACACCAAATGCACATACGGTAGCAGATGCTCTTCACGAAACTTTTATTGTTGTACCGTAAAAATAATAAATATTAGAGGGGAAATAGTAATTAAAAGTTTTAAAATAATAATAAATGTCAATTTCCGGTTTCTCTTTTTTTCCATCGTACAATGCAATATAAATGTGGGTGAAAAACATGGTCAGGGATGTGGAAAAATGTAACTGCTACTGTATTAGTTTGGGTAATAGACGGGTCAAATTTTTTTCTCCTCTTGGTCATGAATTTGCAATTCAAATTTTGTTTATTTCTTTTTAACGGTGTTTGGTTGTAAAACAAAGTTTCAAACTGTAAAAGTATTACGGAGAAAAAATATTAAATGTATTTTATCAAGCAAAAAATGCACTTCCATTTTATGGAATTACTACTTTTAATTCTAAAATTATTTCAATATACATATTTTATCACATTCCAAATATTATGATTGTGTCAGTAATATTATCCAAAAATACAAATATTGCCCTTGGTTTAATGTCGTATTTACCGTGAGACAGTCCATGGTATCCGGGGACCCCTTCCCCCAAATATTTGTTTAATACAATCGTGTGTTTAAAAAAAATATAATATCTACTAGTTTATCAGTTTATATTTTCGTGTTAATAAGATGATTATTTATCCCGTATCTCTACTGTGTTGTATATCATATTGATTTTAATTTATAAATGGACATTTTAATAACGTTACATTTTAATGTTAAAAAAAAAAAGTTCCAAACCACAGTATTTTTTTCACGGGGTTAACACCAAGAAGATTTTTCTAAGCGCATTGATTTCGTGCACATAGGCATAGGCATATTATAGTTAACGAGTGTGAAATGTGACAATAATTTGAGATCACGATAAAAAAAAACGTGTCTTGAAGCGTGGATTTCCACTGTCCAAGAATATCTCACGAGACTCGCATTCAAAGCTATATATTTTTTTCATCAGTACCTATATTATTTATAGTAGGTATACAACTTCGAGTTTGTAAGACTGCTGGTCGAACTATATAAATTATAAAGATTAATACATAAATTATCTAATTTGCTGTTTGTGTTATTTTAACATAGATAGTAAATATATTCTTTATAAAAAAAAAAAAAATAATTATATAAGTGTAATTTTATTAAAATAATTGGGTTTCACTGTACAACCCTAATGTCGTGCATAACTTATCCACACATTACGAATATTTATTAGGTGAAATTATAGATTTATAAATAAACTGAGTTTAGTAAGTATATGATTATAAAACTATTAAACTTAACAGTTGTTAAAAAAAAAATATTTATCACGATTCAAACATATTGTGTCTGTTTTATGCTATATGTTTTGAAACAAAATTTAGACAATTTGAAGCATACCATATTGTTTGTTTCGATGACATACTATAATAAATTTAATTCAAAATGGTGTAAAGAAAAAAGTAAAAAGAATCACATATACCTATATAAATTATTAAGGTATAGGTATATTTAATATTTAATATTTAATATTTAAACATTATTTAATTAAATATTCATAGATTTATAAATGCATATTTAATAGGAACATTTTTTTTATATAGTATACAATTATAAAACTTGGAACACTAAATTTGAATAAATATTCATAAATCATGTGCAACAATAAATAAAGTGTGAAAAAGTACATTAAATGCAAAATATGCTTTTTAGCTGTTAATTCATTGAACTTTAACATTTAAATATTCCAACATCTCCTAAAAATTCTCAACTTAAATTCAATATGCGTATATTTAAATTCAAAGAGAATAAAACCTATTTCAACACTTTTATAGACTTATAGTTATAAATGTATGAATATTTTTAGTTTTTACTACTCGTAATCATGTTAAATGTTAAGCCAATGTCAAATATTAATGATACTACAAATCATATTAAATATATGTAATCATGAATACTTTTATGTACCTAACATATGCATTATATACGTATATAACAATTATAAAATGTATTTTAAAGAGACATTCATTATTAAACTCAATTTCAATTTGAATTTAGGTATACGTTTAATATATTGGCTAGTAAAATATAGTTGGTTTTACTGTCTAATGTACAATTCTTATTTTAATCGGCTTGAGTTTAATTTGTAGGCAATAAAAATTACATCTTACACAGAAAAATCATTCTTGTAGTCGATAAAAAAAACTAACATACAAGCCTAACGACCAGCTTTGTAACTAATATAAATACCTATACAACATAATGTCATTGATAAGATGAATTATTGTTTATGATTCCTCTAGTCTAACCTGTAGAATATTTAGTTAAAAAACAGCAATTTATCAGGACTAGGCTATTTCTGTACACCGATTCGTTCCTATGGTTTGTATATAAATGGCGAAATTCTTCAGTTTGTTACAAATTACAAATCATAGTCGGACACATAGTTTTTTGGATACCGAGTTCTATTGGAAATAATAAAATACTAACAGTATAATTTGGATGTATTTACTATTTATTTAAGTTTGACTGTCGAAAGGGTAAAATGTTGACTGATTTCAAAATTCGGAATGAAGTCGAATTAATTTTTATAGTCCCCACTCTTCAATTAATATTTGCAGGTACCTAACTATAATATCAAGTAAATTATAATTAGCAATATCAACCAATGAATCTCAGTTTTAAAACTGTACAATATATATACAATGTATATATATCATATAAAGATATTATATCGGTGATTATATATTATATTGTCAGGTGAAAAGTGTTACTTAATAATCAATTAAAAAAAAAACATTATAAGTAGCAATGGATATGCTTAAATAATACTCGCAATAAATTATTCATGATAAGTATCTATTCAATTAAATATGATAGGTACTCAACAAGTGAATTTTATAGTATTTTGTTATAGGTAGAACCATTTATCACACTCAGTTTTCCAACTATCATTCTGAGTGAAGTTAATAATATTATTTTAGTATAGGAAAAATAAAAAAATTCATAAAAGAAACAGCAATTTGGTGATATAAAAACAAAAAGTATTTTATAATTAAATATTTTATTTTATTTTATTTCTCATAAAAAAAATTATGTATAATATATATAATGTATATTATATATTATATTTATTTGATTGTGTATCTCCAAGAAATGTAATATATTTTATTATTTTGTATTTATCACATATAGGCTACAACGATCAAACTAACCATCCATTCCAACATAATTGTTTTAATTAATTAAATTATAGACTGGTTACGGGAATATTGTGTTTTTTTTAAAAAGATATTTATTTATTTTTTTAAGAATTTTCGATTTTTAATAATGCTTAGTGTTTTAAAGTGGAATATTGTGTTTCAGATTTTTCTTAGATCGGTTAATTAATTTGCTCGTGTAAATATTTATTTAAACGTTTTTATCGTATTTGGAACAAAACTGGTTCTTGGTAATAACAATTTATTTAAAACAACCAGTTATTTACTATGTTAAATTGAAGGTACTTAGAATAACAACTCATATCAACTTTTCTCTAAATAAATTGCCCCGAAAAATCACATAAGATAAAATACTAGGATATATATATTATATAGAACAAATTGCATCGTTAAATCGGATCAAGGTACTAAGATGAATATTATTATATTATTTTTTAAAAATATTTTAGTTACACCATTGTACCATTCAACATTTCAACCATTGAAAAGCCCTATCTAGCACACACATAATTTATTTCAGGGAAGATTACTATTGCTACAATAGCTACCGCAATTGGATGAAAAAGTTGTTAAAAAAAATTATGAAATAAAATGTATAAAAACAGTGTGGTAAGTTATATTAAACTACCTATTCAAGTATATTATAATAATATCACAATATAATATTAAATACTATACACTGAAAATAATTGATAACTCATAGAGCCGCTCTTCAAAATAAATAAAGTACATTATATATGAAGGGTTACACACTGGGAAAAACGATAATAGTCAATATTTCTAAAATTTTCAGTATTGCAGTTTTAAAGTGGAACTCTGGCCTTTTTTCCCGTTATGGTAATATTTAAACCTGTATTATATCATTGACCGCGATTTTTTTTCCATAACTCGATTCAAGTGTCGATTCGTTATGGAACTAACCAAAAGGTACTATAATTATTTGATTTTTTCTTTCTTTTGACTATGATCGTTTTTCCCCGTAACCCTTCATATATATTACTATTTTTCTCATATTTATAGCAAAGTTTAAATTAAATAAAAAGTTATCATCAAAATTCACCACTTTTTTGCTGATGTATAAAAAAATCAAAAAAATCTCACAAGAACTATTAATCTGAGAAAAATTGCAATGTATCATGGTTGAGCGATGACCCTGTTGCA
The DNA here is from genome assembly GCA_949089665.1 of Macrosiphum euphorbiae. Taxonomy (NCBI): domain Eukaryota; kingdom Metazoa; phylum Arthropoda; class Insecta; order Hemiptera; family Aphididae; genus Macrosiphum; species Macrosiphum euphorbiae. Next base: position 137,515,523 of record CARXXK010000001.1, on the reverse strand, counting down.
AAAGTATACCTAGGCAGTGTAAAAATATTCAGTTTTATATTTAAAAAAATACCTTTAATAAAACTATATTAAATATCACTATAATTTTAAATTATATAAATTATATAATGTATCTTGTTAATATACAATTAGGTGTATTGTTGAATCAATAATACATTTTAACAATCGATTTTGTTGTGTCATATTACTATAGTAATAATATAACAACAAATTATGATAAATAGGTTGGACTACCATGGTCCACGATATTCCATTATGAACACTCGGAAGTAAATCAATTGCGGCTCTGTAAATTGCTTCAGAGAACAATAATAATATTATATTTTACATCTTTATGATAAACAAATAGCCTGAAGTCTTGTACGTTCAGCTAGCGCACACCCGACACGAATATAATATATTATAATGTTTTATGTTTTGTATTGATGATAATTTATGTTCAAGACTTATTGAAATCCAAATACCCGAAAGCTATGAGATAGAATATGTAAAAGAGAAGAGAGATAGAGACAGATGAAATACGAATATGAAAAGAAAAAAATAATAAATGAAATGTTTTAGAATAATCCAAGCGGTGGCCATTCGAAGTCAATAATTATTAATTATAAAGTAAGAGAGAAAAAGACGGAGCGATAATTTGTTTTTAAATGATAATAAAAACTAAGAAAAAATATAAGTACAAACACGTTCAGTTCAAATAGTTAATACTTAATAGCTCTGGATAAAATTTATTTTTATTATTCCGATACACGAGTATATAAACTCGACATGTTTGAGATGGTGGACAATAAAAACAATGATTTATAACTTAGTTAACCATGCCATTATTTTATACCTCTGCCACCCGTCGGACGTAGGTAGGTATAACAACAGTTAAATTACACTATAGGTAGGTACAACAGTTGTCTGCGATACAGCTAAGGTACCTAGTGAATACTGAACATACGTCTACAACAACGGCCCCCCTCCTCTCTTTTTTGTTTTTACTTATCTCGTTTTTTTACTGCCTATGTACATTATTTTTATAGTAAGATACTTGAGACACGAATAATAATTTAAAAACATAAATCGTTGATTATCGATGATAATACTTATAAGACATACCTAGGAAAGTACACGTTAATTAATACGCATACTCTTACCATGTATGTTTTTCATTTAAATTATGGTCAGAAGTGATAATGTTTACTGCGGTCAGTGTTTCAGTGGACACTTTTTAAGAAGTAAGAAAATTACAAAAGATTCATTCATCTCTTTGAAAGAACAGACATAACATTATCAACAGTCGGTATTTTGAAAAGTTGATTTTTTTAGATCCAGGATATTTAAATATATGCATTTTTTTCTTGATTTATTTATTTTTTTTTTATAATTCATCATTGTTTATCCTATCGTACTACCACTTTTACAGCAGAATTATTTCAAGAAGATGTATAATTATTTAATATTATAATATTTATAATATACTGTAATTTATATTATATATTATTATTTGATGAAACAACTAATTTTACATAGGTATAATATTTTCTTTTGCATGGTATAATATAGAACAAACCATTTCAGTCACTTACATTAATTCAATATTATTGTTACCATACACTTAAGTGCATGGGCTACCGGGATTTCCAGTTCCCTGTTATGTAAGCTTTGAGAAAAGACCACCTCCGTGGCACGTTGAGTATTTTATTTATTCCATTATACCAATAATTTTAAATAAATAAATTAATATTCTGAATTTTCGTTAATTGTAGTGTAAATAATACTAATAAATAACAGTGAATATTTTTAGTTTGTTTAATTGCCACTTCATGTTTTATTATTTTTATACAATATCAGTTTCCCTCGAGCGATACCAGTTATTTAATAACTTGTCAGATGAATGTCTTGATAGCGTATATAAAATATACATTTGTCCAATATATTATTATACTGCAATGGAAAAACAGACGATTCGTCATTATCGCTGATTGCCAATGATGTTGCTAGAAGAAAAATAAATATAAATTAATCATACTGGATTTAAGGTTCAGATATTATAATATTTGGTTTCTCAATAAAACAACTGTGATCAAATTATAATTAAATATTCTTATGTCGAAAAATAAGACATATTTTATTCAATAACTTTTCCACTTGGGTTAACCTCACGTACTGCAGTGTCGTCAATGATAATCCTCCACCATGATTAACAGTCAAGTTAAAATTTTGCTACTTGTCAGAATATGAACATTAAATTTAAATAACCTTAACGTAATAACGTGAATAAGAGGCATAAGTACACAATATCTGTGAGTAAATGATAATAGAGCTGTTAGACAAGTTGGTGTAATTCATAGAGTGTTTTAGTTATAATTTAGTGAGCATTATTTTGTATAATGTGTTTTTTCATTAAAATACATTTTTAAATGTAATGTTTTAAATTATTCATTTAATTGTTTATTTTTAATATGTGAATATAATATATAAGTACCTAAAAATATAACTATTTCTATATGGAATATATTTTTATTTTGTTACTTTATTATTAATTACTATAAATGGTAACACATGCAAATTATCTTTAAATAATTATTTTATTATATTCTTAAAATTTAAATTTGAACAATAGATCATTTCAAGGTTTGAATACCATTTTTTTTAAATGTGAATATTTTTATGACGTGTTTCCAATGGTCTACAAACACTACAGTGGTAGATAATAGAATTCAATGGCGTATTAAGAAATATGATACTTTTAGAATAAACATTATTATTATTATTGAAATGAATAAATAATATCTAATTAAATTGCAGATGATTAATTTTATATGTATGGAGATTAGAAGAAAAAAAAAACGATTAAAAACGTTAATTAATACAAATATTTTTTTAATAATCGAAAAATAATTATGGTATGTGCTTTTTATACAATAAGTACACATTTATTTTAAACATGGAATAAATTATTTAAAAACTCATATCTCATAAGTATTTATTGGACGTATTTCCGGGCCCCAGGCTATACATTATAAACGTAATTATGTAAATATTCTCCAACAATATTATGTCGTTATAATCAAATATTATTTCCTTTTCATAACTTTCCGACAACATTTATGTATAATCAATGACACGCACTACATTTGATGTTACTATATTATTGTGATAGTAACTCGAGTCACGATAGTGAAATATACATTGTTTTCCAGTTTCCTCCCATTTTCTAATTGTGTTATGTAAATAATAGTATAATATGTTTAGTCTCCTCAAGATGAAAAGTAGCCATTTTATAATAAACAATAACCATATAAATTTTCGTTCGATGTTTATCTCAGAAATAAGACGCATTGACTTAGAATATTATGCCGATTAGTAAAATATCGGTGGTATGTCACTAACCAAACACATAATATTTTATTAAAATGTACCTTATAATGTGTAACTTATAAGTGTAATAATTATTAGTATATACTTAGATATAGTCAATAGCTTCGTTATAAATATAACTCTAATAGATCAATAAACTAAACAAATAGTAGATCCAACCTTCGCACAGTTCAACTGTTGATATAAGTCTCATTAACGGTCATTGAATATTTGAATATTATGAATTATGATAAACTTAAAAGGAAACCTGAAAACCTACAGTAGGTAGGTATGTATGTAACATAATGCAGAACCAACAAACAAAATAATGTGTTGCAACTTATGAGTACATTTTTTTATGGAATAAAGGTACTAAAACTATACTGTTTTCTGTCTGATTATGGTTTAGTCACAAATTATTTAAATAAAATATTTATTTTTTTTTTATATCATACGTTTATAAGTCTATATGTTTACATCTTTCGATTATTAACTAATTAATATAAATAGAAAAATATATTTTAAAATGTACAGACAATTAAAATAAGTTATGTTTATAAAAATAATTATAAAAGTTGCTATAAAGTATAATATAGCATACTATAGATATAATAATATACTATAGGTACAAATACCATAAATATCTTTATAGAATGATATAAATATTATATACATTTAGTTGATTCGTGTGTCAGATAAATATTTGATATCATTAATTTCTCCCCATTTTTTCGGCCTGGAAATAAATTAAACACTATTTTAACAGCCTTCGGTTAGGTTTTGGTTTAGGTTAATGTTTAACGCCTATACTATAATGTTTAAAAATCACCACAAGTCCACAATAGTTTACTTATGTTCTAATTGGAATACAAATCGAGGACACTAAGCCATAAGAACATCAACGTGGATAGTATATTATTGTGTTGTGTTTATTTAATTGAATGGTAGCGCCAAGGAACAATAGACTTACAAGAGTGTGCGTGAGCGTATATCATTATCGTAAGAGGATTTTAGTGGGTGTATAGTGAAGATTCGTGGAGTTCAATTAAAATCTGTCATTTAACAAAGGTGGGTACAGTGCTTTCGCAATTATTGATATAATATACTTAGGTGTATTTACTATATATAGTTAGGATAACATAATCCATTGATACGAAAACAGTATAAATGCACCTCCGATGTAACGGGTGTGGACAGGAATTTCACCACATTTCGTTTGTCTTGAAAATAGTTAATTTTAAGAGAAATGACAGTGATGCCTATATACGCAGTTTGGCGGCAGAAAGGAACCGCATGGGATCAATGTCGATTTTTGCGGTCTCGGCAACGAATAAGCTATCAAACGAGCGCCCTATTATGTAGTTTGTCAAAAACAATTTAACGGACAATGAGTTTTTCTTCGATATACATAATGTTATAGGTATACACCACATATGCGGATGAGGAAAGAGTAAAAAAAAATAAAAGTACTGAACCGGTTACGGGTTTTTGTGGAGTAATACGAAACTAGGCGGCGGCGACGACCCCCCATATTCTTTTGGTAACATTGCACCATAATAGGAACGTCAACCGTCCAGGCATAATAGGTAATAGGATCACAAGAGCCGATTTTGGCACGAATGAAAAGGACATGGATATTATAATCCATGATTGTTTGGGACCCCCCGAAATCGTTCGCTAGTAGGTAATTACCTGTCCTCGGAAAGGGTTTTCACCCTATTTTTTTTTCATTATTATATAATATTATTATTTTCTTAAACACAAGAATCGAGACAAAGCGACTGCAAAGGAAACCGCACCGAGTATAGTTGCTTATGTGACAAAAAAACAAAAAAAGGGGCGTTTTATATTATGTTAAAAAAACTCCACACCACACCAACATAATCGAATGAAAACTTGTGTAACGGTTTTAATATTATTATGTTTGATAAGTGTATGTGTTTTTTAACATACCTACATCCGTTGTTTTTATTGAAAAATATAAATATAAAACAATGAATACAATTTGATTTTACATAATCATATTGTAATTTATTGTCATATTTTATATTAAGTGACGAATACAATCTGATATTTACATAGTCATAACTCTATTATCTACCACTTAAAAGGGGATCATTTTATCGTTAACTGTGGTGAGTTTAAGTACCTACCTATATCGAACTAATAATTTAAATTGTTCATATAGTAGCTGAAAATCAATCACTCTGTTTAATAACATTTATAAAGGGTGTTAAAAATGTCGAAAAGGTCATTAGACCAATAATTTTAGGAATGATAAACGATAATATTATGATATAATTGATGAGTTGATTAAATGTTATTTTACCTAATCAATGTGCATCAGTGTTACCTGTTAGCGCTCTATGTAGATACCTAGGCAGTAGGTATAAAAATATACAAGCAGTAATTAAAGCGTTTCCATATTATTTTGAACACCTTGTATATATTATACCTATTGTTAAAGAAATTCTATTATTTTAATTTTTAAATCAGTTCAGTACCTAAGTACAGTTAGTGTGAGGCAGTATATACAGTTTTAATGTTGGTATTAATTCTAACTGTTAACATTTAACCGCATGTCTGCAAATATGCATATCTGTAAATAATATAGAATTTATCAATGAGTCATAAATATAATTTATTTAGACTATCATAATTGCTCTTTGTATAATCAATTTTATTATTTTTTTAAAAATTTTAAATAAATCTTAAATATAATTAAGGATCAATCAAGAGGTTTATAGTTTTGATATACCTACATAACTTTATTATAATATTAATATTATTTGTATCATAATTTTATTCCCAATGTTACTTTTTCATACCCAAAGGTATGGATTTTATTAAAATTTTTCATATTTTATCATAATTTCTAATTAATTTTATATTATCTCGATATAAGTAAGTAGTAACCAAATTAAAATTGCGACTTATGATTTTTATAATGATTAATACAATACAGTTCTTAGAAATAAATAAGCTTAGATTAAATAAAAAGTCTTTTACATTTAATGTACACACTATACAGTGTGTTTCCTTTTAAAGGTAACACTAAATAATTCTGTCCAGTGACATCGGATTAATATGCGGTTTTCAGGAGGGGATAGCGAATACATAAATACACATTTCGTAATGATTTTTTACATTTTTAGATCTTTCCGTGTGCGCATGCGCAATACAACTTGCATTTTTTTAAATGGCAACAGGTGTTTTGAATACCAAATTCGAATAGACCGAATTTTTTTAAGTCGATTTGATCCTTTTTACCATAGCTCTAAAATCAAAATTGACTAAATGGCAACCAGTCAAAGTTTCAATTAAAATTATTGAATTTTTCACCAATCATACTAGAATTTTATGAATTATTATGAAATTGTATTTATTATTTTTGTATCCGTAGGTTACATTACATAGGTAATCATTTAAATTTAATTTTGAGGAATTAATTAACCTCACAACGTAAATCTATCCAAATAAATAATAGAAATGATTGAAATTATAAAAAAAATGTGTTAATTAGTTTAATCTTTTCTTACTTAGTAATTGAACTAACATTTCTTTTATTTATTTGGATAGATTTACGTTGTGAGGTTAATTAATTCTTCAAAATTAAATTGAAATGATTTAATAATATCTGCAAACCTACGGATACAAAAATAATAAATACAATTTCATAATAATTCATAAAATTCTAGTATGATTGGTGAAAATTCCAATAATTTTAATTGAAACTTTGACTGGTTGCCATTTAGTCAATTTTGATTTTAGAGCTATGGTAAAAAGGATCAAATCGACTTAAAAAAATTTGGTCTATCCGAATTTGGTATTCAAAACACCTGTTACCATTTAAAAAATGCAAGTTGTATTGCGCATGCGCACACGGAAAGATCTAAAAATGTAAAAATCATTAAGAAATGTGTATTTATGTATTCCCTATACCCTCCTGAAAACCGCATATTAATCCGATGTCACTGGACAGAATTATTTAGTGTTACCTTTAAAAGGAAACACACTGTACCTATAGTATAAATTATTTACGCAGGTACTTAATATAGATTGACCGTAGAAACTTTATTATATAATATAAAAAAATAATTGACTATGCATTCGATTAATAAATAAACTATAGGTACAGCACGATAACGTTTAAAGCATTTTTTTTTCAATTTATTTTCAGAGTATAATGATAAATGTATAATATTATAGCTCTAAGGCTATATCAAGTAACTAAGACATCTGGTACAAATTATTGTATAAGTGTATACAATTGAAAACTAATTGATTTATAGTGTCTCTAATAACTCTTAAGTGTAATCACTAATAACATATAAGTAGTATTTTAAAAGATCCTTAGAATTATATATGCAATTTATTATTTTATGTACCTATATTTTTTTATGATAAAATGATTTAAGCAAATATTCTATAATTTATTGATACTTTGTAAAAAAATTACATTTTGATTATAAACTTTACACTGCATCATAAGGTATAATATATGATTAATTTTTTTTAAAATTCCAATTATTTTTAATAAAATCATTGCAATTTCAAATTTATATGACAAACAAGTTGTAATATTATAAACATCATAAATAGGACATACAAATTAAATATACTTAGTTTGACTAATAGCCCAAAATTATTTTTGAATTATTATTATTATTTTTGATTCATAGATACTATTAAATTTATAATAGTTATAATAACTTGGAGTTATGTGATACATCTAGTATCCACAATCAGTGAGATGTCGACTGTCTGTACTTAAATAATTTCATAGTATAACGACTGGTAAAAGACAAAAGGGGCTAAGTGACAGTTTTATTACTATCGGGAGAGCTAAATCAAAATTTTCATACTTTAGTGTTGGCCGCTGAGACTCATTTTAAAAGCCTCAGGAATGAGGTTAGGAATGAGGTTGTTTTTTTTTAACATTCGTAAATATATGCAAATAGGTATACCTATAACCTATGTTCTATAATAATAAAGATAATATCAGGATAATAGATTATGTTGAAGACAAACAGCTAGAAACAAACGAAATTATAATATGCTTACGGCTAAAGAAAATTGTACATTATTACAAGAAATTTACTGTTGGATAACAGATGGAACTTTAAAGTACCTATGTCCAAATATATTTTAACAATTATATAATATATTATGTTAAACTTGCACCTACAAATATTATACATGGTTTAATAAAGCAAGGGGTTGCTACAAATTATGTGTCACTTGTAATTGCTTTAATTTGCTTCTATTGACTTCAAAAACGGAAGAAGTTAATGTAAAAATGATTAGACTTTTAATCGAATTTACCGACTAAAGTATATAGAAATTTATGAAAATCCAAATTTAGAAATTGTCATAAACTTTGAAAAGGGATAGCAATTATTAATGCATTCAACGATATTATACTTCCTTTCACCACTCATTTAGTTTTTAGGGTACCGTACGGTAAAACGGGACTCTATTACTAAGGCTCCGCTGTCCGTCCGTCCGTCTGTCACCAGGCTGTATCTTATGAACCAGAAAGTTAGAAAGTTGAAATTTTCACAGATTATGTATTTGTATTTCCACTATAACAACAAATACTAAAAATTCTAGAAATAATAGTAGAAGCAGTGTTGCCAAAATGTTTATAGATGATGGTACGGAACCCTTAGTGCGCGAGTCCGACTCGCACTTGGTCGGTTTTTCATTTATCACAAAACATGTGGTCTGTGTCTTTCTTCAAGATGACATAGAACTTAACTTATTGGAAAAACATATAATATAGGCTTTGGAACTTCACATGATTTGTAGAATATAGTTATAACTGTATTGAAATAAATCAATTATAATTTGTATTAAATACATATTTGTTACAATAAATAAGATTCAATGTTGGTGGACAATGGATACTATGGAACCAATATGTTGAAACTGACGCAGAACAAAGATAAGTGGTGCGAAATTGACTGCTGTTTCTTCCAAAAATGTGGTCATTACTGACAGTCTGAACCTTGGTTGACAAAAACCACCTATGTACCGAAATCTTGACACAGACAAATAAATAAAATAATAGTTTCCCTGGTTAATGAAATTATTACTCAAATTATAAATAAAATATATTATGTTCAGTATTTTTTTTAGTTTCTATAAGTTTTATATTTTTTAACTTAAATGACACATTAAACTAATACAAAAACTGTAGTATGAAACGGGATAGGTTATAGGTAGTTGAAAACCAATACAAGGATGGTGGATAAAAAAAAGTAAACAAAATTTAACAAGAGCTTGATGTACGAATCACTCAGCTAAAATTTGTTAACCTACATTATAATTTATAGTTTATATGCATTGACCATTATTTAATAAAAAATATTTTCTTCATTTGTAATTATTATTAAACTATTTGAACTTTAATGTCACACATTTATTAAAACATAATATTTTATTATGCTTATGTTGAAACGTTTAATAAACAAAAAAAGAATTATTATAATAACACTGTTATATGAAATCAGTAAAATATATTGAACGACTTTTAAGGTTTCCGTTTGTTTTAATATTTGTAAAGGACCAAGTTGCAGGCAAATTCACGTGGGTCATTCAATATTGTTTTCAGAATAGTTCTACTGTTGTAGTATTCCTGTCGTATTGCGTTTATTTATTAAACCACAATTGTTTTTAGTTTTTATTTCCCTTGCACTGAATTTCACTGTTTGGCGTCCCTATACTAAACTAGCTTTTATCTGTTCATTTTTTATACTTGAGTGATATAATCACATATTTTTAATTTCGATTATAACAAAAAAAACAGCGATTTTGTCTTTACTGTTAAATTTAAAACAAAAAGTTAATTTTGTCATTATCCAAATTTATAAAATATAAGATTTTGGTTTTATTGAAATTGGAATACTGCCAGTTCTAAATAATACATTCAATTCAAATTTTTCGGATGGTGAAAAAATATTTTTCTGTGTTAATTATGATATAAAAATTTAACTTATAAAGATGGAAAATAAACTATTTTTTTATTTTCATTATGAAATACATTTTTGGCCCATTGTCTACATAAACAAAAAATATTATCATTTCAGGCAACTATAAATCAACTTAAATGTTATAAACCCTGAATAGTTATATAAAATCATTATAATATGTTCATCGCATTTTGAGAACTCACAAATTACAATATATTTCTTCTTATATTTTTTTTTAATATGAAAAATGTTCCCTCTTGCATGCATGAAAGTTTCAATAAGTTTCAAATTAAATCAGTAAAGAACTACAAACAGTACTTATATTTAAGTTGCCACTTGCTTGTATTAAATGTCATAACAAATTTTGATTCAACAAAATTATTTATTGTACCAGTTTTTATCAGCAACTGTAACTAACTTTAAAAATATATTAAGAAAAATGGATACATTTTTCTTCATGAAATATAAATAAGTAATAACTTTCCCTCTTTAATAGAAAATATATATTTTACTAATGAAGAGTATAATAATTTTCCTGCAGCTTTTATTCAAACATTTTTACTATGAATGAAATTTGCACTTGACTGATTTCTACATGATTATTATTTTTATATTGATAAAAAAAAAAAAGGAAAAATGGATATTATTTAATTGAATTCTGTTTTTTTTTCTTAGACAAAATAATATGTTTGTTGTTTATTTACAAGGATCGCAATAATATTCAGTGAAACACTGCAGAGTATACGCCGTTGCTAGAAATATTTCTCGGTTTCTGTAGAAATATCGTTTGGAAAAAAAATACTCCGGGTAACTTTATGTGGGTGCCAAAGTTTGTATAGAGACACACGCATACACATGTACGTGAATTTTTTTTTTTTTTGCTACCAACATTTTGCCAGAGTAAGTTTAATAGGTATACGAGTTGGTTGTTTATTTATGGGGAGGTTTTTGCATATATACGCGTGTGCAAAACACACATACACACGGGGTCGTGCCATATAATATACGCAGGCAACCGCATTCCTATAACGCTCTTTCGTCGACAGTTATTACTGCGCACAACAAAACAAATTACTGTTTTCTAATTTCACCAACGGAGGCCCTTTTGCCTCTCAACCCTCGTCCCGTACAACTGCACCACACTCCGCCACCGGGTGCTGTGCACCGTGGTCATTGGCTTTAGCACCTCTTTTGCACATTTACATTTTCTGCATAAGCAAAATAGCGTAGTTACTATGCATTCAATCGACCGAGGAATTAATGGTCTCAAAAATGTGTGCAGTTTTTTTTTTTGTATTCGTGCTGTACACCAGCTATGCATCAGCTGCATCATTTATTAAAATAGAAACTAGAAATTATTAGGTATTAATCTTATATGGCTTTAAATGAAACGACCGTGGTATTATTATAAAGTGGTATATTTATTATAACCACATAAAATAGGTAATAATAATAATATAATTACACAAATAACAAATAGAAAATTCTCTAAAAGAAGACACGTAAAATCAGTAGTATCAAAATATAATGGTAATAATTATTTTTTTAAATTATTATAAATAGATCATAAAATGGCAACCTCACGTCAAAGTTTTTGATCCGTTCAATTGCCCTGTTGCAGTTATTTCTTGAATTCATTCGATGCCCCGATTAAATTTCTATACCTACTCCTGGCATTCCATTCGCTATAAATGACAATATTATTTTCGAATCATTATTGTCATGTTAGTGATGCTTTTTTTGATGTTTTATGTATAATAATTTGAATTAAATTTATATAAAAATAACTTAAATTTATGTTTTTATAATATCGTACCTATGGTATGGTATTTTACAAGCCATAAATACATGATAAATACTTTAAGTAAATAATAATGGTTATAAACTTATAAATTATAATCAAATTTGACGTGTGCCATAAATGTTGTATTTCAGTAGGTACACTAAGTGAACGATCACATTAACCTAACCATTGTGAAAAAAATGTTAAATTGGAGTGACCACTTCATGAAACAGTGACCATTTTGTGAAATATTTTTGAATTTGTTTTGAGTTGAAATATACGTAATAATAAAAACTCGTACATATAATTTCATCATTTCTCAAGTATGAGACTATTTATAATTTAATTTTGGAAATAATAATTGTACATGATACTTATAAGTTATAATATACAAATTATAAAACAGTATATTTAAAAAAAATAACAATATAGTATATACATTATAACTTAAACTATATAGCAATATTTAACATTAAATATTTATATCAATAATTACAAAACAATTACCTAATATTATAAAGTAAAAAAATAATTGTATACTACAGTATATTATAATAATACATAATATTTTGTATTTATTTTAACTAATAGATATTTATAAAAAAAATAATAGGTAGTTATGAGTACATGGCACCGAAATAAGGTTAAATACCTTGTATGGTCGATTTTAGCAAACAATTACAAAAAAATATTTTTTGCTTTATACCGCGGTAACATTAACGTTGATTAAAATAAATTGCAACATTAGGTACCGTTTTTTTATAAAAAAAAAATAATTTATGTTTTTTCAATGGAAAAAATATCAATACACTTTGCAAAGTGCGTCGTTTACTTGTTTACTACAGTCCATTTGGTGTTTTGGTCGGTTGTGAGTCGTACATCGAGTCGTGGATTTTTTTGTTACTGCACTGGCGGAAGACAACCGCGTCGTGCACGGTGGGGAAGAATCGTACCGATTTCACGTCGTTATTACAACGGATATACTCCAACGAGCTGTCGGGGACGGCGGCCAGATATACATCGAACCCGTCGGACACCAGCGATTCTATCGACTCGGACAGCATTTTCACGCCGGCCGAGTCAGCGTACTGCAGGGCCGCCATGTCCAGGACAACGCACTGGGTTCGCCGGCCGCCGGTCGAGTGCTTGCCGTCGACCACGGTCACGGTCATGGTCATGGAAGCGTCGTCGCAGCCGGCCCTCGTCACCTCGATCAGCTTCCTCTTGAACATGTACCTGTTGATCACGTTCAGGCTACCGGCGTACCGTACGATCTTGACGTCGGGCACTTCGGCCGCGTCGCCGTACAGGTCCAGCCTCACGTACAGGTCGGTGTCTGGTAACCGGCCGAGCACGTGCACTTCGTTCAGCACCCCCTTGACGAACACGAACAGCAACGACAAGACCACGCCGACCAGCAGCCCGGTGTCGATGTCCAACACTATGACGGTGGAGTACGTTACTATCCACACGGCGCCGTCGGTCTTGGACTTGCGCCATATCTCCGGGAAGTCCAACACCTGCAACAGGAGCCCCTTGAGAGCCACCACGATGATGCTGGACAGCACGCATCTGGGAAGCGGTTCGAAGACGACGCCTATCCATAGCAGTACGACCACTATGATGCCCGCGGATACGATGCTGGCCATCTGGGTCTTGCCGCCGACCGTCTGCTGGGAGGCACTGCGCGACGGCGACGCGCCGCTGGGCAGGCACGAGAAGAACGACCCGACGACGTTGCCCAGGCCCTGGGCCAGCAGCTCCTGGTTGGTGTCCAACGGGTATTTCAGTTTTTCCGACACGAGCAAAGCCAGCGACATGGTGATCGAGTAACCGACCAGTGCGATCACGCATGCGTCCATGAACACTGCCGAGAACAGTTTGACGGGTGGTACCTCGAACGCCGGCAGGCCTGATTTGATTTCACCCATCTGAAATATTATGAATGAATAATTTAAATTCATCACATTTAAGCATCGCGTATAACTAACTAGACCTAAGTTTAACTTGGCCACCTTAAAAGTTCAACGCCAAAAGTCAAATGACGAGAGGGCAGTAGTTATGCAACTATTATGCATTATATTCCACATGTAATATACTTTGAGAACACACTTAAAATCTAGTTCGGTACAAATGTGCTATAATGTGTAGGTCACACATATGCACAAATTATTCAATGCACATATTATGTTTGTTATTTATTTTTTTTTTTTTTTGCAAATTTTAAATTTGTCGATCAAATGATACGAGAAAATTAATTATCTTATATAGGTATTATAAATCGCTTTGATGCGACCAAGCGCGTAAAGTGGGCCTATAGACTATGCACGGCGAATGACGAAGAGGAAAAAAATTAATTAGAGTATTCTTTGAAGTATGTGATGGTCACAAAGATATTCCCAGTTTTCTATATTATATTGCTAATTTTCAAAGAAAAGTATTATTTATGAGTTATGATTATAGGTAAGTATTAAAATGTCTGTTCCATATTTATATTATTTCTAGGTATTAGGTATCATTTTATGGTACTTTAATTATAAATATTTAAATATAAACAATCTTTTAAAAACTATTACATAAGGTAGATCTTTTGACCGATAATCGGATCAAATTTAAAACCTTTGTTGGTTTATCAGTAATTGCAGTTGATTACTATAGAGCCACGAGAATGATCTTTGTGTTTACCTGAACCATGTCATAGTCCTGGGCGATCGAGGTCACTTGGAAAAGCACTGTGGCAACGATCGTCACGATCAGTTCGATTGGCAGCGGCATGCACAGCTTGCTGTTGATCCTCTCCTTCAAATACTTGTTGTACACCAACAGGACGGCGATGGTTGTGACGGACACGGCCGTCGTCATCCAGTTGATCGTGTGGAAACGGTCTGCGAAATCGTAGAACGTGTGAGGCACCTGCATCATGCCCACCCGTCGGGCCACGTCCACGCCAAGCAGCTCCTTCAGCTGTGACGTGAGCACGATGACGGCCACGGACGCGGTGAAGCCTTTGACCAGCGTCTCCGACAGAACGGTGCACAGCAGCCCCAGCCGGAACACGTACATGAGCAGCTGCACGAGCCCGGCCACCATCGTGACGGCGGTGGCCACCTGGATGGCCGTGTAACCGGTCCCGGCGTCGGCCCCGGTGCCGTCGTTCGCGTACATGGTCACCACTTTGCCGGTCATCAGGCACAGGACGGACAGCACGCCCAGCGATATGTGACGGGACGTTCCCAGTAGGCTGTACACCAGCACCGGAAACACGGCCATGTAGAGGCCGACGGTCGGCTCGACGTTGCCGAGGATCGAGTAGGCCATACCCTGCGGGATGTTCAACACGGCCACCGCGATGCCGGCCATTGTGTCCTCCGCGAAGTCCTCGGACCAGCGGTAGTTGAGGAACAGCCAGTCAATGGACGGTATGGTCTTCCGCACGTAGTCCATGCACTTCCGTTTTTTCTTGGGCGGTTTCTTCGCGGCCGGCCGCCGATCTATCATGGCCGGGGCGTTGTTGTTGGCTGACAACGCGTCCACCTGGTACACGTCCCGCTGGGTGTTTATTTCCGGTTGACGATCCATCATCTCTGTTTTGGCGTCTGTAAAGCAAAAAAAAAAAATTACAAAAACCTTACAATATGTCTGTACAGTCGAGTCACACATGTTTAAAGGGAATTTTTTTTCAGCGTATAAACACGTTTGTACGAAAAATTCAATTCAATTAAATTCAAACGATTTCATTCAGCAGTATATTTCGTTTAAAAATTCATATTTGTCGAAAAAATAGTTTAATTTTAAATAAAAGCGTGGACAATTGTTAACGGTTTATTTACCTATGATCCCGTTGACGACCATTGTATTTAATAAATTAAAACCTTAAATCAGTATAGTATCTTCAAACAAATAAAGAAGAGCAATCAGGCAAACTATTGTGCTAACGTGACATTATGCGTATACTAATAATATGTTGTGTGAACTAACCACATTTCCAAATATATGTGTGTTATATACTACTCAGCATTTGTAGTTGATTTCAAATTTAGCTACGTCCAATTGATATAATATGTGAAGTGTTGATAACATAATACTGTTAATCACGTGTCACACTTTATATATTGTTCATATTCCGTATCATATCATAATAGGTAGGTATTAAAATATAATACTATAATATTATTTTGAATATATTCTATTTTGATGACCAATAAGTCAACCGAATTTTAATTCAATTTAATCGAAACTTGATATTTAAGGAAATAATAACTTACATTGTGTAACATATTATTAAATTAAAACTACATTTTCGAATTTCATTGTTGTTTATGTTCCAGCTATTTTAGATTAAAAAAGTGCTCTTGATGTGTCTTAACTTTGAAGTAGCTTTAACTTCTTTTTGGCTATTGAAACATTTTAAATTATTTAGCATACCTAAATTTTCATAAAGAGCTTGAATGAAAATTGTATTGAATTTCATAAAGGTTTAAAAAAAATGTCATAAAAAAGTTAACTGTAGAAATAATTAGTTAACAAGTGCCTTATAATACTATTTTGTTTAGATTTTTTTATCATATTTTTTTGTAAGTATTTATACTTTATTTACTTTCAATTAAACATCAAACTATATGAATAGTAAATTATTGTATTTTATCTTTGACAGAAGCTATTATAATATATTTATATCTATGTTATTTAATTTTATCAAAATATTTTTCAATAAAACTTCTTTTTCAAATAGCATAACAAGTATGTAGGTAATTTTAAAATTACATCTAAGAACATTTAATTGCATTTGCTATACTACTATCTTAAACTATACTTAAATGGAGACAATATTATGAGTGAAAAAATTAGCTAACCTGCAACCGCAAAATTGTATAACCTGGTATACTGTTATTGTATTATACTATGATTATGATGTTACAAGACTTTTTTAAATATTTTATGATGGCTTAATGTGAATTGTTATAAAATATATGACTTAAATAACTTGTTAAACTTTTATGGATAAGAAGTTTTGATAGTTAATATTTAATGAGAACATAATTAAATCTAGTAGTATATAATATTATGAAACTTAGGTAATATTAATTACGAATTCTAGAATAATGAACCATTAAAATATTTTATTCTATTATATATTTTAAAATAATAAATTATTAAAACTCACTCATTGTTGAACTACGATGAAATATGTTTAATTCTGCGTATATAATAACTAGTTACAAACGTAGGTACTTGATCATCAAAAATCTATTGAGAATATCCAACGCACCTTTGATGAATACTATTAAATGGAAACATGATGTTCCATCATTTTATATCATAATATGTAGAAGTGAAATATTTTATCTAAAATTTTCAAGTGGATTGAATTAAAATTATACTTGTGGGTATAGGTGTAGGTATCCTAGTAAGCTTATTAATATTTGTGTACTTCACCTGTAATAAAACAATACGGCTTTGAGGTAAAATTAAACATTATTTTTTTTGTTGAGTGGTTTTTAAATTGATTTTAGATAGTCATACAATAGGTACCTTCCTACATCTTGATTTTAATGATAATGATCTGTTAAATATTACTAACCAAAATTCAAAATAACTATACAAAACGTGATCATGACTTATTCTGTTAGTTAAAATTAAAGATAAGTTGAATAAAATCATATAAATATATTTGCGATGAGTGTATCATATTCGATGATTTATCAGCTACCATATTGTATGCACTACTTATTAATTATCTCATCAACCGCGTCAAGTGGCAACAATCATGATAGAAAAATAAGTTAATAGTATACTGTAATAATTATAATAAATAATAATAATAAAATATTTCACGATACAATCACAGATAAGTACCTAACTAATAAAAAAAAATAAAAACATATGCATATATTTTCAATAAATTAAATTAAATTGCAATGAACAGTTGTCATACAGTACTCAGTAGACATGTTAATGATTATTATTAAAGAAAAACCAAACAGACATTTAATATTTTTTATATTATATTATGATCAAAAAAAATTTTAAGCTGATCCAAAAGTTATAATAAGTTAAACCAAAATTGCGACAAATCGTGGAATTAATTTTGTTTTAATATAGCCACGAAACAAAATTTTATAGTTTTCCTAAATCACATAAATTATATAAACTGTAGTATTATATTATTATGCTGTCTTACATTTTGAAGGCCATTATAATAATGTGTAACTCCTGGTGTGAACTGTGAACATGATGACTGTCCAGTACCCAGTGACCAGTGTCCATATCCACAACAGCAGAAACGTGTACCTAACTACCTATAATTTTTATTGGTACCCCTAACCGTTATAACAAACCATTAATAAAACAATAATAAATGTATGAGTAACCACAGTTATAAATATTTCACACATGGGTAATTAATTACCTATAAAATATTTAGGTTGTATAATTGACAATATTGTATTACATGATACTTCAATAGTACAATATCTCTACAGGTGTAATAATAGCATGTACAATCAATAATATTACTACACTTCATATTGGTTTAATTAAATTAGAACTAGGTATTTTTATTTATCATAAAACTATTTAGTGTTAAATAAATTATACATAACACCAACAGCTCTAAAAGCGTAAACTTATCTCGAATGTGTAAGTTTGTAAAACTAGGTGTTGCATCATATGATATATAAGGTTGATGCCATCGTATTATCCTAATCAACCTAAGCTATATTATGGGTCCTAGATAAATGTACAATAAAAATTACTAACTACAACAGCAGCCATATAATATTATTATAGATTTATAACAAACATAACTAACGAGGTAGATAAAATATTATAATCTTACTAACCGGAAACTATTTTATATTATAATAATATAATCATAAATGTATTTATACCTAAATTAATGAAATTTTATTTAAGACGTGTGGCGTCCTAAAATTCGTTTATTTTACGTTCATAGGGACTATTTTTTAATTGGTGGGATCATCTAAGTGATTATTACACCATACTGCATTGATCATAATATTATTGGTGTTGTACCTACAAATTAATTTGTATGTTTCGACAAAATACAATTTTTTAGCCAAGTTACAATACTTACTATAGATATAAATATTTTAGTATTTTACATCAATACATATTCATAATAGTTTGAATAGTCTGTACCTAAATATTTCTTCCAATCCTATAATTAAATGATCCGCATTTCCAAAAATTGATTCATGCATTAGTTAAGTTCTATTATTTTTTAAATAATTCACATATCGATTCATACTTCTTAAAAATGTCTCTATATCCTTTCAATTTGTATGTTAATTAATAGGTAAATATTTATTGTTAATTTATATAAAATTTAATTAACATTTTTATAAAATCTGAGTAGAGTGAGTAAATAGGAGCTGTATAGATAACATTAGATTTGGTTAGGTATGTTGTATATATCTCAACCATTTTAGGGAAAATCAAGTTACACATCAAGTATTCATATACAAATTATATGTTTTATTATTATTTAGGTTATAACTAAAATGTAAGCAAAATAATGTAGGTAATAATAGGTACACATAATGAAAGACAAAGTACGAGACTAAAAACTTTTATCAATAACGAGGAAAAATATAATTTCTGTACGTTTTACTTGACTGTTTTTACCATATCCAAATCATACTTGATACTTCGACATTTGTATAAATTGTTAGTAATATATTTAATTTAATTTATGTTTCTAATGACAAATTTAATACCATTAACTAACCATCTGTCAAGACCCAAGACGAGTAGTATACATAAATAATAGCTGTGGGCCTGTGTGTGAACATACTACATGAACAATAACTTGACAAGTTACAAGTTGACTAGTGAATAGAACATTTTTTTTTTATAAACAATAAAACTACAAAGATATTATATCAACAGTAAATCCATATACATTATGCTTGGCATAAGTATTAATGTATATAGTGTAAATCTTATAGTCAGTATTATTTTTAATTAAGGAACAATTAATAACTAATTTCATATTTAAATTTATTCAGAAGCAATCAAATTATTTCAAACAATTTAATATGTTTATACTCAAAAGAAGATAAATTTATATATTTTCATATTATAACATAATATATAACATCGATATTAGCAATAGACTTCCTGTATTAAAACATAAAACTATAGTTCACTGTAGAACTGTACAACTAATGCGTTTGCTTGATTAAATTGATTGGAAAAAAAGCCTTGTTGCTCGATACAATATTTTTATATAGTTTATAGTATAGTATCATCTTACAATTTCTTAATTTATTCAACTGAAATCTAAATACAACAATATACTTGCTTGTGGAACGACTTTATGGGTTATTTATTTTATTATTGTTTGTTGAAACGTAAAAAAAAACCATATCTTAAATAATAAATATTATACAAAGTTATTATTTTTTTTATGATGGATTATTGTACCATATTATATAAGGATATAATATTATGTTTATTGTTTCGCTTTGTGATAACATTACTAATTTAAAAGTTCTAAGTTAACGTAGGTGAAAAAAACAAAAACAAAAAACAATTAAAACTACTATAGGTAGTGGGCGGTTAGGTGACTAAATAGCAGTAAATGCTTTCAACATTCAACATTTCGTTGACAATATTTCTGTAAACTTAACACGGGTGTTACGTGGGTCGACGATAAGTTTTAACGTGACGACGGAAAAGGAAAAAAGAAAAAGAAAAACGGAACATTAAAAGCCGTCGTCGCTGTAAGCGCGGTCGTTTTGTCACCTAACATTTTGTCGTCCGTGTAGTTAATACGTTATTACACGGAGGTGTGCGCATTGTGTGTAAGTATAAATTACAACAGCTTTGTATCAGAATCTTTATATATTGTATATAGGTACCTACATAGATACATGTATAATATTATATGGGTATTATAATATTATTCACAGTAGAGCGATATAATATATACCATTATACCTATATATTTGGAATTCCGGCCGGCCGACGACGAACGTTTTTCTTTCACTTCAGTCTATTATAATAGTATAACATAATATTACATTATTATCATAATTTCGTTTGTTTTGTGTCATATTTAATATTAATACCGATGTGGCGTGTACAAGCACCGCACGTCGCACTATATACACTCTGCGCGGCAGCCTTTGCCAAGTCGTCGGCGTTTATTCCTTCGGACGCACGTGCTCTTGGCGGAAGGGCAAGACGAATCGAAAAGGACCGTCGAAAGCCTATTATAGACGTACCTATATAATATTATTATACGCTTGTGGATCACAACGGCGAGCTCCACGTGACTTTATAACGTCTCGAGATGAGATCCGGTGCCCCCCTCCCCTGCACCACCGATGCCAGTCAGCCCCGCGAGAACTCTAAAAATAATGTAATTTAATTAATGCGATGTTTACGCAGTCGTAGTGTCCGGACTTGTTGAATGATCTATTCGGGTTTTAATGCACGGACGTGTATATAATGCATGTGTATAGTATACAACTCGTATAATAATAATAATAATCGTACTTGCTGTATAATAATAATATATATTGTATATATTATTATTATATATCTTTTGTCAGCTCATAATTCATTCTCTCCCGGTGGTGTTTTGACTGGGCCGTCACCGTCGTCGTCCGTCGTGTTCCGCGCAGACACATAATAATAATATACACGATGCGCACGCCATCCTTCACCCTGCCCCCCCTCCCATGCTGCCTGGACCCTGCTCGCCCTATCTCATTGCGTTTAACCAAATACACACGATAATATACACAAACACGCCGGAGAACCACACCATAACGGTGCTACTCGAGAGGGTGCTGTATAGGCTATACACGAGACCATCCGGAGTTGTACTATAAATATTTACCTTACGCGGCCGCCGCCGTTAAAGCGCTCGGAGACTTTCGTCATCGCCCACACACGTAGAGACGGTCCCTCGTGTAAACAGTTCGAAACCAATATAATAATAATAATAATAATATATATATGTAAATCGAAGCGGTCGGCGCAAAGCTTACACAATATACATTTATACATATATATATATAGGTACGTGCGCGGTCAGCTCCGACGGACGTGTAGGTATAATGTTATTATTTATCGCGTGGAGAGGCGTTTGCGAGTGGACAAACCGCGCGAAGTAGGTGTGTATATATAGTGACTATCCTGTATAGTATTGCTGCAACAGGTACAGTCGGGCAGGAGTCACGACTGGACTGTGAAAATCGTATTAATGTTGATATTATATGGTATACGCGGATCTGCAGGAGGGAAACAGACGCGACTGCACTGAAAAACATACACAATCGTAAACCGTCGCAGATTTGGGAGCGAAATGGATTTTCCGACCGACATGCATCGTCGTAATACAATACTACGGAGGCCACCGCCACCGCTGCACCAGACTCTTCCTGTTCGGACGGATCGTGCCGAAGTCGTTGCATTCTACCTAAATGACCCTATAGTGACTATTCTGTATAATATTGCTGCAGCATTTACCAGATATACAACCGGACAGGAGTCACGACTGGACTGTGAAAATCGTATTAATTTTGATATTATATGGTATACGCAATACGCGGATCTGCAGAAGGAAAACAGACGCGACTACACTGGAAAACGTACACTCGTAAACCGTCGCGGATTTGCGAGCGAAATGGATTTTCCGAACGACATGCATCGTCGTAATAGAATACCATACTGAGGTCACCGCTGAACCAGACCGTCCTGTTCAGATGGATCGTGTCGAAGTCATTACATTCTATACCTTAGAGTGTTCGGCCGCGAGTACAATATACGAATAAACGACAGAAAATCATATTACTCGGCGTGTATGAGATCTCTAATACCGCTCTGACGATGGTAATATAATAATATAATAGGTAGGTAATAAAATAACAACATAGGTATTAATTATTATGGGAAAAGAGAAAGAGTTTTAATTTTTCGGAATAATATCACTGGAGCCTGCACTGCGAGCAAGTTTTTTTCTGATTTAAGATTGTCTAATAACGCAGAAAACGATCCATATAGTATGTAGTGTATTATGTTTTGGAAACATATTCCATCGCTTATTATTTACACTTTTACATAGATACCTGGTTAGAGATCAGACAGGACCGGTGTAGTTAATTACAGCTGCAGTGTTTCGTCAATAAGAATATACAGTACGAATTAAATGTTATGTTCTTTTCAAGTAGGTAACTCGAATGTTGAACCTTTAATTTTTCAACAGATTTAACTCCGATATTATTATTCCATATTATGGATTATTCATTTTGTGAACAAAAAACCTGAAATCCTAACCTCTGAAATATGATATATGTAACTATATGAATATTTGAAAACTAGGTATAAATAAATGTACTGTATTCCACTGTATTCCACTTTGTTTAAATTATTTTATTATTGTTTATGTTAACGGGTGATCAATCTTATTATTTTTTTTTTTTTTTAACCACATGAATGAAATTACTTTATTTATCAGAACAGTAAAAACTAGTATTTCATGGGTTTCAGATAACATCATTTTTCCCCGTGGTTTTAATAAAGTATAAGTATATTGTAACTCGTTGAGTTATTACTTGATAATATTTATAAATATTTATAACTCTTAATTTATATTATAAAGTCTTAAAAAAAAAAACTAAAATACGATAACCTATTATTGCGTGCTGCGTTAGTTATGATCAGCGGTTTCATTAATTTTTAATTTTATTATTTGTAATTATTTTTTATACACTATTCGGTAAATTTATTACTCTGGGAATTGATAATATAATTATATTTTCTACACATGGAAATAATTTGATTTTATCTATTTCTATAGAAATAACATATAAAGTTGTAATATAAAATAATATCTGTATTTTTGTGTGATGTACAAATAATTATTGTAAACTATAATAGAGTAGTTTATTCTGTAAGTTACCTACTATAATGAAACCTTAAATACTTAAATAATTGATATTATTACAGTTTATAATAATTTAATCGGGGGACGGAGTGGCCGAGTGGACTGACTCCGGTTCAAACCTCGGTTCACGGGCGGTATTTTTCTTTGGGCAAGTCACGGTGTCTGGAGAAGTGCCACCATCCCCCACCCGGGCATGGCAGATACCTACGGGTGCCCACTAAAAAATCTGCCAAACTGTGTAAAACGTGTTTCAACCTACAGTACCCTTCCACACAGTTAAAAACCACCCAATGGCCTAAGTTTCCGAGGGTTAATTAATTAAAAAAAAAAAAATTTAATCATTCGTTTTATAATAATTGTATGTAAAATAAATTTTATACAGTGGTCGGTTCAACATTTTCATAATATGCTGGTAATTGGTATCTATAAATTTAAAAATAAGATATAATTATTTATATTTGTAAGCATTACCTATATGTATACATGTTTTATTGAATTTTTTTACATCACAAATATATATTTTATAACTTTAATATATTATATAATTTATAATCATATTATTTCATAATAATAATTGTCATACAATAATAAATTATAAACTTCAACACTTCATTGTGGTTTTGTTATGCAATGAGTTATGAGTAATAAGTAGGTATTCTTTAAATATTGTATTGATAATATAGTCGTACTGTATTAGTAATGACTTATTACTTATTAGTTATTAATTAACGTATTATACATAATAATTAATATAGGTACTATTCATATAGAACATATAGTGATACCTATGAGTTATGATTTCAAAAATACTGTATAATAAATAATAATATAGGTAATATGTTATTTATCTTTAATTTCATGAAAGCAATTACTAATTAGGTACAAAGTTATAGTATTGACTTAAAAAAAAAAATAAAAAAATTGCTAATATAAGTTTTGCACTAAAGTGCAAATATTGATTATTCCTAAATATCCAAACACATATAATAGTGATAACAATTACTGTATAGCTGATAATTTTTATAGTAAGTGGCAAGTGCCTACACTTAAAAATAGTTGAGAATGACACTTGAAATATATCTTCAACTGCATTTAACTCAGTGTCTCAAAATGCCACCAATCAAGTAAATAGTTTCTTAAATTAAAATTAGAAATATTTCTGTTCATAATAATAACTTGTAAACATGCACACTGCAAATACTTTATCATAAATATTTGTCTTTACGTGGTAGGTACTATTCGATTAGATAATAATTAAAGAATAGTTAGATGTAGGTAATAATATTTACAATATTTTGTTATAATAGTATACCTATTCAATCAGTTGACATAACTACAACTGTATACTAATAAGATCGGAGATAGGTAATAGCATTGATTATAAATACTAGTATTTATAATTAATGCTAATAGGTAGGTACCACTTATGCCAAATTATTTTAATCTTTCCAATATTAATATATTTTGGTGTCAATTAATAAAAACTCTTATAAACTATCAAAGCATTAATTGAATTGATGCTTTTATATACCTACCCTAACTTCTCATCGCGTATGTGCGATAGATACATCTGGTGACCGAATTTTCAAGCTTGGAATGTTTTTGTAATTATTTTACCAAGACAATAATAAGTGACTTTTAGATTTTGAGAGACACGTGCAACAGATATAAGAAATAATTAATAGATATTATCACACAACGTTCCACGACAGCATTCAGTGTAAATATAATAATATAATACATACATTTTCAGTGACCTATTCATCATCTCCGCCCTCTAGACTAACATGTGTTCACTTCGGGAAGTTGGTGATTGAGCGTATGCGTGAACGATGAAGTGGTTCTAAACTTAGACAAAGGTCGTAAACACAAAATTGGCGTGATTGAAACCATACAAATATTTTGAATCAGACTCTCGAGTCACTCCAATAACGATTAAAAACGATAAAAAGAGAGACGGCAAACGACGTTTATTGAATTCTGAGTGTATACATAAAGGTACCTAATAAATTATATTATAACAAAAGCTACCGGATGTCACGATGATTTGAACATTTATAATAATAATAATAGTTTATAACATTTATTTTTTCCGCCAAATTACAATCACTACACTTTTTTAATTTTTTTGCAGTAATTTTGGTCCCTTCACGGCTTCATCACAACTGAGGAAACCTCTTATTATATTATGTAT
The DNA here is from genome assembly GCA_949089665.1 of Macrosiphum euphorbiae. Classification (NCBI taxonomy): domain Eukaryota; kingdom Metazoa; phylum Arthropoda; class Insecta; order Hemiptera; family Aphididae; genus Macrosiphum; species Macrosiphum euphorbiae. Next base: position 137,489,304 of record CARXXK010000001.1, on the reverse strand, counting down.
AGTCGTATAGATACAGGAGAAGCTGAACTATAAATGTAAGAAAAAATGTATATAATGTCTAATGATCTAAAATATTACATTCGGATGCGACGAGGACGGATCTACGCACGATCTCTAGAGAACACGTGATCACTGATGCAATAATAAGAAAATAAGATAGTAAAAAATAATATGATATAAATCAGGTAACGCGATGATAATTTTATTGTGGTTGATATTCGGCTGCAATGCGATAAATTGTATATATATATGTGACGATAAAGCAGAGTGTATGTTTTGATTTGATAAGGACGAAGAGCAAATTTCGTAAAATGGGGTGAAACGAACCGATGACGAGTATACTCGTGGCACGCATCAAAACTACGTGAGCAATAAAACTACCCCTTCCAATAACGACTGTATACGTCGTGTACTAGTGTGACACATACAAACGCACATAGTATGAGGAGTTGTGTGTGTGTGTGTGTGTGTGTGTGTGTTTGAGAGTGTCAGAGAAAGACCGGTGGGGATAGGATTTGTGGCGGGGAAGCTTTCAACGAAATGAAACCATCAACGGAAGGACACACTGATATATGTATATTGTATATATATATATATATATAGGCCAATAGCATCAGACCTCCTCTCTGAGGAAAATAACGAATATTTGCCGCAGTCTCGCGGAAAGAAAGTAATCACACCGCCGCCACCGCCGAATAAGAAAGAGCCTCGATGGGGTGTGGGAAACGCGATGGGATCGAGGGGTTGATTTATGTACGATCCGTATGTGTGGACTGCGAAGATGATAATATAACTAACGAAATCTTGTCGAACGAACGTCCTGTGGATTTTCTAACGACTATATTATAGGGTTTTTGCAGCGTACACACGTTGTTATATTTTTAGTTTATATTATATTATTTTTTATTATTATTCATCTCAGACACACATTCACAGTCACTTTTTATCCATTCAAATCATTCGTTTCTATTCTCGTGTAGGCCGAGAAACCATTATGTTGTCGGTTATGCACTACGTTTTTGTAAGAAAATTGTCTATGAGTATTTAAAATGTTTAGAATTTTTCAACAGAGTTGATAACGCGTGGTTATTATATTAATATATATTTTCTTTTGTCATAATCTTTATTTCAAGTTTCAACGGACCAGTCGTATATCACGAAACAATCAGCCTTGAGCTTGCCGTAGGACAATATGTGTCAAATGTTAATATGACTGACTATGACTCAACTGGTCGGTTCATAGTGAAACAATAATATTATGAATCACAACTCTCAAGGTATTAGTGTTTATCAAAGCTTTTTTATTGCTTTTATATTCAAATCGATTGTATACTGCATAAAAAACTTATAAATACAATAGGTATATGCTGCAGCTATCTATATAGTATCTAGAATAATTTAAAATCATACGTATATCTATTTTTGGGTTATCTAAAGTGGCCATGCATATGACATTAGAAACGATAACAAGAACGTCGAATAGCTCCGGAGCTACACAATAATAATATTATAATATTGTGTATATTGTGTTAGGCTCACGGTTAGTCGTTGTACATAATAACATTATTATTTATGCGTGTTAACTTTTAGTAAAGTTTTTGGACCACGCAATCAACTTATCTCCATGAATCATGATTATTAAATTACGGTACTACTTAAGTTTTCAAATTGTATCTGATTAAAATGTATAGACAGTCACGGAGTACCCACGGTGTAAACGGAAGCATAGAAGTAAGTATTCATTGTCGGTTATTTTATTTTTTTCAACTGTTAGTTAATGAAAATAACTAATAAGGATCTGCACGCGTATTGTGTGACGAGTTGTAGCAGTAAAGAGCTTAAGCTTTTTAACAGTTCAGACGCATTACCTTAATTGAATAAATATATTTATAGAATGCGTGGTCGTCGGTTACAATTTTAGTAGACTATAAAAATCCCTTCCGAGTTCTGACGAATCACTACCGTAAATATTTAATTTATAAACACACTATTCGACAAACACATATGATTTTAGACACAACTTAGATTTTGGTAATTGAATTGAACTATTATGACACTATATTGTTATAAATTATGATATGTCACATGGAGCTTTCCATATTGTATTATACCTATTTTTTATTTTTATATAACTTAAACTATACTTCTAAAGTATAATATATTATAGTTTTTAGCTATTACAGTAAGTTAGTTAGCTACACTATTTAACCAAACCATTTTCAAAGCGATACATACAAACATATAATGTACCTATCCGTCGGAACAAGAAACGTTGATAATAAATGTATAAAATATGACATAATCTCATAACTGATATATATTAATATTATTTATTTTGTATTAATTCATTAATGGAGTTGTTTCGATCGTGAGCCATGATAATTTATTAGCCGGGTTTAATATAAACGTCCAGTTACCCTTAAATCCATCACGTGATTTATGTACGTTCGATACTAAGCTAAAGAAATGTTTGTTAAATAAACGTTCCATATTATTATATATAACGCCGCAAGCCACTCGTATCTAATAATATTGTGTTCGTAATAATTGATAATAGTATTTTATGAGTTATTCGATTTTATAATAATACCTCCGCCTCGTGTATAATCATTAAAACAATTTATATGGACACAAATTGGTTGACGGGCATTTTCTTCCTAACTATTTTTATTCATGAGAGACATTTCCTTCCCGACATGGATCATTTTCTCCTCTTGTATATAAGTGTATTTTACATACGGTTATTTGTGGACTGAATTATGTATCTATAAATACGGCGCCTGACTATTTACAATCTCAAAATAATAATTAAGATTTCTAAGCGATAACTACTAAAAATATGAATGAGGTTGTAGATGTTGGAGACGCTCGATAAGTAATACAAATTAGAAGATGTAATTAAATTTTACGACAATACTACACTGCAGTTACTGTTGAGTACCTACCTATTTTGTTACTGTTCCGTCTTTCTTTTAGAAATATTATTTAGTTTTGATGATATAAAAATATTGAGATATTGCACAATATTGGCAGTATTCTGCAAAGTATACGTAGGTAGGTACCTAGAGGCTATAAATAATTATTATAAGAAAGACCTCTTTAAAATGCATATTTTATAAAATCCTTTCTTGGACATCTAAAGCTTTAAATGAACCACTAATCCAAATTTCAAGTTAATACGTTTTGTATAGTTTTTGAGAAGTAGCGATCAGTGAGTGAGCGGCTATATAGATTGTTACTGGTATAGTTATAATGTAGGTACAGTCGTTGCCAGATAAATTGAGCAGGCGTCGGCGGCGCGATAACGGAAAACCAGTGGTTCTCCGTATTTCAATATTATTAGTTATTACCGAAAATACATCAATAAACCAACAATTGTTACAAAAAATATTTTACGATATTAATTTAAAATTGTTTGCACTGAGCCGGGTTCGAACTGGTGAATGCGCGCGTCGTAGCCAACTGTGTGACCTATGCACCACACTGCCAGCAACTAGTTTGGGCTACACTTACTGAAAAGCGCCGCCGCCGCCTGCTCAATTTATCTGGCAACGACTGTAGGTGCCTTAATACCTAATTGGAAATGTCCAAATTCAAGCAGAAAATGTTCCAAAACTCGGGGAGAAAATGTCCTACATTCATTCAAATTATTTGTCAAGCACTCGAGCGCATATTATAATATTATATATACCTATCAACGGTGACGTATAATAATATCATAATTGGATCGGTAGTTGTTGTATTCGCGTATATTATATAAGTGTCTGTTGTCGGAAAACTTTATAATCTTCGCGACGAAAAACAGCGATTCGGGACGGTGTACAAGATGAAAAACAACCATCGGAGGAAACGCGCCACTCGTTTTCGCGGTTATAATAATAATAATAATAATATCTTGTACAACAACGATCGATATTTATTATGGTGTTATAACGTTGTCTATCAAACGAAAGGGAGAATGACGATTTACCCCTGTTCTTGGCGCCCATTCAAACGTCCCAACATAATACGCCGCCGTGTGTCTAGATGCGGCGAATTCTACTTGAACCACAGCCAGATAACTATGTAATTAAAACTAGTTTATTGTATTAGCATAAATCTTCAAAGCGTGTGTCGTTGACGTGTGTTTTGCCTGTGTACTCTGAATTGTAGTGCGTATATGTATAGTTAGCCAGAAATGTCGTTTTGTCGGCCAAAGACACTAAAAATCGACCGTCAAGTCCATTGTTGACCGTAATGAATTTAATCCGTTTTCTATATACACACACATAGCCACGCATAATAATATTTAGCACCACATTCATAATATCCATCTCTATTGGTTTTCATAATATACTGCAAAACGATATAACACACTGCGAGATATCAAAAGAATAATATTAATTACCGGACAAACTTCTCGGGCACGTTCAATATAAAATATATGCTATACTTAAGCCAACTAGGAAGCTGCATATTGTATCGTTAACATTTTTCAAAAATTATATTTTATTTTGTCAAAAAGTGCTCAACTAATAATAGTTACTATATAGGCTTAAAAATACCGACGCTGCAGTGTATCTTAATATATACCTACATAATAATAATATTATGTTATAATATATAATGTGTATCATGTTTTAAATAATTATAATAGGCTGTGACACGCAAAGTTCTCGTTCTCTTACAAAATCCGTTTTATCTATCAAATCGTCAAGAACAATACTAGTCGTCGGGGCATGCGCAGTGTCTAATGCGTTTAGAGGTTCGATCGTTTCTCGTTTCTCGTTTAGTGTATATTATATTTTATAATGGGTACGATCGACGATAGACGGTTTTATCCCATTTCGGATCGTTTTCAATGACGACGATTGATATTGAATAGTATACCAAACAGTTTACGTCTGATCACACCGATGAACCGACTAATTTATATACAATATATACAACGACCGGTCTTTACCACTATTTATTGTATTACCCGTAGTTTGCGCAGTTCCTCTGATACGTATAGTCACCTACAATCACTGTAATATTATAATTTATAATATATACTGTAATATTGTTCTCGGGCCTTGGGGGTCGATTGTTCCGGAACAAATTGCACGGGAATAATAATTTTTGTCGTCGATAAGCCATCGTCGACTCTACCGCCGAGCCCGTCGTTACAACTCGTGCCAATATATTATATAACTGCGGCTAGGGACCGAGAATTTATTGCTACACGTCGTCAGGCCAATTGTTTTACCCGTTGACACGCGCGACCGCGGTGCAAAATATCTGTTATTTGTGCGACAGGCCGCGCACGGGAGGTGACACTTCGGCGGCTGCGGCAGGCGTCGTCACGCGCGCAGACTTAGCTTTGGTCGGCTCCGTGTACAAACGACAGCGTTTTGAAAAATGTGTGTCTACGGCAGTCGTCTTGCCTCGTTTGCCAGCTGTAGTCATTTAAGTTACCAGTTACCACCAGTATACAGAATATGTGTTTTTGCGGCGTTAATCGGCCACCGCCGCTCAGTTAGGCAGCGTGTGTGTGTGTGTGTGTGTGTGTGTGTTTGTGTGTCTATACTATAAAAGTAACATAATATATAGTAATTCGAGTAGTCTGGCAACACGCGATGGCCTCGTGACCCTTGAACAAAAAGCAAACTGTAATCGTTTTTGTCGTACACTGGTGCTCCTCGCAACTTTATAGAAGTTCAGAGGAGTATACTACCCGTGGAATAACTGCGGTGTTATCGTACGCCTGCGACAACCGTCGACTTAAGTCTTAATAATATATAGAGAAATCTTTGTAAGACCGTTTTTATAAATACGCTGCAGATTTAAAGGTTTAATTTTAAGATTTCTAATTTGTAATATCAATAACCTTCCCAAAGTCAATAGAAATTCAAGTGTAATGCCGTGGATACTGTTTTTTATGTCATTCAAACAGAAAACAATAATTTCAACGCACAAGTACACACTTTAATATAAGTATTAAAATCGATATCAAGCAGTTTAGTCTTAACACCATTTAAATACATAGGTATTTATTAGTTTTTACACACTGACATCATCGGTGTATTTATAGGTTTTTTTGCCAGATGCCAATTTTCAAGATGATCGAACTTTAAACAATATTATGCTCCTTTATCCTATGTTATAGAAACCAGGAAGTCACATTATGTGTAGACTGTAGGTATACCAAATCATTAATCAAAGTATCAAAGAGCTATGAAAATACAATTTCAGTGTGCACCCCTTTCGATTTAGCGTTTACTCTATATTAACGCAGTCGTATTCAGCAGAATATTGCACTCTTCATACAAGCACTTCATTTTGGCGCAGAATATTAATCAAAACTTAGACACGTCATATTCAATAACAATTCATTGAGGTTTAATCAGTATGAACGAATTAGTATTTAGCATATTGTTCATTGAATTGTTTTGGACTGATTCATGCATGCATATTACGTATATTACATTATTACAACACTACTCGTAACATCGTTACACATTGTGCCACTGCACTGATGTATGATGGCAATGTTTAAAAATGAAGGTTAGATGAACAATGATTTCGTACAATACATGTACCTACATCACCACTTTTTCACAAATTGTAAACAAAATAACTAAAATTTTAATTGTTTGTCACATATTATTAGTGACAAATATATAATTCTGACCTATCCATAATTCCACCAAATTTGAATGGACATGGACCAGTTTCTCTTGTAACAATTTTGAATTTTAGGATCAGTTTACCATTTGCGCCTCTTATATTTTACAGTAAACCAATATTGCGCTTAGCTTTTAGTTTTACCTTCAGACATGAAACTTATGTTTTTGTACAATACAATTCCATCAACATTGATTTATACATAAATTGTGTAGGTTTATTCAAACAATTTTAAATGTATATTATATTGATGAATTGATTACTGAGTGACTAGTTAAATCTTTGTTGATTTCTAAAAATAGTAATACCTAATATTATTTCATTTAAAATATCAATAACTGCTAGTGCTGATGGTTATTGTATATGTATGTACAATGTATAGCTATATGTATAGCAGTCTTGTAAAGTACTTGAGTAAAAGTATTTTAGTAAAAGTATTCAAATACTTTTTAAGAACTCAAATACGTATTCTAAGAACATATAAAAAAAAGTACCTACTTGGGCACAGTATTTGAATACTTTTTTGAAAGTATCTGTATTTAAAATCAAATACTATTTTAAATACTTTTTTCGTCTTACTTTATTTACAGGGACTTCAAATTTAAATAAAATAATGCAAATTTGAAATTGCACAACATTTTTATTTATATACTAAATATCCATTTAATTGAATGTAATATGTATAGTCCGTCTATTTCCTAATAAAATTGGAAATACCTTTAATCGAACTAGGTATATAATATAAAACATAATGATAGTCGATAGTTAATATATTATATCTATTATTATATTATATTTTTTAATTTTTAAACTAGTTAGTGCTAATATAAAAAAATAATTCAGTTTACTAATGAATCGATTCATCTATATACGATTAAAGATGACCTTATTAAGGTCATTAGGCCAAAGTAAAAATTAAAACACATTAAAAAAAAAAAAAGTATTTGAAAGTATCTTTTTAAAAGTATTTGTATTTGTACTTAAATACTTTTGAAAATAAGTACCGATCTGTATCTGCACTTGAATACTTTTTAAAAGTATCTTTTACAAGACTGATGTATAGGTCCATTGTACAATTTTTATTTATTTTTATTATATTTTATAATAAGTGTTCACTATTCTATAGTTTTGTTTTATGTAAAATAACTTAAGAAAATAATAAATATTATTTTTCCATATTTTAAATTTAAATTACCAACGGCTGTTATTTATCGCAATATTGGTCTCTCAATCCTGAAAATTATGTACTTAAAATGTTTTGAACGTAATAGATAATGTCTATTTGAAATGGTCATTTTAAGGCTTCAAGTAAACTCCCACAGTCCCACTCGAAGTGTATCAGTATCATAATTACAGTGATTACTGCAGACTACTACAGTGATCACACAGGTGCAGATATAATTTATTATTTTATGATATCGCCAAAATAATACATACACAATTTTATTGTTACGATTTCTCATTTTTTATAATATTGCGTATATATTTAATAAATATTCGGACGTCCTGCGTTCTATATAATATCTTTAATATTTCCTTACACAATAAATGTATAAGATATTGATACGGTGCGTCCGGTTGGACGACCCGTGTCGTAAATGAAATAACAATTGTGTGCTCGATAATCAAGTTGTTCTATTGCTAGGTTAAATTATAATTTATATTTACAATATTGGGACAAGTAAAGCGTCGATTTGTGCCGACCGGACTTAAATAAGTGAGTCGGCACAATCGGAGGCGCTTGGGTATTGTGGTCGGACAAGTGTCGGACCCTATCTTCACAAGTGTTTTTATAATGATTTATATAAGTTATACAATATGATCGGCTAGGAAGCCGGCCGTCGTCGGTGCAGACTTAAGTCAAGCGGCACCCCGTCGACGAACCAGACTTGGGTCGGACAACTTAATTAAGTGCCGAGGTTGGGGTCGTGGTGGCCCTGAAAAGGGCCTTTTAATGTTGTCACGCCGTGAGTGGTCGGCCTATCCGGTGATCCCGTAGGCTGGGGTGGTTGAGTGGCGGTCGGGCGGCCTCGTCACGGCAAGAGTACACTGACACTGGTCTCTCCCCGTTGAGCGGCAGTCACGGGGTCGGTTGGTTCTGACGATGATGGCGTTGTTGATCGACCGATCTTTGTGCCCGTAGCTAGGTGGTCGACGGGTCGTTATTGTTCGGCAGTTGAATGACGTTTACAGCCGTGGAGCGGCGTCGTTGTCGATATGCGTCGGTATGATGATATACGCAATCGGGAACGGCGGGAACGTCGGTGGTCTGCGGTCGAATGGCGCTGGTAGCCGTGGAGCGGCGTCGTTGTCGATATGCGTCGGTATGATGATATACGCAATCGGGAACGGCGGTGGTCTGCGGTCGAATGGCGCTGGTAGCCGTGGAGCGGCGTTGTCGTCGGTCTTCGGCGGTCGATTTCTGGTCCTGGTCTTCTTGCTATCGGAACGTTTCTTGGAGATGTTGATAGTTTGAAGGATTGAAGTGGACTGACTAGATTATTGCTATTGCTATGGGTGACGGCCTGTGGCCTAATGGGAAGTACCAGACTTATGTCTTTGTCTTCCTGTATGATGTAATTCTCGGAGTTTTGGCTTGTTTATTTAGGTGTTATTTTTTGAAGTAGAAAGGTCTTGATTTACATATAGGGTCTTCTGGGTCTGGTACTCCTAATTTTTGAATGTGTGGGTAGAGGGATCTTGTGTTTTTATTAAACATTATCGTAGTGGCTTTCCTGGCATCTTCCTCTATTGACGGGATTTTAGTTATTGCGAGTAAGGATTTGTTTGACTGGTATGGTGGAATGGCTGTTATTGATCTTAGTCCTACGTTTTGCACGGCTTCGATCTTCTTCCAGTTTGACCTACTAATTTTAGGCCCCCATGCAGGTGCGGCGTAGAGGAGGATGGGCCTTATATATATTTTAAATAGAGATAGTCTTGCATTAATTGGGATATGGCTTTTGCTATTTAGCAGCGGATAGAGTGCCGCTCTTGATCGTTTGGCCTTGTTAATTATGTCCTCAACATGATTGTGGAGACTTAGGGACTTGTTTAATGTTACTCCTAAATATTTTGCATCTCTTGACCAGTTGATTTCCATGTTGTGGATCGTAATTTTCTTTAATTTAGTTGTTGCTTTCGTTCCAAAGAGAATTGCAACTGTTTTGGAAACATTTAGTCGTAATCTCCACTGAGTGAGCCATCTCGTTGTTATGTTTATTTGCCGTTGTAGTCTTAGTATAGCGTAGGTAGCGTTTTTGTTGCTAGTGTGAAACATAGTGTCATCCGCAAACAGAGATGTTGATACCTGTGGTTCGGAAGGTAGGTCGTTGATGAACACGGTATACAATAGTGGGGATAAGCATGAGCCCTGCGGAACGCCTGCTTCGATTTGCCTTGTTGTTGACTGGTGGTGGGATATCTTGATAAAGAATTGTCTATTGGTCAGGAATGATTTGATGAGTTTTACCAAGTTAATGGGTGTTCTCGTACCGAGGAGTTTGTGTATAAGACCGTTGTGCCATACCCTGTCGAATGCTTTTTCCATATCTAAGAATAGTGCTGCAGTACGCTGTTTTCGGCCTTGGCTGACAGATAGGTCGTCAATTAGTTTTGTTAGTTGTAGTGTGGTGGAGTGTCCTGTTCTGAAGGCATGTTGTTCTGGACGAGGTTCAATATATTTTTTCAGTCGGAACAAGATTAATTTTTCGAGAATTTTTGACATTGTATTGAGTAACGATATTGGACGATAGTTTTCTGGAGCCGAGTGGAGTTTTCCTGGTTTAGGAATCATAATTACAGCTGCGGTTTTCCAGTATTTCGGAAAGTATGAGTATCTTAGACATGCAGTGTATATTCTGGCAAGAGTTATAATTGATGAGCTGGGCAAGTTTTTAAGGGTGGTATTGGTTATTTGATCCATGCCTGGAGCTTTGGCTTTTGGTAGTTTCTTGATGATATCTAGGACTTCATTTGGAGTGATATAGTCGTTGTTTGGTGTTTGGTCGTCGTTGATTATTTGGATGGAGTGTTCCACTTCTTTGTTTGGAGGACCTGGATTATTTGAAAATTGAGTACTCATCGTGTCCGCAAAAAGTTCAGCTTTCAGTTTTTCGTCAAAGATACGTATTCCACTTGTTGTTTTCAGTGGAGCGCATGCCGGTTTTTTCCGTAGTAACCTGCGGTTTAGCTTATAAATTGATTTGTCTTCGAAATTTAAAGTCTGAGTAAAGGTATCCCATTCTTCTTGCCTGTGGGTCTGTAATAGTTTTTTAACATTGTTGATTTGTGCGTTGTACATTTTCTTGTATGTTGGGTCATGGGTTTGTTGCCACCGTTTCCTTAGGATGCGTTTAGTTTCTATTTCTAATAATATTTCCGGTGAGATGGGTGTCCTGTTTGGTTGATTTAATAAGGAGGAATTGTTTGAAAGAGCTTTTTGTATGGATTTTGTTAGTTTCTCGATATTGTCTTCAATCTCCTTTGACTAGATTGTCGAGAGTGTCCGGTATTTATACCCTTTTCGACAATCTAGTCCATCGTTGATTGGTCCGCGTAATATGTTTTAGACGAGTGAAAATCACACCGTTGAACGGACATTCCTATCTATCATGTGTGATTTTCACTCGTCATATCGTGTCCTTTTTTCAATCGTTTTTACTTGGTGGGTGTTTGTTCCGTAACAATACCCCCCCCAGATTTGTGCTGGGGTGGGAATCACTCAGCACAAATTTTCATTCGTGCGGAACAAATGTGTCCGTGTGTGTGCCGCTTTGTATGCAGCTGTATTAACTTAATGAATGATGATTTGATTGTGACTTTGCTGATTTATACATTTTGTTTCGTGACGTTGTGTGCGTTTTGATTGGTCCATCCGACTGACCAATCCTATACATGATATTTATTGTTGGCAATTGTTTGGTCTGTAATACGGACGAATTTCAGAGATGTTTGTCAGCTGTTGTTTGTCCGTTGTCGGGTCTCGTATTACTAATGTATTCTGGCTTATTATTTCTACTACCTCGTACGGCCCGTTGAAAAGGTTGAACAGTTTCCTTACTTCCCCGTGTTCTGCATTTGACTGTTGGTGGTTTTTTATAAGTATCTGTTGTCCGACTTCGTATTTGTGTATATACGGGCAACCATTATTTTCATTGTTCGATGGGATCTCATATTCTTCATTTTTCGTTAGTTCACTTGCAGTGATCATGGACGTTAAATTACTTTTTTTTTTGTGCGGTTGTAGTCTTATGTTTTGCTTGACATATGATATTCGTTTTATGTGTTTTTCGGAAATGACGGGATCAGTAGCTATTGGTCTTCCACCACCATAGCCTCCCCGTATAAGTTTTTTGTATCGTCGTCGATAATGTTTGCCTCTCCCTCCTCATTGGCTGACTCGTCATTTGTGTCATCGTGTGTTACGAGGCATCTGATTGTTTTTGTATCCTGCGCTGATGTATACTGTGTTTGTCCACTTGTCCCATGAGCTGATTGTCGCAGACCTGATTGTTGAGTGCTATTTTGTTGTATAGACCCCGTATGTGCAAATCGGTCCCTAACTTGCTGCGAATTATTGCCATTCGTGTTACCGTACCGACTAGTGAATGGTTGTTTATAAGTTGTCATTTGCTGATCGGTACTGTTCTGTTTGTTATAACTATTTTCTAATTCTCCCAACTTTTCCCATATATTAAGGAACTTTTTCTCTTGCGTTGTCTGTATGTAAGCCTGAATGGCTATAGGGAAATGCTTTGTTATTAGGTTAATGGCTTGTAATTCGTCCATTTTTGGAGAGTCTAGATGCTTAAGCTCTGTCATCCAATAATTGAAATGTTCCTGGAAATTATTGTCTATTGGTTTTTTTCCTGCTTCCGTGCACTTTATAAATGTGTCCCATTGACGGTCTTCCGAAAAGAAGTGTTTCAAAAACAGTGTCTTAAACGTATCTTCGTTCGGTACCACGTCTTTGATCATGGTGAACCATTTTGCAGCCTTTCCTCTCATGCAATTTTCGATTGTAACTATTCGATCAACTTGGGTGATGTGTTTGTGCAATAAGTACGAGTTCAGGTTTTTCAAGAATTGTTTCGGGTGCTCGCTCGGTTCGCCACTGAAAGTTGGCATTGTTAGTTCGACGTTGCTTGCCCTTGTACTTGCGTTGTCTTGACTCGCTGTTTTTACCAATTGGATGTCCCTCTCACGTCTTGCTGCTTCGATCGTTATTTTTGTATCCGTGTCATTGATTAGTTGTTTAATTATATCCGTAGCGTCTCGTAACTCCCTAGTTAGGTTTTCGAGTGCGGTGTTCTGAGTATTTACTTTCTCCTGTAGCAGTTGCATCGTGTCTTCCAGTTGCTGGATCCGATCTGCCTGCGTATTCTTCACCATTTTGTCGGTGGAATCTCGGAGTCGTGGCCTTCTTGCCACTGGTTGGGCGCCAGTTGATACGGTGCGTCCGGTTGGACGACCCGTGTCGTAAATGAAATAACAATTGTGTGCTCGATAATCAAGTTGTTCTATTGCTAGGTTAAATTATAATTTATATTTACAATATTGGGACAAGTAAAGCGTCGATTTGTGCCGACCGGACTTAAATAAGTGAGTCGGCACAATCGGAGGCGCTTGGGTATTGTGGTCGGACAAGTGTCGGACCCTATCTTCACAAGTGTTTTTATAATGATTTATATAAGTTATACAATATGATCGGCTAGGAAGCCGGCCGTCGTCGGTGCAGACTTAAGTCAAGCGGCACCCCGTCGACGAACCAGACTTGGGTCGGACAACTTAATTAAGTGCCGAGGTTGGGGTCGTGGTGGCCCTGAAAAGGGCCTTTTAATGTTGTCACGCCGTGAGTGGTCGGCCTATCCGGTGATCCCGTAGGCTGGGGTGGTTGAGTGGCGGTCGGGCGGCCTCGTCACGGCAAGAGTACACTGACACTGGTCTCTCCCCGTTGAGCGGTAGTCACGGGGTCGGTTGGTTCTGACGATGATGGCGTTGTTGATCGACCGATCTTTGTGCCCGTAGCTAGGTGGTCGACGGGTCGTTATTGTTCGGCAGTTGAATGACGTTTACAGCCGTGGAGCGGCGTCGTTGTCGATATGCGTCGGTATGATGATATACGCAATCGGGAACGGCGGGAACGTCGGTGGTCTGCGGTCGAATGGCGCTGGTAGCCGTGGAGCGGCGTCGTTGTCGATATGCGTCGGTATGATGATATACGCAATCGGGAACGGCGGTGGTCTGCGGTCGAATGGCGCTGGTAGCCGTGGAGCGGCGTTGTCGTCGGTCTTCGGCGGTCGATTTCTGGTCCTGGTCTTCTTGCTATCGGAACGTTTCTTGGAGATGTTGATAGTTTGAAGGATTGAAGTGGACTGACTAGATTGCTTTGCTTTGCTTTGGGGGGATGGCTAAGCCGTGAAACTATACCAGGCTTTTGCCTCTACTAGTGGATGGAAGTTTAGGAAGGTGGTTTTAAATTTGTTGGTCAGCCCATGTCAAAGGGTAGGGTTTGATTCTACACTTTGTGGACGGTGGGGTGTGAGATTTCCCTAAGAGTCGGATGTGGGAATGAGTAGAGAAAGAGTTTTTGTAGAACATCGATTTAGATTGGTTATGAATAGAATTTTTGATTGAATTGAAATTTGCTGATTTTAGGAGGACCGAATTTTTAACGATAGTGGGCATACCCGTTATCGTGCGAATGCCGATGTTTTGGACAGATTCGATACGTCTCCAATGTGAGGGACCGATGAAAGGAGCCCAAGAGGGGCCAGCATAAGAAAGAATTGGAGAGACGTAGAGTTTTAGAATATTGAGCTTTGAACATTTTGGGACAGGGCTAGAACGGTTGAGAATGGGGTAAAGAATTCCGCGGACGCGAGTGGCTTTTTGGTGATGTCTTGAACGTGTTTGTCGAAGGTGAGTTTGCGCCCTATTGTAACGCCGAGGTATTTGGCATGATTGGACCAAGTCACTGGATGGTTGTCGAGTAGTAGTGGTGGGATGTGAGTAGTATTGGAACGTCCGAAAAGAATACCTATTGTTTTGGTAGGGTTTATTTTGATTTTCCAGCGATGAAACCATGTGGTAGCTAGGTTGAGTTGGTGTTGTAATTGTATGGCTGCACGTTTCGGGTTTTTGTCGAAAGTAAAGAACATAGTGTCGTCAGCGAATAGTGAGAGGTGAGCTTTAGGAGTTGTTGGTATGTCGTTAATGTAAGTCAAGTAGAGAGTAGGTGAAAGGCAGGATCCTTGAGGGACGCCTGCGAGTATGTGTCTGGTGGACGAGAACGAGTCTTCGATTTTTGTGACAAAAGTGCGGTCAGTAAGAAAGGATTCGATGATTTTAACGATTTCAGTCGAGATGTTGAGTTGGGACAGTTTGTAGAGGAGACCGACGTGCCAAACCCGGTCAAAGGCTTTTTCCACGTCAAGGAAAATGGAGGCGGTGTTTACGTTGTCGTTAAAGTTCTGACTAAGTTGGTGAGTAAGTTTGGTCAGTTGTAGAGTGGTAGAGTGTTCAGGTCTGAAGGCAAATTGTTCTGGGCGGATTTTGTCTCGAAGATTGGTTTGAAGGTGAGATAGGATGATTCGTTCGTAAATTTTTGATATGGAGGAGAGTAGAGCGATAGGTCGGTAATTTTCGGGAAGTGTGTGATCTTTACCCGGCTTGGGGATGGAAATTATTACTGCTTTTTTCCAAGCACGTGGAAAGTAGCAAATTCTGAGGGAGCAATTTATAATTTGTGTTAAGGAAAGTAGAATGTTATTCGGTAGAAATTTAAGAGCAGTGTTGGTGATGAGATCGTCACCAGGGGCTTTCTTTTTGCGGAGGGTGTTTATGATTTTTTGGATTGTGCCAGGAGTGGTGAATAAATTAGATTTTGTGATATTTATGTTTCGAAGCGAGTTGGAGTGGGCAGAAACTTCTGGAAGGTCGGGACCAGGGTTTGGTTGGAATTGGAGTTCGAGAGAGTCGGCTATCAACTCGGCTCGATCGATGGCCGGAAAAACTAGACCGTTGGGGCCGGTAAGAGGGTGGGATGCAGGACGTTTGTGGAGGAGACATTTGTTTAGTTTGTATATGGAACCGTCCTGATGGTCAAGAGAATTAAGAAAAATGTCCCACTGGTCAGTTTTGTGAGTTTCGAGTAAAGTTCTGATTAGTGAGATTTTGGCGTTAAGTTGACGTTTGGTAGTCGGGTCACGGTTTCTTTGCCATTGGCGGCGTAATTGGTTTTTCTCAGTTATTTCAAGTTTTATGTAGTCGGGTAGTAAAAAGGAAGAGTTTTTGTGTTTAGGGGTAAATACGCTAGCTTCGATCGCGTGTTGTATGTTTTTGGTGAGAGTATCAATTGTCAAATCGATTGACTCACTGTTGATGGTCGGTCGTTCAGTTGGGTTTGGTAAGTTGGATAGAATTGTCTTGTATTTTGTCCAGTTAATGAAGCGGTTAGTCGTTGGAGGGGACGATGATACCGGAGTACACAAGGTCTCCAGAAGGATAGGGTTGTGGTCAGAAGATAGCTCGTTGAGGTTGTCGATTTGAGTAGGATAAGGTAGTCGAACGAGTGCGATGTCAAGTATGTCAGGTCTGTATCTAGCGTTTGTCGGGAAGTGTGTGGGGGATGAGGGAGCAGTGATGGTATAGTCCGATTGTTGAACGTGGTCAAAAAGTACGCGACCGGCAGCGTTTGTCGAGTGGCTATACCAGAGAGGGTGTTTGGCGTTGAAGTCACCTGCAGAGATTTGCCATTCGGCACTTTGGGTCAACAAGTCCAAGTCGTGAGACGTGAGTGTTGCACCTGGTGGTTTGTATACCGCTGATACAAGGACTTCGTGGCCGTTTAGTTGGATGAGGACAGAAGAGGTTTGAATGAGTGTGTTAAGAGTTATAGGTTGGTGAATGATGCGTCGGTGGATTAGAACAGCCGTGCCGCCGTGAGCAGGCGAGCCGCGGACGGGCGGCAGGTCATTCCTGTATGTGAAGAAATTTGGAATGTGAAGTTTGGAAGAAGGTGGTAGATGGGTTTCATTTAGTAAGATTATGTCAGTTTTCAGTAGGAGTGCGAGGGAGCGTAGTTCGTTGAGTTTGTGTTTGATACCGTTGGAGTTCCAAAATAGGATTTTTAAGTTATTCATTTTGGGGCGAGAGTATGGACAGGAATGTTTTGATCGTTGATTCTATGAGGGTTTTCGGATCATGATTATTGGATATTGCAGTCAGTAGGTTGGTGAGCAGGTTTAGTATCAGCGACAAGTTTAGTTGTGGGACTGGAGAATTTGAAGAAGAGTGCGCTGATTTTGATGTTGCTGCGGAGTATGTCAATGTAGTGTTTTGTTTAGGGTGAGGTGGTGGAGGAGGGGGGGTTGAGATTGGGTGCGAGGATTTATTTTGAACGAAGTCTTGGGTTGGAGTTGGAGATACCTGCTGTTTCTGGGCCATGAATTGGGGGCAGCCACGAAAGTTTGCCGTGTGTTGGCCGCCACAGTTGCAGCATGTCGGAGGTTGCTCGAGAGTTTTTGGACAGGCGTTTGCATTGTGGTTACCGGCGCATTTTACACATCGCGGCGGATGACCACAGTTACGTGAACCATGGCCAAAGCGTTGACATGAAAAGCACTGGGCCGGGCCGGAGGGTTTGAGGGGTTCAACTGAGATTTGCAAGTAAAACAAATTTGTGAGAAGAAATATGTCCTTAGCAGACGGATTTGCGGCGATGTGCACTACACATATCGGCATAGGTTTTTCGGGGGTGCCAAAGCGGCGGACGTAGTTCACGGAGTAACCTAGAGTAACTAACTCGTCTTTTAGTTCGTCAGTTGATATATCAGTCGGAATGCCCTTTAGAACGACTTTTACAGAACGTTCCTCGGGGAGGGAAAAAGTGTGGAATTCGGTTCCCAGGTGTAACAGAGTCTTTTGGATCAGGCGGAATTGGGTAGTATCGGCTGCTCGTAGGGTTACCCGGTCGCCGGAGGATTTTGCTGATAGAGAGCTCGGTTGCAAGTTTTGGATTGAATAGATGGTGGGCGCGGCCTTCCGCCAGGAAGCGGAACTCAGTATGATAGGTGGAGGTCTGGAGACTGAAGGAGTTTTGGACGGAATTTGAGTGGCTGAGAGTGAGGTGTTTACTGAGTGTACGGAAGTAAGTGATGATAGGGAGTGGTGGGTTGAGGTGCTAGAGTCGGAGAAAGAGTCTAGGGTTTCAGAGTCGGAAGCACTGGAGTTAGATTGTATTGGGGAAGGGGGAGCCGAACGTAGTTTTGGTATTTTCGGAGGTGGTTTGGTCGGGGGGTCTCCGACCTTCCTACGCTTGTTGTTCCTGGTCATTTCAGGTGGTGTGGGATGGTGGGGAGGGGATGGGATGCTGACTAGATTGTCGAGAGTGTCCGGTATTTATACCCTTTTCGACAATCTAGTCCATCGTTGATTGGTCCGCGTAATATGTTTTAGACGAGTGAAAATCACACCGTTGAACGGACATTCCTATCTATCATGTGTGATTTTCACTCGTCATATCGTGTCCTTTTTTCAATCGTTTTTACTTGGTGGGTGTTTGTTCCGTAACAATATTCGTGATTAATAATTTTATTCTATATAATTTTGTGGAAGCGAGATGTTACTAGTACTTAAGACAGACAATTGCATTAAGTTATTATGGTTAGTCGTAAATCCGTTCAATTTTAAAAGGATTCACAGATCTTTTATGCAATTAAAAAAAAA
Organism: Macrosiphum euphorbiae; assembly: GCA_949089665.1. Classification (NCBI taxonomy): domain Eukaryota; kingdom Metazoa; phylum Arthropoda; class Insecta; order Hemiptera; family Aphididae; genus Macrosiphum; species Macrosiphum euphorbiae. The sequence goes on along the minus strand of CARXXK010000001.1, from coordinate 137,470,929 downwards.
AACGGAACTCGATATTAATAATGATATGTGGTAGGTATAGTTTATGTGACACAGAACATAATATAGTACGATTAAGTAACAATTAATCAATTTCGTATCTCGAGTATGCTATTTACACATTAAAGTATGTATACGTGATATCATAGTGTAAATGTAATGTTTAAGTATTGCGTCATAATTTAGACAGAAACGTGATTGTTCCAACCAAGTGCCTGGATTGAATAAACACATGGTTGAATGCATATAGCTAAATGGGCAGTACACATCTGAAGTATACTCAGATACAAGTCTCTCGAAGTATAATATTTAAGTTAAATACGATATTTTATATATTAACTTATATCTTTATAGGTAGATTAAAATAACGTTAAAACTGTGACAATTCATGAACGTGGGGATATTATGATTCAGTGGCTTAGTTGGACACGCGTTTTGCATAGCTCCATCACCAATGCACATGACACTATGATGGTATGGTATAATTGTTATTATAATTCGACTCTTCTACCCCTGTCAGGTTTATCCTAACGATAGATAAAATATGATTTGCAAATTCTAAAAATCAATTTCCAAGACGTTTTCTTAAACGTTGGGATGGCTTTGGGGAATTTCAACCGCATAATAATATTATATTGAATAACTTTTTTTTTGTTGACATTATCTTAGTAATTATTTTTTGATATCTACGTAGTATTATATTTTAATCATCAGTTTATTGGCTATCAAGATTATTTGAGAAAATAAAAATAGATTTATACTTTTGCAATTCAAAACAAATGGCAATAATTATTAAAAATTATTATTGTATTGCGTTATCGTCTCAAATGAACACGCATATTACATATGAAAATCTTAAGAATTATTCAACGAGAATCTAAATATACCTACTTGACATAATCCGATTATCAAACTCGTATACACATCATGCATCCAAAGCGAGATATTAATGTGCGATTTAGTGTCGCTTTTCAAACTCAACGATATTTATTTGGCACGGTGTATGCGTGTTTAATTATAGTTGAGTTTCATAGCAGTACAGATACAACTTACAAGTACTATAATTATTAGCATAACTTACTGCCGTGAAACAATAATATTACCTACAATACAGATATATTTTGATGTTAATTAGTGATTAGTCAAAGTATTGGATATATGAACGAATTACTTTCCATTTGGCGTCTTGGCACGTCATGAGCAATGGAGCAAAGCAAATCGCATAGTACATAAAATGTTTACTTCACGAAGTCTGCGCTTTTGTGTATGTACAGACAGGCCACGCCGATGGACGATCAGAGAATAGCATTTTTTATTTTTTTACAACAATAAAATCAAATATTGGAGACCTACTGCAAATGTTGAGAGCTCGTATTATATTATATTATATTATACGAGTCTAAGACTGAATAGTTATTGTAATGAGGCATGAGAGCTAGTTAGGTACTGCGACTACTGACGTAAATTATTGTGTTTAGGAACACGAATGGTCGTTGAATTCTAATCGAAGGCGGCGAGTAAAAATTGTTATAAAACGAAACTACAGAATATTATTCGGTCCCAAACGTCTCAACATGGGTAATCGTGCTGTAGTAAACTCAACAACCTTTTAATTACAATTATATTTATTTTCGCCAACGCATATTACAATAATACATTTTATTTCACGTTCGGACGTCTGTGCGTGCGAAAATCGGAGGAAATAGCTGCAGCGCCGATATAACATGATGATTCACGAGCTTTGCTCTACAACTATAATATGTTTTCTAAATTCAGGGGTCGAAACCGTTTCAAATTTAAACGATTACGGTTTCTTGTTTGAGAACGGTTTTCTATATTTTATGGTTTTGGTTTAGGTTCCAAGAAAGGTTTTCCAAATTTTTTGGTTTTGGTTTTGGTTTCAAAAAAGGTTTTTCAGATTTATCGGTAGGCATCAAGAACGGTTTTTGATATATTTTTTTTCTTTTACTGAATAACTGTAGACCCAATTTCTACTATCTATTTACTATTTAGAGCTGAAATCCCTAAAATTTGAACTGGAATTACAAATAATATAGGTAGGTAATTAACTTCATAAAGTCCGAAAAAACCGATATAAGTTTTAAATTTCAATCGGTTTTAAGAACGGTTTTTCAATATTATATGGTTTAGGTTTAGGTTTTGTAAACGGTTTTTTAAGATTTTAGGTTTCAGTTACGGTTTATTAACCGGTGTTTTAAAGCTTTTGGTTTCGGTTCCGGTTACTGTGTTGAAATATGCAAGAACCGCGGTTTTAACTGGTTTTTCAGAAAACCAGTTAAACCGGTTTCGATCCCTATTTTTCTTAAATTATGAATTTATCCATATTTTGATTTTTTAAATTTTTAGTTTACTTAAAGTCTATATTTTTAAATACTTATATTTTGCATGCCATTTAAAGAATTCCCTGGTGCCTGGAGTGGCTCAGTGGTTGGCCTCAGTCACTATAACGTGTTCTTCGGTAGTTCCCAGATAGGTGACAGTCCGGGTTTTTTGTGAAGAATCCTCTCCCCACATGAAACACGTGTTCCTCAACCAACCTTAACCCCACTATAAATAATAATAGCCATAGTTGCCGATGCTTAAGGCGGGTTTCCACTATACACGTTTGCCGTGTACACGAAAAATGTTCAGTTATGTCCAACAACACGGTATCATGGTTAATCGTGTGGTAACTTAACCTAACCAACCAATCGCAGCAAAGGATTTGTATGCACGTACACATGTACGTGTATAGTAGAAACCCGCCTTTACGCATTAAGATCAATAAAAAAAAAAAAATGTCTTGTGGTGATACGATAACATTATATTTATTTCAAATGATAATCATCTTTTTTTAATTTATGTTGAGAATATCAGATACATTTATTAATTTAAAACTTTGTTGATTTATCATTATGTTGAATGTTCCTTCTACATCAATACTAGTTAATATGTATTATGTGTTCTATAGGTACTGAGCCCAATAGTGCGTATATATTATCAATCAGTGAATAAATAAATAATTAAAATATTGGAATTTTATAATTCGTAAAGAGTATAATAAGTACTAATTAGATTAAATAAAACATACTATATAATTTTGTTATTTGATGTATAAAATCGTTAATTATTAATCATTAGACGAATAATTATCATTCCAATATTTATCCTAGTCTCGTCCCATATATATATAGTACATTATAATAACTTGGAAACTTGGTAGGTATATACTTGTTAAAATGTCGATATAGATGTACATGGTAATTATAATAAAAATCGCCTAAACAACAATTCACGGAAGAGAGAAAAGGTCAGTTCTCATATAAAAAAAATATTTGTATCCCAACAGTACTAAAAAATCTTAATACCTGAAAATGTGAATAGACTAAAAAATTCCAGTAATCGTAATTTGAATAAATGCAGATTATCTTCAAAGGATAAAAAAAAATAGGCGGTCGGTGAATCGCCATCGATGTAATATATTATTATATTATACTGCTATTTGACTTTGTACCTATATATATATACGCGCCAGTCGTACGTCATGTTGTTACTTTGAGCTCTCGCGACTAGATTTGCATAATATCGAGCACATCCGCGTCGGAGGAGCTTGTAAAAAGCCGAGTAAACGCATAATATCACATTACGACACAGAGCGATCGTCGTGCGCGGCTTGTTGTCGAACACGGCCGACGACGACCGCATCAGTCCCGCGGCGATTTCTCCGCACCCACACCACTCCTTTCACCACCGTCTGTTGGGTGGGTGGGTGAGCAGTGACTCTGGGGCCCGTGTGGAAAGTCGAGCACACTCGCGTATAATAGTCGTCGGTTCGGCATAAACTTTTCCTAACAATTCCTATACCAAAACACCCCCGCACCACAAGTTGTGATGTGTCACTGTTGTTCTCGGTTCGCGTGTCGCAAAACTATCGAGACACAAACTGTATTTGCATAATTTCGTCTTGGCCCCCGCACCGGTGCAGTGTATGGGAGTTTTGTGCGTGGCTTGTACCCGCCACGGCGCACTGCAACTCTGCACCGTCGTCGTAACGCTCCTCCGCGGGTTATAATGGAGTTACTTATATTGCGTTTATCGCTAGTGACTTTTGCAACTGCCACCGCAACCGACGACGCCGTTGACGGTAAACTCTCGAAAGGTCGCCTTCGGTCTGTTTATGTAAATGCCGATGATTCGTCCGAAACCGATCCCACCCGCACGTCATATTCCATTCCATATGCCGATGATAGCGATCTGCAACCGCATACGGTGCAAGTTCAGAACTCCAGTCGTTTCATCAGTCCGATGTAGGGTGCTTAAATTATAGTCGAAGTTTATTTTATATGCTCAGTGCCAACAGTCTCATCAGAAACCGAAAGAGTAAATATTTTAAATTCACTAATTGTATCATTACAAAATGTTTCGATACGTTACGTGTAGTAAACGGAAAATAATAAAATTCTATATCAGAGGAGGTTGAATATTAATGAAATAAAAGGAATCGAGACGGTTAACTTCTGCAGTGAACTATCACGGGAAGACGGGAAAACAATGAGATAAATTATGTAAAAGTAGGTGTATAATTATATAATATTATTCGCATATGATATTTTTAATCGATAAATGTGGTAAACGTTCGCATGTTTTGAGAATAGGTATAAATATTAAACGCTATAATATAAATATAATCAAAATTCTTCAGGGTATAAGAAAAATTAGTTGTACTCGTTACTCAATTTTAGAACAATATACGACTTAAACAGTTTGTGAATTAAAAAAGTCCACAGAATTCGTCCCGGAAACTCGTTTTGTAGTATTTAAAGACCTCCGGGCGCGTTAAACCCGATGTTTTTAGGGTTACGCCAGTTCTGTTGTACAATTCGTTGTATAAATCATGATGAACAGTGGCCAAATGCTAATGACATTGTAATTGCGCGTCCGCATTACATATATATACACACACTCTAGTACTTATGTATGTGAGTTTATACGAACAAAATACACATATATATATATTATGTGTGTACTCGCGTATACATCTGTCTTTTTTCTAAATAAACGCTACTACCAACAATAATAATTTACTATAAACACAACCGTAATAACAATAATAATAATCATAATAATGGCTTTACGAGTACGCGGCGGCGGCGTTTCTAAGGGTTTTGGACATTTCATAACATGTGGCTCTTCTGTAACACCATTAGCGTGGATCGAGGGCCTATAATATGATGGGACCGAAAATGTCATTATCATTAGAGTTCACAGTCGTTAGCGTTTCCCGTCAGATCTCCGAACTCGCACGGGCCGGAACGTTTCGAGTTTTTGACCCTTCACACCCCCCCCCCCCAACCCCCAAAGTCGACATTATTTCCTGTACACGAATTGATTAAAAATACCCGGCTGATGAGTGCCATCGCGGGGTTCATCTCACAAAACTATAGGCACCACACGAAACTTATGTTGGTGTGTTAAATCGATTATATGTATAATTTAATGCAGGTATATATAGTAACCATAAGGTTACGGTCGAAACCGTAATATCATATACAGTGCTTTTTCAAAAATGTTTACTGTGAGAAAACTTATTACTGTTATAAGTGTCAAATTAAAATCGTATTACGTGAATAATGCAGCAAACGGTAAATTATTTTGAATCCAAAGGAAATAATACCAAGAAATATATTTCACGTGTTATAATATATATACGTTCATAAAATTCGTACGAGAAGTGTAGACTAGACTAGTGAAAAATATATACTGAACAGTGAAATTACCGAATGACTTTTACGTTTTAAGTTTATGTGAGAAACGTCATATATATAATAAATAACAATTCTATTTACTAATATAATATATATATATAGCTATATTGCATTTCATCATCTATTCAAGTAGTTTTGTATTATATGTTATTATACTATATAATTTCTCAGAGTTAATAGAAAATATGACTATTACTATTGAATGATAATAACCAAAGCTATAATTTTATAACAGAAAAATGTCAGACATAATAATATTAAGTATTATATAATATATATTGCGTACACAATGATATAAGTACATTATAAATATTAGGTATGTGTGAAAGATGAATCTTATGTCATTCTAGGTACACAGTTTTTGAATGGATTACAATTTGTAGATCAAGAAAATGGAAATCCAAGAAATTTTTTTCTATAACTATAGAAAATATTTTTTGGAAATTTAAAAAATCTAAGATATGAAGTGCTTGATAGGTACCAACAATAAATACAATAATATCTTCTAGATATAATAATTTATAACATTATATTGAAATCTACAAATCTAAAAATATTTCATTTTAACGTTGAAATAATCGTAATAAATTTAAACTAGAGCTAAATAATTTATTTAAAATTGATTTTTGATACAATTTCATGTATTATTTGTAGGTATAATCTATTAAAAGTAATGGAACAAAATTGATAATTTTAATAATACAGGCACCTAATATAAAACTTAATCAATTGGTAATAATTGTTATTTCCCTAATTATTTACTAATATATACAGACATTTTTCCACTTGTCCATCTACCCTCTCCCAACAATTCAACCACCACATAAAAATCAAAGCCATGCGCCCTCTTTGGCTTTCAAGTCTTAACAAACCATTAAACATGACACTATGTGTTATAACTTATAACTTATTAATTATTATACTGAATTTATAAATTTATTTAACTCATTAATAATTGAAACCGATACTGAAGTTCTAATATAAAAACTAACTTGTAACTAAATTTTTTCTACGCATTTCATCTTTGATTTTCTTAATTTAATTATTTATTATTTATTTCAAGAATAAGGTCAAAAATAAAAATAGTATATTAAAAAAAAACACCATTCAGATTAACATTGTTATTACGATACCTATAATTAATAATAACAATAAACAAATTAATACAACAGTTACAAATTATAATATCAACCAAAAATTGGTTAACATCAACTTGGTATCAGAATCAAAGAAAAATCAAAATATTTTCCTCATTACAAGTAGTTAATAATCTAGGTGACTGAGGCACATTAGTACAACTATGTGTCGGTGAATAAAACGAGGTATTAGAACGAAGGGTATACAATATTATACAAATATAGGTCCGTCAATCCCAGAAATATTATAATAGCATATTATTAATTATTATATTTATATATATTAAGGAAAAGACTACAAATGTATCAAATTAATACAAATGAACAGGTAATAATAACTTACGAAAAGAAAATTGTATGATGAAACCAATCGAAATATATATAATAAAACAATATAAATTCTATTATACTATAATATAATATAGTATACCTAATTTAAAATTAAGAATAATAATTTTCAAAATATGAAGCACCTTTATTACATAAGTAGAGATAACAACATGAAATTATAGAAATTACCTACCTAAATAAGTTATTATTTATTGTTACTATAATATCTAATAAGTATAATAACTAATAATTTATTAGTACTTTAATAACTTTAAGCGATGCAATCAGATCTGATATTAACGCAATATGAATTATTGTTTCCAAAACAAGATTTCCAAAATACATGATTTTATCACTTTAAATATAATAATAGTGATGTCTAAATATTAGTTGTGCTACTTAGATAAATACATAATTAATGTTTAATACTTACGGGCAAAATACATCGTGTGCTTCCTTTATATCTTAGGTTTTCGCGGTTGAATAAATTTGTGTAACGTTTTGACTAATGTATAGGTTTGGTTTGAAAATAAGACTGACGCCGATAGCCTAAATCAAAATTTATGAAAGAGTAAGTACAATGTCGACTAATTATCACTTTAGAACAACTACCAGTCATTATTACAAATAAACTGTCATTAAAGTTGTAAAAGTAACGAAAAAAAAATAAATATTAATTAGAGTATTATACATTTATATAATTATATATGCTTGTAACAATTGTTACATATACTTTTCGGTTGTTCAAAAAACCAATATATAGGTAAGCTTAAAAGCGATTAAATATTTACTGTAATATACCGCAGTTAAACTACTTTAAACATGAAATTCCCATCAAGTAAATATGAGTTTCGACAACAATTTCCTAAAATCCACAGAGTGTATAATATCTAATAAAGAAAAACGATCATAACCCTTTGATGTATATAATAGCGTTGTTATTGTTTTTTAACGCTACATGAATTCATGTTTTTTTACCTACACACATATGTATTTGTGATAGAATGCTTCTGGAACAATAAAACGAATTTTTTTCAGTCAATATATAATATCATATATATATAGTCTGTTCATTTTAAGAAGCGATTCAGGCGGCCACTAGTAAAACCGGTTTTCAAGCGTAAATCAGGTCGCTTCTTATTTTGAACAGGGTATATATATTATGTATGGCCACAATTTTAATAGGTATATATTTATTTTATTTTTGGACCAACGAAAAAACAAACAAACAATAAGCATTAATTGAAATGGAACAAAAAGAAAACATTAATTAATATTGCAGTACTAAAATCATTTATATAATAATATATACGTGCTTGTGTGCGTGTGTATAAGTCGTATTGTTTTTTCACGGTCTGGCTCGGCATTTTTTGATTCACGCAAAACTCGTTGAAACTATAAACGCATACTTAAAACTTTGGTGTTTTTTTCTTTCCTTTTCGTAGTCTGTCCTATCCGATTCAAGCATAATTGATGCAGTATAAAATTAACGACCGACGGAACAATGGAATTCTTGATTATCATATGTTCGTGTATAATAATAATAATAATAATAATAATACATATCTGTCTTTCTCTCTTGTACACGCGTCATCATCGTAGGTACAAAAAATAAATACACACTATACCTATATGTCCGACAAAATGCTACTGGCAAAATTTTTCCCAACTGTTATATAATCGTATTTTTTCCGTTTTTTTTTTAAATTTAAATGGTCAATTATGATAATAATAATAACAACAATAAATATTGTGTTCGTCCCTTTAAAACTCGATGCCGGCCACACCGGGTTAATTAAACAAAGCCGCCGAACAATTCCTGCGTATACCTATTATTATTATAATATAAATATATGCACTCGCTTATAAAACGGTTTTTCGGTCGGTACAATAGGTATACGATGTTTGGTGTTTTTTTTTTGTATTTATTTTTTATTATCAACAACGCGGTATCGCGCGTTCAAACAACGTCAAGGGGTCGCGTTTTCTTTTCATCCTGCTCTCGAGAGATACACGTCCTACTCGGTGCAACTTTTGTTTTCGTCTTTGATGATAATAATTCGCTTTTGTACGTAGGTACCTCTACACCGAACGTCAGTCGATCGAGTGGGTGGGGTATAACGAAAAACGGTTCAGACCCGCCCGATTAAGCCTTATACCTGTAGCCGTATATAGTGTCGAATTTACGAGGTATTTCAACTTTCAACTTTCAAGACATTCAGGTCGATTTTTCATCATTAAATATTGTTCATTGCAAGTAATTTGAATTTTAACCAACTCATTGACATTCGTTCTAATCATATTACCGAAGTATGTAAATCTTATATCGCCAGATGTACCTATACCCAATATAGGTTTTTTACGATGTCAGGTTCCGCGAATCGTGATTATCGAATACAATGATTGTTAGGCTACAATATCTTGTATAGTCGTAATATATTTCGGTAAAATAAAAAGATTCTGTATATTCACTACTTACTTATATTTTTAAGCTTGGTATAAGCTTAAGTAAAAAGAGGAAAATTATACTTTCCGATTGTGCACCATCACCAACGCGTTGCACATTGACGTCATAAACTCATATGACGAACAATATCATAAACATTAAATTATTATTATACGAGTAAATATGACGTCTGTATCCGAAACAATAAAATTACAATTATTGCTATTAAGTTACAACTTCATTTTCGTTCAGCCGTCATCATATGGATAATTTTATTCGACTGTTATTTTAATCTTGATAGGTACCTATATACCATTTGCATTCGAATAGTGACCGTAAAAACAAAAAAACATGCACACGAACAATAACGTCAAGTGTGATAGCGCAAGTACGCACCTTCATCATAAATGTACCTTTAGGCCGACCGCCTTTTCGATGTTACGAATTACGACTGTTGTTTTAATAAAACAATTAATTGTAATTATACGGTTCTCGTAACAATAAAACTACAGTCGTATAAAACGTCGAGCCAAAAATCCCGCTGGTGGATTTTGCGTATTTTCTGACGAGAAGTTCCTAGTGTATTATTATAAGCTAACATTACATTATTATATGATGATATCAGTTTATTAAGTACCGAAGTATTATACACACACATTGAATTTCTTTACGAAGTATGATTATTATTTTTTTTTTTCATGAACTGGAATTATTGCAGTTTAGGTTTAGATAATAATCTTTTCTACATAACAGGCCATAACAATATACTGACTGCCCCATATAAATAAACGGTTTTGAGCACAAAATTAAAATACGTTTCTTTCCAATATTGTATACAGTTAGAGGAGTCCATAAGCGACTGAACAAACTTTGACTTTATTTTACTATTATATAACACGCATAAGTACACTGATCAATAAAATAATCTTCTAAAACAAAAAAAATTAAATTTACTGTATACGTTTGCATTTTGGCGAACAATGCACACAATGTATTATAACGATCGCTTACACACGTCGTACCTAACTACCTATACAATCATTTAGGCATATACTCATATATAGCCACTATATGCGCTTTACATATTATTTTGTTTTCATTTAACGTGCTGATATACATAATTATGTACAGGTATGTACGCTTATAATTTCCATTAAGGAAACACGATTCCGCTCCCACGTTTAGTCATGTTCGCGGCGACATTATGCGATGACTTTTACTTCTCGAACAATATTTAAATATTATAATATATTTAATAAGCAAACGCGCGTAACCTGTGTACACAGAGCGTCGTCGTATTGTCGTCCCAGAGACGTTTTGTTGTCTTTAGTTTTTCGGTCCATGATTGTTGTCGTATACGTTATAATTCACGGTTTGGAAGTATTATGTTGTTTTTTTTTTTTTTTTTTTTTTTTTTTTCATGTTCGAAGAAAATGTGTATAGGTTAGGTATACCCTCTCTCTGCTATAACGACAATCACCATACCGGCCCGCTGTACAATCGGACAATCGGAGACTTTAATAGTCACAACTCACAATGCTCGATCTGAGTGACATATTAAAAGCCAATTAGATAATCCCGTCGAGATATCAGCCGGTAGTCGACAAACCAATCTAAATAACACGCTTCCGAACGAACTATGCGATAAGGAAATTTATATTCGTCGATTGAATATATTTTTTTCTCTCCGGGGTACGACATCACAATAATTATTATTCTACGAAAGACCGCTGAATATTATTATTATAACTATACACCGCGATGAAACGATAAATAATAATTGACCATTCGTGCAAAGTCGATGAACTATTATTGTGATTTTAAAACAAAACCTATATAATTAAGGGAGGCTTATAATAATAATATCAGTTCGTGTTCAACAGCCGACCGTGCAACACGTGTTCTTATCGCACTGTTCGTTTTATAGCTTTTCTATAGCACAGAAAACACGTCGACATTCGGAAAGGTAATATGTTTTAATTAATATAACACCCAACCGCATATATTCACGAAATGAATAAAAACCCTACGGGCACTACGCCCAAAAACTCCACAACCAATCGTTCACACACACCCATCTCAAATCCAACCATTTCTACACTTAAAACCAAAATAAATAAACCACCACAAAAAACCGCGTCGATTCAACAATCAACCAAAAACATAGTAGTGCAAGGCACCGACCGTAATATCGGTGTTCCCTCCACCCTAACGAGCAATCATACCTCACGCATCGCAATCAAGAACCCCCTTCTACTCTCCGCCACAACGACACCGTCCAGCGATAACAACCGCACCGCAGACACTATCGCTAAACACACAAATAATAATATATCCACTAATGACCTACCTATAATATCTTCATCGAATAAGACGGACAACAACAATATAAACTTCGCGTCTGCTGTCGCCATGGAAAAAAACCCCAGCCGTGAACAAGCCTTGGTCTTTAACACTATTGATGGAATACCACAAAAAGATTATGTTCTTGCAATAGGAAAAATTGTTTCTCCTAAAAATATAACGTTTATCTCTAGAATCTCGAATAATCGTTTTTGCATCTTTCTGTCCAGCAAACAAATACTCGACAATTTATTTCAAAAAACTCAATCAATCAATATCAATGATCAAACTATACCTATACGCAGATTGCTAAACCCGGCAAAAAGATACATTATATCAAATGTATGCCCATCTATACCCAACCAAGCAATCACAAACGCACTAAACGGATTAGACATTTTTCCCATATCTCAAATCAGCCACCTCAAAGCGGGTATTAACATTGAAGGTTTCGAGCACATAATGAGCTTCCGAAGACAATTATACATCAAACACGAAGACATTCCTAAACTCCCCAACTCATTGGTTATTACAACAAACGAATCTCAATTCAGAATTTTTTTCACCGATGATATAGTTACTTGTTTCATATGCAAAGCTAGCGGGCATACCTCAAGTAATTGCAAAAATATAAATGCCACACAAAGAAAAAACTCATCATCTAGCCCAAACAAACCCGATGAATACGCTATAGATCACACCGAATTAATTGAAAATATCCGCTCTCCGACAAGTCCAACCCTTGATATCCTTGACCAAACCAAATCAGACTTGACCGAAGATTTAGAAGAAACCAAATTTTTCCCTCTAACTCAAAACCATTTCGATGAAGCACTTTTCCACTCACCAATTGAAACACAAAAAAGACTTATGTCTGATTCTTCATCATCTAAACCTCCAGATTCCCCTAATGCTTTACTACCATCTACCTTAGTTAAAAAAAATGAAAAAACCATCAAGAAACCAAAAATACAATCTCGCTCAAATTCTTCAAACAGTCTCGATATAAATTTGGACGAAAAACTAAATCCAATCATCGAATACTTCACCGTGAATGAGCACTTACCAATCACATACATCCAATTTAAATACATTCTGGACAATTTCAACAATAAATCAATAAACATCCACACACTTATCGAAGATATAAACACAAGCATCCCTACCTTAATGGACATAATTGAACATATTCATCCTAAAATAAAAGACAAGTCACTCAAATCACGTATAACAAAGCTAAGAAATCTACTTTTCCAATCTCAACCTCTTCAACAAAGTTCTATCCAAAACTAAATATGCCTATACAAACATATCAAAACCACACAAGCAATTTCTAAATCTTCTAACTTCTTAACCATGGACTCTATTATTCAATGGAATATAAACGGCCTACATAAACATAATACCGATATCCACAGAGCAAAAACTCTCATCAAACCAATCGCCCTATGCTTCCAAGAAACTAATTTAAAACTTAACACCACTTTTCCCATAAAAGGATATAACGGATTCTTCCAAAACCGCCAAACACACCTCCGTGCAAGCGGCGGAGTAGCTATCTTTGTAAATAATCTCATTGAAAGCACCGAAATTCATATTCAATCCTCACTTGAAGTCATAGCCGTCTCCATACGCCTCAAAACTCCATTATGCATCTGTAACATCTACCTACCGGACAGCACCACTTTCACACTTAATGATCTCAATGACATCATCCAACAATTACCCAAACCATTTATTTTTCTTGGTGACTTCAACAGTCGTAATCAAATTTGGGGATCTCATTTCACGGATCACAGAGGCAAAATTATGGAAAAATTTCTAGAAAATGAACAGTTAATATTATTAAATACTGGAGAACCCACTCGCCACAACGCAACCCATAATTCCCTTTCAGCTATTGATCTTACAATAACAAATAGTACATTTGCACCAAAAACCAAATGGAACGTACTCAACGAATATAGCAGCAGTGATCATTGGCCCATTTCCATAAAAATCATAGATCAAACAACCCCTATATCCCCAATTGTCCGTTGGAATTTGAAAAATCCAAATTGGGAACTCTATCGAGACATTATAGATCAAACACTTAGTGACCACCCAGTCAATCTAAGAAGCGAAATTAACCAAACCGATATAAATTCAATCATTAACAATTTCTCTAACATAATTTTAGATGCCGCTAATCTCACTATCGGTAAAATAAATATCCAAAAGAAAAAGAAAACAGTTCCATGGTGGAACAAAGAATGCAGTATGGCAATTGGGGCCTATAAAAAATCCTTAAACAAATTTAAAAAAACCAAATCCATTGATGACCATATAACACTAAAGAAATTCCGTGCACAAGCTAAATTTATAACAAAAAAAAGTAAAGCAGAATCCTGGAAAAAATATACAAATTCAATTAACTCAAACACCTCCTCTACCGATATGTGGAACAAAATTAAATCCATAAAAGGAATAACCCACCAGCCCTTACCATTCAATCTTAACCATAATGGTAATTCACTCACATCCCCTACAGATATAACCGAAGCCTTCGCTCAGCACTTCATCAAAAATAACTGTAATTCAAACTACGAACACGAATTCCTGAATTACAAACACACGATAGAAGAAAACATTACAAAGGACCTTGAACTTAATTTTTACCACCAAGAAAACACAATTAACCAACCCTTCAATATAACTGAACTACATAATGCATTATCTGGATGCAAAAGCAAAAGCCCTGGTCCAGACGATATACCATATTCCTTTATTCAAAATCTACCAAAGCAAGGACACGAAATACTTCTCCAAATTTACAATATAATTTGGGATAAAGGCATATATCCAGACCAATGGCGCAACGCAATTGTTATACCCATCCCAAAACCAAATAAGAACAAATTCGACACCTCCAACTATAGGCCTATTTCACTCATCAATACACTAGGCAAAACATTAGAAAAAATAGTTAACAAGCGCTTCATTTGGCACTTGGAGACATCGAATATACTAACGATTGATCAATGTGGATTTCGAAGAAATCATTCAACTCTCGACACCCTCTCTTCCTTACACGATGATATCTGTAACGCAAAAAATCAAAAGCAACATCTAATATTAATAGCCTTAGACCTAGAAAAAGCATACGATATGGTATGGCGAAACAGAGCCCTTCAAATTATTCAAGAGTGTGGCATAAATGGTAAAATGTTCATATTCTTCAAAAATTTCTTAAAAAATCGTACAATCCAAGTTAAAGCTCACAATGAATTATCAAATACCTACCTAACTGAAAATGGCCTTCCCCAAGGTTCAGTGATCAGTGTAACAATGTTCCTGCTAGCTATTAACAATATATTTAAAGAAATTCCCAAACCTACAAAACACCTTCTTTTTGCCGACGATTGCCACATTTATTGCAGTGGACAAAATATTAAAACCACGATGGAAATACTACAACAAGCACTTAATATTCTCCAAAATTGGTCAAATAAGACCGGTTTCAAATTCTCTCCAGGGAAAAGTAAATGTATTTGTTTCCACACTCGTACGACAGAGAACCTACAATTATTCCTTAATAATTCTGAAATACCCTTTTGCAAATCCTTACGCGTATTAGGAATGATCTTTGATAGTGAATTAAAATGGACCCAACACCTAAAGGAACTTAAAAGCTCTTGCAAAATGAAAATGAACATAATGAAAATACTTTCAAATCACACTTGGGGTGCTGACACAAAAAGCCTTCTAAATATTTACAAATCACTAATACTATCACGAATAAATTACGGATCAATTATTTATAATTCAGCCAAAGAAAATCTACTCAAAATATTAGACCCGATACATAACGAAGGTATTCGCATTTCAATAGGAGCATACAGAACCAGCCCTATCGACAGTATTTTATGCTACGCTGGAGAACTACCTCTCAAACTCCAAAGAGAAAAAGACACACTCATCTACGGCATAAAAAGGAAAAGCACTCCTAATCACATAGGACACAACAATATTTTCCAAAACCAAAATAAAATCCTAACCAACATATCTGGGAAACAAATACCACCCATACACGTCACCTTCTCCCGTTTGTGCACAAAGTTTAAAATCCACACATCCGTTAAAAATAAAATTACTTTCCCAAAATTTTCACCTTGGCTTTGGAAAACCCACATAAATACCGAATTAACCAAATATAATAAGCATGAAACAAATTCGACAATTATCACGTCTCACTTCAAAGAAATTATCCAGAGTAAATACTCCATTTTTTCACAAATTTATACCGACGCATCTAAATCTCAACATGGAACTGGATTCGCAATCATCAAAGAAGAAACCGAAATCCTGCATAAGCTTCCTCCGGAGAGCAGCATTTTCACAGCAGAAAACTACGCCATATTAGAAGCAATCAAATCAACAAACCTGACACCTTCATATAACAATATTTTAATAATAAGTGACTCATTTAGTGCTCTTCTAGCTCTCCTAAACCCCTTCTCGACAAATGAAATAACCCAGAACATCCAAACTGAACTATATTCTACAAAAAAAAATATAGAATTTATGTGGGTACCTTCTCACACCGGCATTGCCGGTAACGAGATGGCCGATAAGTCAGCAGACAAAGCAGTTAAAACCATCTTACATCCAACAATCACTGACATACCGGCTAATGACATAAATATTTCCATTCGAAACAAAATAAATATGACATGGCAAAGTTACTGGGATTCTGTTCCGCCTTCCAACAAATTAAAAAAAATAAAAAAATGCACCCAAAAGTGGCACCATCTCCATAATTTAAACAGACGACAAGAAGTCACTCTAGCCAGAGTAAGAATTGGACATACTTCCCTGACTCATTCTTTTTTAATTAGAAAAGATCCACCACCCATATGTAATCAATGCCAAGAAGACCTAACCATTCAACACATCATCCTAGACTGCCCAAACCTCCAAAACACCAGAAATACCTTATCAATACCCAACAACTTAGAAGAAGCTCTCCATGAAGACAACACCACAAAAATCTTAAATTTCCTTACACAAATTAACATTGCACATAATCTTTAATCAATATGTATTTGTATTCATAATTTAAGACTCTGTAACCTTTTAAATATGTAATCATTAATGTAACCCACACTATGTAAATGTATTCAAGGCTAATAACCCCAGATGTTGAAGCCTCTTTTCTTTCAATAAAAAAAAAAAAAAAAAAAAAAAATAATAATATATACCTTGTACTCGTTGTACAATATATTTTATAATAATCTGACAACTTTTGAGATCGTTAAAAGTGTCGAATTCGCTCAGCTACCTTCTTTATTGTTGTTATCTCACATTCACTATGGATTTATTCTAATTTGTTGTCAGTTTAATTAATTTGGCACTCGTCCAGCAGGTTAGCACAAATGCACAATTGACCACAAACATGCACACGATTTTGCGCTGTACAATTTACCGTCCCCACAACAACAATTCGTCTCTCTGAGTGTATGTAAATGAATGCAAATGGTCACACATTTCTATTTTATGCGTTTGCAGTCTCCCTCCTCCTCCGTCGAAATTTAGTTCAGTTTCTTTTTATTTATTCCGTTTGTTTAAATAATTTATTAAGGGGATTTCGTAATTTATCACAAGACTGTTGGTTCGATTCCCACATAATGATCTGTATAAGTAAATCCGACTGTACCCAATCTCTCAGGTTTTTGTTATAAAATGTTCTAGGTAGGTATGGAATTTAAAGTGGGAAAAAAAATAAAAAAATACCATACAGATATTGTTAAGGATACTTCTGTAGATTGTATTACATTACAATATTATTATCGTGCATTTTATAATAGAATTTAAATATTTTTTCAACTAACTTATCCCTCAAATACTATATAATCACGGGAGTTCGAGTACCTATTACATGTATGATGTATTACACCCAGTCACTAAATGGATTTAAATTATTGATTTGTCTCTAGTACTACAGCTATAATATTTTTTCTGTAACAAATATTATGTTGTTGTTTCGATTTTCAAATATTAAAATTCTTATTCAAAACTTATTTAGTGTTCTTACTTCTTAGTATAAAGTGTTCTGTAAATCGTTCCCAGATGATGCAGTGGCGAGTTCTAAGCAGGGCTTAAATCGAAAATAATAATACCGTTTACCGTTATATGGATATCAAACGTTATGACCAAATTACTGTTTAACGTTATATGATATTAAACGTTATGATCAATTTAGCATTTAAGGTTATATGATATTAAACGTTATGATCGATTTAGCGTTTAACGTTATATGATATTAAACGTTATGATCGATTTAGCGTTTAACGTTATAAAGAATTTAAAGGTTTATAAAATGTTCCGTTTAACGTTTAAACGTTTTAAATATTAATTATTTATAACGTTTAAACTTTATGAAACACTAGTCTTGACTCTTGAAAACTTGGGGAAGGTTATATAATTCTAGTTATAACTTATAAATTATAACTTACTCATTACTTTTTTTTTGTTACTAGTTGCTTCAAATTTATATTTTATAATTTACGTATAATGAAATATATATAAATATTAAATTGCAAGATAGGTATACGATGACACAACACATCATAAATTCATAAGTGATATATTATAATAACTAATAAGTATTTGTGATTATAAATTAAAATTCATAAGTCATAACATATAACTATAAAAGTACCAAAGAAAGAATTTTAATAAGATAAAAATAACTTCTTAAATCTTAAGTGGAGTCACATGGTTGACTATGACTCCCATAGAATTCAGTTTGATTCATAAAAAAGTGCAAAACAAAAATTGTGTGGTTCTAGTGTTCTACACTTTCTTGTTCGATTGTGTCATCTAAATTCCAATTTCCAAATAGGTCCCACTTCAGGACCGCACATGTCTCCTCTTTGAGAAGGGGAGAGAAATTTTTATGGCTATTTTAAACTTTCATAGTTCCATGTACATTTAATTAATTTTGATTAGTACCTAATATTAAAGTCACTTTATTATTATAGTCCTATCAAGCAACAGTTCTACAAAACTAACTAAATTCTAATTATATTCTATAGATAGTTTTCAATATTTTCGTAATTTCCTTTGTTGTCTGACATGTTTGTTATGATTCAACTTTTAATCGTTAGTCGTTTTTTGTTGCGTTATTCGATATTAATTTTAATCGTTTATCGTTACTGTTCCGTTATCCGTTATCCATTTCAATCGTTTATCGTTACTGTTCCGTTATCCGTTATACATTTCAATCGTTTGTCGTTTACCGATATGTTATCCGTTATCGATTTCAATCGTTTTTTGAATCGTTTAACGTTATACTCGTAACGTTATGAAAACGTTTTTAAGCCCTGGTTCTAAGGGCCAGAAGATTCTGAATCATGACCATATGCACTCAGATATGTTTAAAGAACACTAAGTAAATAGTAAATATTTAATATACCTAATTTAAGAATGGGTGCATGATGCGTAGGTTTATACATTATAGTATACCTAATTATTGTGCATATAGTATTATAGTATATTATAATTTATAATAATAATATACTCATACGTATAGTGGGTTGTTATAATAGATAAATCTACCTATGTTTATATTAAATTTAAAAAATCCACATGCCCCCGGGGTTACCCAAGTATTTAAAACGCCACTGGTTAACTGAATTTATTTATTATTTTTTTCTATCAAGGAATTAATTTTGCGATTTTTAGTTTTAAATTCCGGTTTGTAATCCAATATTGTATTTTAATTATCGCATTCCTTATGGCCTATGGGCTATGGGTGATGCGCGATTGAAAACTTAAACAATGTCTAGAGCGATCTTTGTTTTAGAGAAATCGTATTATTCGTATTATGACGACGGACTTTTAATTCAATACATTTCTCAGGAATTATATCGAAATAAAAATTTAAAAATGCGAAACGTGTATACGTCATTCTGTTATCATCGTTATTAATTATTAGTATTTTTTGCATTCTCAGACTTCATATTTTGTCCGACAGAATTATTTCCTCTTCGTCAGCTGCTATGCATGACGTGATCCAGTCGATTATTAGGATATATTAGTCGATTTCGACGCGGTGATGAGTAGTGACGACCTACAACGGTCGGACGTTATATCTCAGCGATTTTCCGCAGATCGATCGATCAAAATAAATTGTGTTGTACTCTCTCAATTCGCGTATATACCTCTCAAATTTATTGGCGTCGCATAAATGTCATGGGTTCTGCCTTCTGCCACTCGAAAGCAATAATTGACTCACCGTGGTCGCCACTATCGATCGCGAGACGCGAACAACTGGCGCCGCACCAATCTATTTGGTTTGTTTTTTTCTCGCTCGTTTTTATTTATATTATTATTATCATTGTTATTATTCTGATTATTTCCATGAAACTCACGCGATTTATGAATTGGCGTGCATTTAAACGTCGCATTATTAATCTACGTCTGCCCGCGATTCCACTGCACTATATATTATATATTATGTATATAATATAACGCTTTACGAGCGAACAAAATATTTTTTTTCGTACATACTGCATAATATGGTATACACGATAAATTACGTTGTTTACAAAAGCGGATTACTGTATCGATAAACGTATATATAATATTATTATAATGTTAGCGTTCTCCCGTTTGAAGTGCATCATATATTTCACAGATAGATTTGTACGCATTATACCTGAACAATTCGCGGTCCGCGTACAACAGTCGGTTATCTTTTGTGTAGGTACTTCATGCAATATGCATAATATGATATATGTGGAAAAAAACATAATTCCTTACTGAATAATATATAATAGGTATATAAAAATAAGGTATACCCACGCACAAAAGTATAAAACTACAACCGCGGTCAACCAGCATCATCGACATAATAGTATAATACCTATTACCTATTAAGCCTTTTAATTCGACGCCAGATCTTACTTATATGCTCACTTGATCTTTTTTTGATCCTCTTGTCCGTTTTAAAGGCTCGCTACGTTTCGGCAGTCTGATTTCCATCCAATGTGCGCGAACATCTTACGAGGAACTCACTATTAACACGATCGCGCAGATGGACTAAGCGCATCGAATCGTCACGAAATACGATACTTATATTATAGGCTATCGTTAAAAAGAAAATTATTATGATAATGGTAATGGCTGAATTGATAGTCGTGGCATTGGCACGCAGACACCGTCTCGTGCGTCACTCATCTCGTTTGTCTCCCTGAACTCAAACGGACAATTTCATTTGTAATAATTCGGGGGTTGCGCGGGGGTGGGTGAAAGGACGGTGGCGGCGACAGTGGCGACGAGTGGTGCAGACGGATATCCCGTGACATGATGGATTAGACGGCGTCATAAAACGGGGTTGCTGCCGTTAGTCGTGGAAAACAACAACGCGGGTAATTAACTGTTGATTTACGCCGTTGGCACATTCGGAGATTGAGTGAGAACTGCGCGCGGAGAGGGAATTGAAACTTGCTGGGTAATTTATCATGTCCGCTCGTTCGAAAAATTAAAATAATAATTATTATATATATATATTAAACTTTGATTAAAAAAAAATGAAGAGGGATGGAGACCAGAGAGACGAAACAAAATTAAATATTATGATCATGTTTTCTTTTATTCGTCGTCCATTGGAACAATATCATCGCGTTGACTGCAGTTGTTATAGTCACATGCCGAGATCTAACCAATTTTTTTGGTGTTATATTTTAATACAAAAACAGAACATTGTATATTACGCTGTACAGAAGATGGAATGTTTCAGATTTTCTTTTTAGTGATCTAAGTTGTTTTTATCGTTGAAATACGATGTTTTTTAAGCATGATAATTATCTATACAATAGCTTTCGTCGACAAACTACGTGGTTGACCATGTTCAAGAATATAATATAGGTACATCATAAATGATAAATATATAGATGGATAAAGACTTTCAAAATAAATACATCGATCGTATCTCAAATCATTGTGATAGAAAATAATTATCACAAATTAAATTCGAAATAATAATAATTAGTAATGACAAATATTTTATTCGCATTGTTAGGACCTACTTTTTACGTAATTTATGTTATTACTATACCTATTATAAATAAGGCATAGGTAACACCCATCACCACGGATTAACGGAGTCAGCTTTTTTGAAATCATATATATTTTTTTGTATTATTATCATTTAAATCTTTAAATTTCCTGTATACATTATTTAAATATACTGTTACTCGTAGACAATTAATGTACAATGGTAATTGAGATGTACCATAAACAGCATAATATTTATTGTTATTACAATATTATATACCTTTTTTAATTTAGAGTTAAGTTATTACCGTTGGTACTTCCATTACCTACCATTCATTTTACTATTAAATACAATATTATTCATAATAACGAGCCACAACAACTATTTTCGTCCAAATAGAAAACAGATATAACATGACTAATACATTTAACTAATATTCGTGTTGAAAACTGGTATATTATATAAGGTATGTACTATTCGGTGAAATCTATACCTTCAAATCCATAGCTGTTTCAATTATAACCCCCCGTAAAGTTAGGTATATGATGCATAGGTACTATAATTTATTAATAATAGATTTGGTTTCTTTTGTATTTGTATATATTGTATATGTATTGCTAGTAAACTCTATAACTGGGTACAAGTCGTTTCGATGTGTAATTACTAATATTTATTGATATAGGTATAACTCTCCGCATAATCGTGTGCATGGCTGCAGTAGTTGTCGACAATAATAATACGCATTAAAAAACGTAAAACGGACAGAGGTGCATCTAAAACATTCGATCACTATATTATTATTATTTGTAACTTATATCTTAGTAGGTAGGTACCTCTTCGTACAGTAAAATAGGTATTCGATTGGCCGCTTCAAGTGCAGTGTAACTGCGGCTGTGCAGCCGTCGTTATTTTATAATATTAATTGTACCGGTCGATCCGAGCTAATCAATTAATTTAAAACCGTATAGTTTACGATAAATAATGTTATGTGTTTTAAATTGAATGGCATTGTGTGTCGGTTAGACGGATTTCGTGGCTGTGCGGTGGCCTCACGCCGAGTTACTCACATGCCAAGGTTAGACACACTCTATACCTACACCGAAATATCCGGCAACCATACTTCTACCTTAAAGTCTCCTCCGCAACACATCCGAGTCGTACATGTATATGTATATTATATTATTATATATATTATACTATTATTATGCTCGTATCACGTCGTTAGTGTATAGTAATAATAATAATGTGTAACTGCGCAAAGAGTTTATATCGAATGTTTGTTTCTCTCGAGAGAGAGTCTCCCGATGGGTTCAACGTATTCACAAAACTTCGACGTCCATTTAAATATACATAATGGAAATTACTGAATCGAGAATACTCGCACAACACTATTCCAGTTATTTGCATACAGTGAGAGGGTACACCTATCTGTGTGTGTGTCGAAGATATTTTTGTTACTGTATTGTTTTTGTATGCATTTGTTTTTTGTTCTTTTTTTTTATTAAAATTTTACACAATAATTAACTTTTCGCATCCATTCGTGTGATGCAATAGCGAAACGATAATATCGCCGTTTTAAAAACAATCAACACAGTTTTATTTGTTTTTATTTTCTGTCGGACGAATAGAATAATAAAAATTATTACTGCGGTCGACCGATGTGTGTTTTATTATAATAAATTGTCGATACGTGTTTGTTACGATTAGATTTATTATCACTTGGCAATGTGTGGCGTCTAGGAAAACTCTATAGATTCTACGGCGGGCCGGATAGAGACTGGCGACATATCGGATATATACCTATGCAGTATTATTATAATGTTATATTTTTCCGGTTTGCGACGATTTAAATGTAGGAGTATAACGCGACGTCCAAAAATAATAGGTAGGCACTAGATTAGATCGCATTAAACGTACAAAATAGGTACACAAAAAACCATTAACGAAACAAGAATGAAAAACGGCCAAGTCGGAACTATATTTCACCGCATTTAGTCAACAAAACATTCTCCGCAACCAGTTTCTGACATTAATCACGAAAACACTTTAGAATAAATATGAATGGCTTTCAGTGACTCTTCAATTTATTTATTTTCACTGAAACGCCGTAGGTAAAATAATTATTTTAATTAAATGCGTTTAAGCATTGACAAAACGACACTAACATGTTTGTATAACCGGTCGTAAAATCGAGTTCCCGAAGCAATTAAAAAAAATAAATAAAGAAAGAAAAATCGGTATATTATATTTTAGTTAAACAGTATAATAACTAATAACTAATTTAAAATTATTATTGTTTGATCATTGTGTTGTTTTTTTTTTTTTTTTTAGAGGGGGTGGTAAGTTTCATTTTAATTAGTTCATGCATATCCATTTCTGACCATACGCATTCAATAAACAAGAATAATGTTTTCGGTATTTTATTTTATTTATTCAATGCATAGTTAAAATTAATTATCTTATCGACATAAAATTGATTTACACGAGTAGGTATAATCCCTATACAACGTTGGAAACTCTTTAATTACCTATAGCATCTGCCTTTTTGGTATTTTTAAGCTACCTAATGCCCGAGAGTCAAAAACATAACCTATATTAAATAAATATTCTAACTGTGTATGTACGAGTATAGGTACATAAACAGAAAGTGATGCACAGTGAATACAGTGACCTAAAGTCCAAAGTCCACTAAAGAATATTCTATTGGCTTTCGATATTTTGTATTCAGAAACTATTCTGTACTTTCGATAAGATAATATAACGATAATATTATTGTCGTCCATTTATTATATTATTGGTGTATCTTTTGTTCGTATACATTATGTATGTACGCATTGACCTCATCCTCCTACAGCCCTACTTCTTATATTATTATTCTCATCCCATCCGATCATTATTTCGTATATACAGTTCGGTAGGTCGCATAAAAATTCAGTTATTGATTAGTCATCAGATTTTATAGTTCTTGGACATTTTTGTGACCCCAATTTCCTTTTATTAAACCGTTGTAGACACTAGCAGTTTCGATTCATCGCTACGATATCCTCGGGCTCCCCTCGACCACCTCCCTTTCGTTTACCTAAGCACTCGCCCTGCAAAAGCCTGATAAACCAATTTTAATACGAACCCATTATATAATGTTATTCAGAAAACGTTTTTAATCAAATTTTGCTATTAACGTAGTTCCGAAACATTTTTAAAACGATAAAAATATGGTAATATCAGCCCGTTAGTAAGAGAAGTACATATAGGTATTTATAATACCAACAATGAAAATCGTTTTTATCAAACAAATATTTAACGACCATTTTCAATTTTTAATTTTGCATTTTCAAAAGCTGATTGGTTCTATACTTATTATTTACGTAATATCCATTATAACGTATACTAATTTTAAATACCTTACAAATCATTATGAAATCAATTTATTATTAATTAAATGTTTAGGATCTTATTAAAATGAAACAGAAAGGTCCTGGATTTTTGCTTATTTATTGATTGGTTCCGCAAGTCTTTGCGTTGGCAAAAATATGTATCGATTCCAGTACCTACTCAAAGAGTAATATACTTCGATCTCATCACCTAATCATTTCGTCAAAACTTTAGTAAAGGATCGACCATCGAGTAACCCATATGTAACAAGATATGAAACAAGATTTCTAAAATAACTTGCAAATACTATTAAAATATTAGAGGTATGTTAATCGTTATATGTGCATGCGTCTTGTCCACTTTATACCTCCTACGATTAAGTATAAGTATTATTTTATATCATATTATGCGGATTGAACGGTATTTGAAATTTCCACTTTTCCTCGTGCTCTTTCGCGTTACTCAACAATATCGATGGCCGATTAAATTATATTTTAATATAGAAACATATTATTACTGTCAAGGAAAATCTATAGCGTTTTTTTTTAGGTTTACGACCGAACAAATCCAGAAGAAAACGTATGATGGCATTTATATTATTATCTTTGAGTGTAGACCGTTCGTAAAACGACCATAATTTTTGTGAATAGTGCTGGCCAGAAAGAAACAATGCGTTTTCCTTACAGAAAGTTGTAGTGCATACGTATATTATTATTACTTACACATTTACCCTGTTTCTCGGAATTCGTGATAACAATGAGACTTGATAAAAATATAGCTCCGCAACCGATTTCCACAACAACTTGAATAACTTTTAACCATACTGATAAGGTTAAATATGAAAAGTTTCGTGGTCAAAGATTTTTTCTTTTTTTACGATATGAACGGGAAACATCATAGTTATATATATATATATATATAATGATAATAATAATAATAATATATACAACTTGTACATATTATACACGCTGGTATAAGAAAATCGAACGACTGTCATATAGAGCTAATCGTACTGATCTCGACAATGTTTTACGGTCTTGTCTTTTTTGTGGTTATCGTTTTGCGCATGTAAAACGAAAAATTTGGTCGGTATACACATGTGAATATATAGTCGGTATATCATGATGTTGTTTAACTTTGTCGAGAGATTACGTGGTTAGACGGTATAAGTATGTCCCCGGTCTACATAATAATGCACCTATATTATATTTCGTCGTATATATTATTATATTATATACACGATCCTCCTTTAAATTATGCATTCGGCGGTTGTCCCGACGAGCGCAGAAAAATGTCGGATGTCGTGTAATTTTCGTCGGTGACCACGACCACGGTATTATACCTGCGTGCAGATAGTAAAGGACGACGAGCGACACAGAACCGAATGCTTATTTGGAGTATTACAACAGCTTATCGTGTTATCATTATGCACCTCAGCTGCAGTGGCTTAATTATTGTGGTGAAAAGGATGCAGTTTCCCGCTGATAATTTACCGGCGCGGTCACGTTATCGTTTTGCTCTCGCCCCCAGACTGCATTTTTAATAATGCATTATCAAACAATAAACATACGAATTGGTTTGTGTTTTTTGATTAATTCGATTTTATTTGTTTTAAAATATACAAGAATAATATTATTCGGTAATTTTTGTTTTCATTATGTATTATTCTATACAATGATTTATTTTTAAAGTACCTATAAAAAGTTCGAAAGACTAGGGAATGCCGACCACCCCTTGTGGTGTTATTATGCGGAGTAAAATTAATAAGGCAAATTCATAGATTTGTTTTTAATATAATTCAGGTGGTTTTCTGTAGTTGAAAAAATATATGAGTGAGAAGGAAATAATAGGGGCGATGATTAATGCAGACATCGTAAGGTATGTATTCGTTGGTTTTCCTTGAACAAATCCTACCTACCCCATATGGGGGACAAGCATCACGATTTTTGTGAATTTTGAATTTTCCCCGGTGAATAAAAGAATCTCCGTATTTACGGTAGGCAGTAGTTACATAATATTATAATTATAATGCTATATTGTTCAGTCGTCCGAAAACGGTCCAAAACAATACGCGTTTTAAAATGTCCGAGTAAAAATCATAATAATATATTACCGATATAACTTATAAGCATTAAGTACCATAATATTATGCTCAATGCGCTGCGCAATATGCAAACGAGCGAATCGTCGCACACAGTATTATCGATTGATTGTTTTTATTGATTGTAAATATTCCTTTAGCGACTGATCACCCCCACGTATTGTTCCAATGTACGCATTACCCCGTCGCTATTTGTTCCGAGTCAATATTATAATATATATTATACAATATGTATATGTATCCACCGTCCGTAGAATATATAACATAAAACCGTTACTGTGGGTCAATATTATATATAATATTTTAATGAACCCATTGTAAAATAACCTTATCCGTAATAATGAACTCGTTCATTCATATATTGTCTTGTAATTCCGAATATACATATCGCGATGTCAATGCTGTACACCTATTCGACAATATATATCATTATAAGCTATATTTTATATAAATTATCATAGGACATGTTAAAAAAAAAACAAGTTATTAAAGCTCATTCTGCTAGCATGCTAATTTCCCGGTTTTTAAACGTATTTTAATACATCGCAATAAACTATAATATTATTTCATATACAATTTAAAAAGAATTTGGTAACCTCTATATTTCGCCATTTTGGTACTTATTTTTTATTGCTACCTAGTATAAATCTATATTAAATACTCCGAATACTCGTATACTGGCTAGTTTGAATTTACTTTGAATAGCACCGTTATACAATATTATTTATTTATTCAACTGTAAAATATTTATATTAATAGGACTCTGGTCAAATGTATTATTCTAGTTTTTAGTTTTGAATTATGAATAAGTACTAATAATATTAAAATGGAAAAATTAACGATATAACAAGCGTAACTATGTATATATAACTAATGGACGGACTGTCACAGTGGGGATCAAACTTATGTTTAGATACCTACCTAAAATGCTGAAAACATAAGTAATATTTTATCCACAATTTTTTTTTCCTGAATTACTCGTGAAACAAGTGGATAACTAAGTAAATAATTCAGTAGATTTAAGATTAAATGAAACGGTTTTTAACAAAATTGATTACTTAGTATTGTTATGCGTAGGCCGTAGGGTGATTGTTTTAAAGGTAAAAGAACTTCTTCTCAAGGACTTAATATTTTCGGAAATACATTTTTACATTATTAGAACTTTGACGTGTTAATAAAACATTTTTGAGAATAAATTATAATTTGCTATTTTTTATTGATATAATTTGGAAGTTTTACTTTTTTGAATGTCAGTATGGCTTCTTAATTTTATATTTCAAAGAAGAATATTTTTTTCTGAAAATAAAATAGAAAACAATTAATATTTTGCAGAATATCCCTGTGGCATTATTTGCATTTGACTTCACTCAACGTTTAAATACTTGTAACCTAACTAATTAACTATACTAGTACATAATTTGATTTTATATAATATATTTTAATTCTCGAAATAATGTTCTGCTTCAATATATTAAATTAAAAAAGTTTGTGCTGTTTTCAAAAAGCTAAAATCTCAAAATCATTAATAAAAAATAGAGAAAAACATCGTTTTAGTTTTTGGAAAACTGTTGTTTGGTAATTACTACAATTTAATTTTAAAAAAATATTTCTAAAAACTTAAAAACTTACGAGAAAACGAGTTTTTGCCTTTATAAGACTATAACGACTATACCTAATATTATGATGTTCTAAATACGTCGTATTGTTTCAACAGAGTTATGACAAATATACGTTTTCACGCACAATGATGTATAAAGGTAATAACAATAAATAATAAACAGAAATAAATTCTAAAAAAAAAAAAAATAATAAAGTAAGAAAACTGGCGGTGATTTGTTAGCTACAAAAATAAAACATTAAAAAACAGCAGTCTAAATGTGTTTTCACTTTCTCGGGTTAAAAATAAACTAGTCGTTATTCGTGATTTAGCATTTTAGAGTAAACTCACGAATTTCGTCCCTGACATTTAAGTGGTCTTCTAAAGTCTACTTTGTGGAAACCAATATAAAGTTGGGTATAATAGTGCCCTACACACTTTAGCGCTACTGCCGACCATTACACATCAGTATTTTTTCCAGCTCTTATAAGGTCATTGTTTTATTATATGAACATAAGAAACATTTTCTTTTTGTATATATAATTTATATAGGTAGTATATACATAAATAATGATAACCACCCCAGTCTTTCTACTATTGTATTTAAAAAAAGTAATAATACACCAAAAGTCGTTGCAAAGTTGTTATGGAAATGTGGTATTTTTCGTCTTATTAATTTAAACATTTTTTTTTTTTTTTTTAGAGTTTAGAGACTGAAAAACTTTCTTCGTAATAATTAAGTGAATGAAATAAAATGTTTATGAAACCAAAAGAGTCCAAATTGTTTAAGTAAATGAGCGAGACGTGGGTTTATTATAACGGACATGGTATTTGAATGATAATTCTAATTAGACGAGGTCGTTATTATTATGAAAAATCATTTTACATGGCCTTTTTTACGTTTATAATTTCCGCCTTAAAAATAATGAATTTAAAAATAAAGTCTATGGAATATAGAAAATATGTTCCGAATGTTGTATTGTGAAAACCCTATAATAATACAACATACCTCTAATTTGTAATAAAGTTATTACTTATTGACAAATTTTTTTTATTTATAACGGAAAAGTATCATAAATAATAATATAATAAATGACAGTGAACCTTTAGCAATATACGCCTATACGAAATAAATTATGGTGAGCTACGGGGTTTATAGAATTATTAAATGGTATGTTGTAGAAATGACAATTAATCACAAACATTCAGACACATGATGTTATTTAATTTTAGACTCGATGACATTTTATGACCCAGCAGATATATTATAATTATGGAGATGAGCAATTTGTCTTGAAAGTTATGATATATCTTTATGGAATAAAAAATTCTATAACGGTGTACAATTTCCGGGATCTCCAAATCGAGTCTTAGATTATATTTTATTCCTATGAAATATAATATAAAATGTAAATATGGTTTTATAATTTTAAATTAAACATATTTTAGTAGAACAAAAAAACATATTTTTATCAATAGTTTTATAATATTATTAATATAATGGAGATGGTTCTTTCTGTTTATACTATTTGCATACCAATATAATATATCATCAGACATCAAGTACCTATTTGCATTGACGATTTCGTGTTTTTTTTCTACATAGCTTTTGTAGATTTATAGCAAATATCGAAAAAAATTGTTTATGTATAATGTAACGAAGGCTAATTTATTTATCACACAATAATTTATAGCCATAGGCATCCGACAAAGTTTCGTTAAGTGTTTTTCATAGTATATTTGTGGGTAAACAAACAATCCAACATACTTATAATATTATAATATCATAACGTTCGCACCTAACCTAACCTAACCCTACACCGTTCGAGGTCGTAACCATGTAACGTACCTACGGTCATTCGAGACGTTTAGTCCCAAAGTATGAAGAGGATAATTAATCGTCCATTTGTCGTCACGTGCGTAGGTACACATAATATGGGGACATAATTTTATTTTTAAACGATTTTCGTGCCCAGACACGGTTCGTGGAGGGTTTCGCTGCAGCCTGCACTCTTCTGCCCAGGACCCAGGTCTTATTTTTGTTTCAACAACCCACCCGGGGTCGAAATAAACGTGACGGGACGTGGGCAAAAAGGTGTACCTATCTTGAAATCGAATAAATATTCGTTTACTCGGATGTAGAAAAACGATTCGTATACGAAACGACCGTGTTGTGTTGTCACCTGCGCCAAACGGCGTGGGACGTAATCGAGTTTACCGTTACAGTTCTGTCGTGCTTGTGAGTATAACTACACCTATAAAATATACGTTTGCGAATAATTTATTTTATTATTATGCCATTATATGGCAGAGAAGTCGTTGTATATCGTTGTAATAAAATATATAAAAAATTGCACCCAAAAAATCGAAAAACTGTTGAAGACATATTTTTATACTACCTACTGAATGATTATTATATGAGTAGGTATTTTATACATTTGTGCGATATTTATAGTATTACAATACTATATAATATGATAGCTAACGATTGATAAATCTTTAAAATCTTTAAAAAAATTTAAATCATAACAATACACTGTACTCTACGAATATATAAAATATACCAATACCACGAAGAAGACGTATTAACTATTGTTTGTTTTTTATCAAAAAAAAAAATTATATATTGAGGAAGATCTTTACATATTATACAATTCAGCAACTACATTAAAGTTTTGAGTTCTATCTAAGGACACCTACCATTTTAGTTCATTAATACATTATATTTTGTAGGCATAATTTATCAACTAAATCGAGCTTATCCGAAAGAAGGCAGTCGCGAATGTAACAGCTACTCTGTTATAATTGTCATAATTATCGTTAAACTCGCTCGAAAGTCCGAATCATCAAAATATATAATATTATATTGTGTTCCGTCACACTATAATAATATTACATTATGTGGGACTAATAAATTTGTCTACGCTATCCATTTGCCGGCGGTGACGTAAACAATTTTTCCTATACCTATGTAAATTCTTCGGATTTCGCGTCATTATATATACCTACGTGGTTACGCCGTATACCACTCTCGTCGACCGCCTTTTTTCGTGCGTCCATCCGTCGGACGAGGAAATATTTTAAGGGCTACGTCCGCGTCGTCGTCGTTCGTCGCATTTGTAGCGCCTAATGACGACCAAGTCTTTGACACTCGTCGTCGGGGTGGAGACCGACTATAATGGTGAACCGGTTTGCGGGGTGGGCTAGGGGGAGGGGAGGTGCCAGCAGCAGCAGCAGCAGACACCGGCGTAATAATAACATAGCGGGGAAAAATAAGAGAAGAAAAAACTCACAAAACCTTCTCGGGCCGAGTCGGCTGCAGTATCATTAAGATAATGTGAAATAAATTGAAGGCGGGCGGTAAGGAAAAAAAAAATGCTCGAAAATCGCTCCCGTCCAAGACACACACACTCACACACACACAAACGAGGACGTTGGCATATGAATGCCTGTACACCACACACAAACAGATACCACTCTCGCTGCACACGGTTATCGTGGTATCCTCTCGCCCGATAATAATCGTTTTTTTTTTTATGCGCGTTTTTTCCTCGTTTGTTAAACGCACGCGCGTTACACGGCCTCCGCGGAATTCTGTTCGGTTTCTCACGGGCAGTACCTAAGGATTTTTCACCGGACGGAGACGATTAATAATATTTCTCCAGACTAATCGACCGCGGGCGTGTGTGTGCACATATAGGTCGGTACATATTTACCGTATTGTAATACATATCAATATCATAATATTATCATTATGACGTGTCTGCAGTATATTATAATGTATGATGGACACGTCCGCAGAGGGCGACCACTGCAGTCTACCTCGAAGAAAGTCTCATCCTCAGCCACATTGCCAGGGATATCATCGTTTTGCAAAAATATTATTTTAAGTGACGTCCGAGTGATGGACACGAAAACCATTTCGGTTGTAAACGCACCGTTTTTTCGTTTTCAGACCCGTCAAAATATTTTGATTTAAAAACTTATATTAGGTGGGTTCTATTTATCCGCGATTACAGTTCTATTTTACATGAACATTACATAAATGCTAAATACACAATATGATATATACAATTGATTTACGCGTAGTGCAATACGATATACAACGACTATGTATAAGTGTTAGGTACCTATACTCTTAACGCAGACGGTGATTTCATAATTTATTCAATTATACTTAGATAGTAATACAGCGTAAATAATAAGTAAATACATAGTAACAAAATATTATGTACCTATCTATATTAAATATGTCGAGTGTTAATGTCATAATTTTTTAATATATTCATACAAAATTATTACTGCAATAACAATATACATTTTATATTTATTATCTTATACCTACGTAGTTTACTGTAATTTCGAACAGTGTTTAACAAATTATAAGTATTTTTAATCCTAACTAACGTGTCTACTTCAAATATTCATACTTTCAGAAATAAAATAAAATATTCTTATGAATATTATCATATTATCGATTGGCATATATCGTCGCGTCAGTTGTATTCGTATTTAAAATAATTTATAAAATATACTAATTAACGCAATAGGTAACTATTATAACTTATAAGCCATTAAAATATGATTTATTTTTGTTGTAACGGTTTGCATAAAAAAAGAGCAATACACATTTATTCATTTGTTTTTATTATATAATGGGTGTTTTAAGTACGATAATTATTAATCCCTTTTCCATCGAAATTATTTTTAAAATTATTTTAACTAGCGTTTTTCATAAGTTTTGTTTGTGATTTAAATAATATTGATGATATTTTTATTATCAAAATATATTTTCTCACTATTATTAACTTATATTATGCTTAATGTCAAGTCCGGACCAGCAGACCAGTATTTAGACATTTATCTAAAAGCTGTTTATTTTTTATATTCTACTATATTATTTTAATAGGTTAAATATATAATTTATATTATAAAACTTTATAGTATGTATTGTATTTATATATACTTATTTTCTAGATATTTGGTAGTTACTCGTATTAATAATGTATCATTTGTTATCTTCTCAAATAATTCCAAGTACATATTTCATTTATCCTTTTCCCTGTTGTCAATACACTTAAATATATATATTTATCATCGAAAGGGATACAATGACTATTAATTACTACAGTACCTATTTTATAAGTGTTTACCATCTCGATGTCCAATCTAATTATATATTTTGAAGTTCAATTTGTCATGTCAGATACACGTGAGCATGTGATTAAATAAATACTTGCTAAACAAAAATGTTTTACGAGACGCATACGAACCACAGATAAATGTTGTTGTTTATTTTATATTGTTAACACAGAAGTTAAAACATTTAACATTGAAGTATAATATTTAGAAGTAGGTAAGCAATAAATGCCTTATGTAAGTTTAATTATTATACTTCTAGTGAATCAAGCGTACAAAATTATTTCAGAAAATTAATTTTCGCCCATCGTTTTAGTGGTCGTAATGGCGTATTATCAATATAGTGTCTATACATGATTATCCATCTATATTGATCACACAATATTTCTGAGTACTAAGTATGTATTAATATGTAGACATTATGTCACGTGTACACAAAATCACGCACAGGCTGAGTATAGCAAGTATAACACGTCTTAACCTTTTTTAAAAACCATAATTTAAATTTTATATTAAATCAATTTTTTGAGGTTAGCTCATAATATCTTCTGCAGGGTAGTACTAAAAATAGATAGAAACTAGTTGGTATGAATTTATACTACGAGTAAAATATTTATAGTAGCTCCAAAATAACGGTATTGAGTATTATTTAATATTTAGTATAACTTTTTGATGTTTCCCAGAATAATTTATTATTCTAATGTATAATATTACCTTCTGGACCGATATCATTAAATTTTTTTACTGTATAATAATATGTGACAAGCACGTCAAGACATTTTTGATCCGGATGTACGGGTTGGCTTCCATTTTAATATCACAAAATAAACTAAACTAGTCTCAAATGTCATTTAAATCTATAATTTCTTAAATGAAATTTTAAGAAACAATTTAAACTAAAAATAGAAATAAAAAACAACACTAAAAAGATGATATAAATTTGAAAAAATAATAAATAATGTTTATAAACAAGCAATTATACAATGCTATAAGGACGCTACAAGAAATTAATGCCTATCTGAAGTTGTAATAATATATGGTAAGATATAAAAAGTGAACAGAACAAGACATAAATTATCTTAAGATTATTTTGAAGATTTTCTGCAAACGATGTCTGTTTATTTGATATTATATGCATAATAAAACAACATCCTATTCATATATATTGTATTATATTTATGTCTTAAATGAGAACGTATCAAACTTATTCTAAAATGCCTGTCCTAAGCAGTGTCGGTCTGGCCACGACCTCGTCCTGGACCCCCTGCCGTATTTGTGTCGAGAGGCCCCGATAGTAGTATGCATATTGGATATTGAATATTATAATATTTAAATATATTGTACCATTATAATTTATAATACTATTATAGTTTTATCAAAAATTACCGATGTTAAGAAAAT
Source organism: Macrosiphum euphorbiae (assembly GCA_949089665.1). Taxonomy (NCBI): domain Eukaryota; kingdom Metazoa; phylum Arthropoda; class Insecta; order Hemiptera; family Aphididae; genus Macrosiphum; species Macrosiphum euphorbiae. The sequence goes on along the minus strand of CARXXK010000001.1, from coordinate 137,435,260 downwards.
CAATGGCACAATATTTCAATCGCATTAAAAAATATTAAGTTGTATAATAATATTATAATATGTTATTACTTATTTATATTACTTTTGAGAATTCTAAATAATTTCTATAACTATGTAGTTAACTTAAATGTGTATTTTAAATAAGGTACACTTAAAAAAATATAATATTTTTCCTTACCTACTTATAGCACTTTTTTTATCACTTTATGAAATACAATTTTTGAATAAATGCATCCGGGGCTATTTAAGTACCAGGCCGACACTCGTTCTAAGTATAATGAGACTTTTAATCTATACAATTTATCAGTACAATTGAATTTGATACTAATATGAACTTTGACAAATCTCATTTTTAATTCAATAAATATAAACATAAAAACTCCCATTTACTCAATAAATATTTTTGATTTATTTTTAAATACCTACCTACACTATAACAATAAGCAATATATTAGTTCAGTCATGATGAAAATGAAGACTAGGTATATAATATTAGTATACTGCAAACAAACAAAAAATTTGAAATAGGAAAGTAATTAATCGTAGACGTATGGTATTATATCAACCAATCGTTGTAATAAGGTACTATACCTACTTAAGTTAGTCACAATATTGTGCTCACCACTATACTATGAACACTGAAACATATCTAATAACTAGGTACATTATCTTAATAATATTGAAGTATCATTATTAAGATTCACGTAATTATATACAAATTGCTACAAAGTAGCATAATAGGTATGCGTTATTTCAATTTAAGAACAGCTGCAACTGTATTAAAAAAAAAAAACTTTTTCAATTGTTTCTTTCTGATTTTGACATATTTTACGTCATAATTGTTAACTGTTATCATACTCTACTGTTCACATATGAATGAGGAATAATATTTTGTAGAGATTTCAAGTTATTGAAGAATGTAATTAATAACTAATTACAATTTATTATAATACTCGAAAATACTTGATATCTTCTTTTTTTAAATTTATTTTTCTAATTTTTTTGTGCCTATAATATTAACAAGAACGCAGAGAAGTATTCCAAAAATGTTTAATTATATCTATTGAAAATTAAAATGGTAAAGCTATCGTGAATATTTCAAGTCGATCATAATAATATATAATTATACTATTAGAATCAATATTGGATAAGGATAATATCCCCATTCTTCATTCACTGTTATAAGAGGTGTTTGTCATGATATTTTTTATTTACATAATATAATATTATTTATAAAAAAACGTTTTTATAAATTTTATCATAACAAATCTATAATTGAATCTTAAATAATATTTTATGGATTTACATCTATATATAACGCATGAAAAAAAATTAGTTTGAAAATGAATTAAGTAGAGTCCGGATTAGGTTAAGTTGCTGTAATTTTTATATGAATATTAAAAAAATCTGAATGCATATACATATAATATGAAGGAGAACCTAAATACCTTAATCTTTAATTGGATATATTTTAAACGTGAATTCAAAATAAAGTAAAATGTTATTAAATGTATGCATTACAACTAGACGTTGTTAAAAGACATTAAAAATAATACCGTAGAGCATTTTTTAGTAGCTATTTTTATTTATAACACTATTGAATCTCTATAACGCCATAATTTATAACATAATATTATTGTTTGTATCCATTACCAATATGCCTTTTTAATTACATCAGTGAAAAAAAAACAAATACAATTTTAAATAATGATATCGTAATAAAGGAAATTGTTTTGTTGATGACGGTAACAAACTGGTGCCGAGGAGAATATTAGGATCGGAAGAGATAATAGGGAGAGGACAGATGGGAAAGAAATTTGTACAAAGTGAGAGGGGAAGACTATCAAAGAAGATATTTTGTCTGTGAAAGCACGGTGAATATTTCATACTTCTTGAAAATTATAGGCTTTAACGTTTGTTAGGTATATGAAAATAAATCGTCTGAGTCGACTTTACCTTTCAGATTTTTTGATTATTGTCAAATAATCATAAACATGTTGAAACCGTGTTTGATAGTTATTATATTATTAAGCCAGTAGATACTACAATGTATAATTGGTAATACACTTAGGCGTTTTGGGTTATTAAAAAAAATAACCAACATTAAACACGATTACATGAAAAATAAATTATCAAAGTATAATATTTAAAAAAATATGTAAATAAATAATCATAATATAGGTACATTTGTAATTATAATATTATAATGTTTATTTTAATATTGTTTTAAGCAAGAGATTAACAAAAATATAAAAAATGTGATGTAGACTAAACCAAGTTTCCGAAAAAAAAAAAAATATAGAGAGTTATAATTATAATGGATAGGAACATTAGATTTTTAATTAAATTAACTAATGAAGTAGGTCTAACTAATGTTAAACTTCCTTTTCTCGTCGCTCATGCCTCTTACAGCCCGCACTATACAGGGCGATTAACCGTGATTCTTGACCCCATTTTTTTCTTAAAATTACGATTTTTGGAGCTTATAATTTAACTTAAGGACCATGATATTTTCAAATAATAGATTATTTATATAATTTAAGGAATTTCCTATGATGATACTAATTCATTTTTTTCAAATGAGTGCCTGCCTTTTTCTTGTTGAAATTGTTAATCAAATTATTTGAAAATATTGATATATCTAAATCGACATTTGAATACACAGTTGTTGAGTTAAGTTTGTGTACAAAGGATATTAAGTCCTCGATAATAGGTTTGAAAGATATGAGGGCTATGATTATTTGAAAATTACAATTTGTAAATTATATTAATCCTTTAAAATATTTAATAAACATTTTTGTAAAATCATTTTTAAGGAATAGTATTCTTAATAAAATATAATATTAACTACTTAGTACTTAAATAACTCAAAAACTACTTGTTCTAATTTTGATTTAGTATTCAGATATACCTTTTTTTTCAAAAAGAATCACCTGCATTATTCATAGGTAACAATATTAACAGTAAACATTTTATAACATTGATTCCGATTTATAAAAAAGTATTAACACTACCACAGAATACTTCTTAAGACTTAAGAGATATAACAAATCTAAATAATTGAAAATATGGTCCTTTAAAATTACTTTAAAATTCCGAAAATCCGCATTTCAAACAATTAATTATTAAAGGGAAACAAAAGTATTATTGATAATACTCGGTTATTAGACATATTTGCAATTTGCATAGCTTTATAATTAGATTTAATGTCAATAGATATTTAAATCAAACATATTATTGAAATTTAATTTTCAAAATAATATATTTTTAAAGAAATATTAAAAAATATTATTAAAATTAAGCATTTATATTGCCTATGTTACTCCTTGAAGAGTATTACATTATGTTTTCTTCTAAAGAATAACTTACTTAATATTATTTATGAAATACACAAATATCTTGTTATGCGATGTTAGAAATTGAAATTTATCTATACAATTCTATTCTATTAAGAATATTTTCCCTAATATATTATTATATCAAAATTAATTTTTCAATATAATCTATAACTATAATAGTATTTGATTTAAATCTTAAAAATAAGGTAGAACTGAAAAAATACGATGTTTTTCAAACAAATATAATTGATATCTAAATTGTCTAAATCGACTTAATTAGAAATAAAAAAACAATTAGTATGCGTTCCTACATTAATTAAATATTACATCAAGGATCGAATATTTATTTTATTGAAAAACCAATAACCTATATTTGTATTTCTAGTTTTCATATAATTATTATTGTGAAACATTTAATAAAATAACCTGTGACGAAAATATGTCATTATATTTCAAGTTAACGATATGAATTGATTTCTGTTAAACCGATGTTTTTCAGTTAAATAGATATTATTTATGATTTTATAATAACATGTACGTCATACTTAATTCACAATGACATAATTATTTCTAAACTGTTTACCCATATTATACATAAAATACGTCTAAAATATAAGAAGATAATTAATTATAACCAAGAAGTTAGGTATGTAATATGTATTATGTTCTACATGCTAATAACTTGTACGTCATCATTTTTACCAATAACGTTAAAATCGTTGTTTCATAATAATAATTCATTATTAATATACATTAAATAAAGTCATATTTACTATTCAATAACGCAATAACGTATACTTCTCAATAATAAAATAGTTCTGTTGACGTTTTTATTACAATTTTAGATTCTGATTTCAATTAAGTTTTCACCTTGTCAAAATTCTTGAACTTTTTAATACAAGCTTTTTCATAAGTTTTTAATACACCAATTAAAAAATATCTTAAATACGTACCTTAAAATAATATATTTTTTTTATAAGCGTTTTAAGTTCAAATTTGGACCAACTTTGTCTTAAATGTGCACATTATTTTGTTAAATTTGTATAGATAAGTTTTAAACAGTTTAAAACAAGGTTTCTTACAAGTGGTGAAACTGAAACCAAAAAATCTAAAAATACATAAGCAACTTTTTTTTATGGACATTTTAATTTCATTGTGTATAAAAAATCAATTCAACCGACCGCATTATTATTAATTAAAATAGTCAAATTAATTACTATAGTATAAATATAATTAATCTTTGATCAGAATTTCTTTTCGTACCTATCCGTTGATTTACTGCCGAATTCAAATGTTTCACATAGGTACATTGCAGTATTATACTCAATGACAAGGTACACTTGACACCTGAACTGTACATCAGAACAAGTTGTTACTTACTTTCTCCCTTTTTATTATTTTGGTTTTATTAGAATTAATAATAAAACAAAATATCGTATGATAAAATTACGATTTTTATAATAAAATAATAGTTTTTAAACTATCTTATTTAATAGATTATATAATATTATAAAATTATAGTAGCATTGAATAAGGAATAATGATTTTAATTGGATACTAACAATTAAAAAATGTATTTTATAATTTTGTATTTGTAAAAATTATCGATACCGATTGAGGTTTTTTAATATTCTTATAAATAATAATAAATTATGTTATATCAAATCTCATTTCCACCTCTATATTATTAATAATACAATTCAGTTAAGATAATTTGTTTTAGAAACTTTGTTATTTATATAACTGAATTTTATTAATCTACATAAAAACTGGAAAGTTTGATCGTTTACTCGAGGAAACTGACTTGATGAAAATTCATTTAAGTAAACGAATCAGGTCATAAAACAACCTTAAATTAGATTAACTCCTTTGAGGATTACAGTTTCTCTATAAGTTTAAACAATTATCTGTAAATAATCGAGTTGAATCCTACGCAGAAACATATTTATTTCTGAGAAGATAAACTTAATCATATTGTATGATTCGATATTAGAATATTGCAATATATTAATCAAAACCTAAGGAACATCGATAACAGAATACGAATAGATAGGTACACCTATACAGTGAACATATTTTAAATAGGCACCTATTTATTTTTAAGATGTACATTTAGCATTTTATTTACAAAATATGATTCTTTACAGACAAAAATCTGATTAAAAACTAAGTTATCAATTTATTTTGGTTGGTATTAAAGTTATTATTTTTAATTACTTATTAAAAAATATTTTTTTTGGAACGTTGAAATATTTCACCGTTTGTTCTCATATTATAATAAATGTTAAAATATTTTCGTTTTATATTAATGGAAATATGAAATATCTCATTTAAAATGTATGCCAGACGCCAGTAAAGTGTATAGCTGGTAAGTAAATTGATCCACTAAATAATGATATTTCTTTATTTATATTCATGACACAGGTACGTCATGTAAGTACACATGAAACAATTCGTAATTTTAATGAAATTATTCAAAAGCATGTCATTTTGTTATTTGACTCCTTATGAAATACAGATTTAACAACAAAATGTCGTTTGTCGAGTGCAGCTGGAACAATGAAAGTTTTTGTTTTCAACTTTTCTTCGAAACTGAACGCGTTCATTAAATTTTACTTACAGTTTACGTTATTTAAAAATAATAAACATTTTTCCAAACTGTTATTTTTGTGTACATAAAAACTCTACAGTGTTCAGTATACACTTATATTCATCGAGATGTAACGTATAATTTAGAGATTCATATATGTTAAATTGCATCGCCATTAGACGTGTAAAATAAAATGATGAACGTATTATAGTAAAATAAAAAAAGGAGTCTTCCCCAGCTCTCGTTTTGATTGTGCAAAATTAAACCCAAACGATTAAACATTTATATTATATTTTATGCTAAATAAACGAATTTTATTTTTATTTAATTTTTCGTAAATTACATAGTCCACAATACTAAAGAAAATTGTAATAAACATGTAAACGATTATTGCTGTAGCAAAATATATCTATAGGTACAATGTTTGTCTTTGTTTGATGACGATGATTTGGGTGTGTATAGATAAACTTAAAATAAAATGTACAATTGTGAGATTACTTACGAACGAATTAATGATAAAAATGTAAGCCCAATGCCCAAATTATTTCATATTGCTAGTAAATCGTAATAAAAAAAAATACTATGTATCTAAAATAAAGGACCGGGAAACTATGCTTTTACTTTTAAAAAATCTGAATTATGACAATAGATATGAGGGAGACCAGGGTAAATTGACGAACTGGGTAAGATGAAGACTTTATAATAAGTGATATAGTAGATTATATCAACATCTGATATTATATAAGAAATGCAAGGAATAATGTTAGGAACAACTACTTTACTCATAATAAATAATCCTGATACAGCTCATGTGTTTTTATTTACAATTTTCTGTTATCACCATATACACATTAATATTCTGTGTTTTGAAATAACGTTTTTTCAACAAAAAAGTAAGTGAAAATAAAGTATAGTGTAAGTTTTATTTTCATGTATACTTAATGTCTATTTTGTATTTTATTGTCAAGTTAAAAAGACAAAAATTATCTTTAGTAAAATATTATCTATCGAGTCAAGTTGACGTGGATAAGATGACTATCTTCAACTTACCCCATCTTATTATATTTTATATTAAATATTTTTTTAATTTGTGTACGTTATGTCATAGATACAATTCTAAGACATTATAAACAAAAAACTGTACCATTGTGGGACAAAGTAATAATTAGATTAGCTATAAATGACTACCACACCGATGAAAAACCTTCATTTCAAAAAATTTGGTATACCAGAACCAACATTTAGGTGATATTTAAAAAAATTATTTTTTAACCAGTTTAAAATAATAATCAAGTTTAACTTTTATTTTAGAACAGTCTAAAAAAGTTCCTTCATCTATGTGTGTAAAATGTAAAGATTTGAATAAAGGTATTATATTTTAATAATACAATGAAATTTAGATTCGTCAACTTACCCAGGTATCCCCTAATATTATATTAACTACCTAATATTATAATTATAGTGTTAATTCAATTTTAATGTGATTATAGTGATTGATTATACTATTCATTTGAATTTATTTTTATAATAATCGTGCACAATTTGATGAATACATAATATTATATTGAGTATGTACTTGTAAGAATTTTAGTTGGGAAATTCTATATTACCTTATAGTAAGTGCTCGTTCGAAAAAGTTATAAATTTTAGTTTTTGTTATATTATTGCCTAAAGGAATACCGCGTGACAGTGTGCTACTTTTTGATTAACGCTGCACTATGTAAGGCAAAAGCGGCAAAGGCTATCTATATATAAAACAAGTTTTTTATTCCGAAATGATAATCCACGAGACCCTCGTCTTTGCACATATATAGGTACTTCGTCGGATAAAATTATGGTTGAATAAACTGCAAAATAGAAAAAAAACGTTCATAATAATATAATAGTTAAAAAAAATGTATTTAAACAATTGTCAACAAAGTAAGATAGTATCTATTATACTTGTACAAAGTTCTATAATATTTGAATGTTGTATTTTTGTGATGCTGATTTTTTTTTTATTGTAGGTACATATATTTGAAATTCCTATCACTAATTTTAGGTAATCACTATAATATTGATATACCTACCTAGTGAATTTATAGCGAACATAATGATTTTATCAAAATATTATTTTATAAATTTGAATAGCTCATTGACATAGTATTCTTTCTCATACTGTCATACACACATTATAATATAAGCAAGGCGAAAACGATAACACTAAATACACCGGTACCGATAATTTTGTATGGTCAAAATTATGGATTATTACTCCCATCATTCTGGATCGGAAATACAGGTATAATTGTGGTATCATACACGATATCATTAGGTACTAGGATTTCGGTGAAGTAGGTATAAAAATTTCAAACGGCTTACGATCTGGGCAAAGGGTTAGATATATAGAAATCGCGGACTCGCAACGGCCGCTTACTGTGGGGTTTTAATAATCAAAAAGCTTCTACACTACGTTCCGCGGTTCCTTAGAGTATCGGTGGTGGTGGTGATCGTCGGCATAAACATGGTAAAAAGAAACGGAGCTCACTCACGCACGCTCTCTCTCTCTCACACACACACACACACTCACGCTAGGCAGAGAAAATGTAGAATAAAGATTTATGGAGAGAAAAAAGCCTGGTCGTGAAAAGCTGCCGTAAATATATCGCCGCATGGCGGTGGTGGAACGTATATATATATGCAACAGCAGTAACCGATATATATATATATGCACGCGGTAGAGGAAAAAATAATAATATATATGTATAAAAAATAATAATAATAGAAAGAAAGGAAGAAAGAAAAAAGTGAATAAAGAGAAAACCCGTCGTGTGTGTGTGGGTGTGTGTGCGCGAGCGAGTATAGGGAAAAGGCGCACTATCCAATCGGTTGTCGGTGAAATATACGGTCCCGGGGCCTGTTTGCCTGGCGTGGATAGGTTGGTGTGGAGTTTCGGTCGTGGGTCGGTGGGGAGGGGTTGTTGTTGGGGGGGAGGCAGCGTGTTGTGTAATATGTTTTCTCAAACGTCTTTCGAAATAAATTGTTTTCCCGGGCCCACGACGACGCGTGCTCCTCGACCTATATGCGGATTATAATACGGTTTGGCATCATGCGCGCCCGCACTAACCCAGGCCGACTCTGTGCAGTCATGTTCATAATAAGTACCTAATAAGAATAAAATATACACAGGTAAAATAATTGACAACTTTTGGAAATGTTATCGTCGTTGACCAGCAAATCTATGATAAAATATGCTCCCCCGACGTAATCGTCCTTACAAATTTCGTTAATCGCGTAAACCATAATATTTGAGGTTATACCGTACGTGTACCATGAGTTATCACCACGTGGTATGTAGAACTGCTATTATACTGCAGTCTAGAGCTGTGTGTGTGTTGTGTAACCTAGTGATATCAAAGTAAAAATAATAAAAAGATTGTTTGCATCCCATCGATGGTATTTGGGCTGAGAGGAACTCTTCAGAAGATAAATTGATTTATTTTGTTAATAAAATGTACCTATGTACACTTGTGAAACGACGCACTGCAACTGCCGGGATGTTATGGCACATATTTTTAAATATATTTTGTACACTTGATCTAATGTGATCTTATATATTACTACTTTACAATAGATTTTGAATATTTTGTGGTTATGTAGAAAACGAATTTGATATTGCTAGGAAATACGGAAGCTGGGCAGTTCTAATAAACACAATGCGTCAATTCGATTACTTATCAGCTACCAACTCCGAAGAGATACGATGACTGAAGAAGACCTTGCATCCGATAGCTAATATTTCGCAACCAAGACCCAAGTACCTCATTTAAAGGCCTGTTTATTTTGTGGGCCATATGCGCAACATTTAATGGCATTCAGAAAAACTCAGGAACCGAATTTGTACTTTATCAATTTGTATTATATCCTCTTTAGTTTGGTGACCAAACAACAGTGAAATAAATCGTAAAAAGATACTTAGGGAATTTTTTGAGTGTAGTATAATGAAGAAAAAACACGTAGCTCTTTACATGTGAAGTCGAAAGTCTAACGATGAAATAAATAGAAAACAGAAATCATTCATTTTGTCAACATGTTCAAGAGGCAAACCACAAACCTAGACAATAATCAAATATTATCAATATAGAAAAAAAGAATGATATAACTTTCTATACAACTATAGTCCAATATTATTACAACAAATTGAGAAAATCATCCAAAATGTTCATACATTTGAAATCATTTAACCGTATAAATAAATTAATTTACTGCCATATCCTTCAAAACATCTCTACTCACCTTTCCACCGCTGTGCTGCAGATAATAGTTGCCTAGTACCCTTTAATATTTCTTAATGCCACTATATCGTAGTTGAAGTTCATTCAATTATTCGATTTAAATAAAAGGCATTCACAACAATTATACAATCTCGCCCTTGGCCAAATGTGTTCATGATCTGGATTTACTGCTAACTCTCAAGCTTTCTCACAACCTGCCATTTGAAAATAATTGCAGCGATTATCTCAAAACTTTTGACTTATCTCCAAAAGTACTATATTGATGAGGTACTTGTAGGACCGTTTCTAGAGTATGGGTTTGTTCTACAGGATCCCTCTATACCACCTCCAGGCTTCAACTCTAGTCAAATCGAAATTGCTAGCTACGTATTAAAAATAAATTTGCCAACAGGGTTGATACAAAATTTGAGCAGGAACTCTTTGGCTGACCATTACCATAAGTTTCCTGAATAATATTTTAAACATCAAAACGGAATATCAACCTCTTTTATCTCAAGTAATTCTTAAAGTCAACTCACATTCCACGTTTTTCGTCTTTTTACACTCCAATTAGTTCCATTCCATATTTTTAGATCTGCTACTTATTATAAAGATAATAGAACCCCATAGCCGTTAGTTAGGTGATCTGAACCCCTCCTTCTCTCAACTCTATAATTATCATTAATTGCATAATTACTTCATTATTTTTATTTATATTGCACTAAAAATGTATTATTTTTTTCATATTGTTTTGACTCTTTTTGAGCATGTGTGTTTATAATTTGTGTGTATTACATTTCAAAATTTGTAACTTTTATGACTGTTACTTAAATAAATAAATACTCGCTGATTAATCAATCAATTCGTTGTAAAATATTTAACTATAAGTTCTTTAAATCAATACACTCAAAACATACATAATATATAATCTAAATCATCAATATAAATAATTTGTTAACTTTCAGAACAAAATCGAAAACCACAAAACTGCGAAACTTGAGATGGATTTGAAAACTTTATAACTCGTATGTAATAATTAAATATTAACTGCGATTGAAGCAATTTAAAAAAGTTATAGTGAATATTTTTAATTGTATTGCGTATACAAACAATTTATTTCAAAAGGTCTATAGTTAAAGCTTAACATCTGAATTATTAATTTTATGTATAAAATGTGTTGATTTATGAACTGAAAAGTTTGAAAACTCCACGAAGGCGTATATAATTTATTGATCACCAATTTTCTATATTGACCACCGAAGGTTAACAAATATTTATTTTTTAAGATTTATTTAACTAGGATACTACTAACAATTTAAATAATCGCATTCGTGTAACGAGTATCAACTTTACTGTACGAACTAGGAATGATTTTTATCAATAATTCGGAATAATTGGTCAGTTTCCCAAAATATTACGCCATCTACTTAATACAAGGTTAAGAATTACGAATAATAATATTTTATTACTTAAAATACACACAGATAAGCACTTACAATTGAGTCTTTTACACCTCCAAGAATTGTAATAAATAACTAATCATTCAACAAAATATATTTGCCAGTTTATGACACGATATTGTTTGCACTATATCATAACTGGCTCCGTTCATTTTATCTGAACAATATAAAAGCATAGTATACCTACCTACTTATTCATAATTCATGGTAGCACGATATAGAAATTATATTTAAAAATATATAGGCATTATGATTAAATTGAACGATACAACGTAATTACTTGTTACTTATATAAAAGTGTATAACAATAACAATAAATTTTGAACAAAGATTCCGTCTATCTGATAATTCTTCACTGATAAATTGGATTTAAATAAATCTCACGCCTTTCCAAAAATATTTACCCCGATTGGAAAATAACGATCTAGTATGGACATAGTAATATAGTTCCGAGGATGCATTTACGGAAACACTAAATGGCGATCTTTAGATACACCACAGCCACATAATGCGTATAGTCATAAATGTATAATAATATAATACTTGTACAGTGATGATAATAATAATAAAAAAAAATTGTACCCCTCGAAATTGAGTTATTATTTCCACTCTGCTAAAAGCGATATTCGTTATGCTTTTCGAGACTACTCGTCATGGCAGTCCGACACAGTAGATCTATTCAAAAACGAGTTCAACGGGACCATTATAATATTGTACCCCGCAATTATATTTACGCCGGATACTGCAGTCGCCACTCGACAGGTCACGTATTATTGTATCGCAGTCAATAAGTCCTACGATCAAAAATGGCATAGTACCGTTTGAATTTGTGATAAAATAACGATCGTTAGTAGGGATATTAAAATTTTTCCGCTACATAATTGTGATCGTGGGAGACTGAAAGTCCAGACCCCTGTCCCCCCTAAAAAAAAATTGGGGTTTTATTGATACAAAAATGTTAGACACATAAAATTTGAACATTTTATAAGTTTTTAACTGCAAGATCATAATAATATTTTTAATTTGATACATTTTGTCAAAATTCAAATTTTAAATGCTTATAAAAAAAGTTGTGTCGATGTATAATAATTTTAATATTTTTCAATTTATGCTATTGTTACAATATATCATTAGCTTGTATTACATTTTCACGTTTTTTGACCCTACAATTATAACATTTTATTGACATTTATAAAAAAAAAAAACTGAAAAATTGTAAATTAAAAATGTACGTAAACAGCTCAAAACGAGTCAAAATATTTTAAAAATTGTATCAAGTATAGAATAGATAAAATAAACACATGGTGTAAATTTCAAGTATCTACGGTTATTTGTTTTTGAATTACAACAACATAAGAAAATAATAAGCTCCATAAGAAATCAAGTGAATATCAAATATTGTAAACATTTGAACTTCGAACGCTCATAAAAATGTTACTTGAATTTCCAGTAGACATTTTTTTAAGTAAAGGTAGACAAACTTATGAGAAATATTGTATTAAATTTTCAAATCATAAATTTAGTAAAATAAGTTTCTTTAAATGTCTAACTCAAAATAATTTGTAAATGTTCGTGATTATTACGTATTTTGTCAAAATTCAAACTTTAAATGCTTATCAAAAAAAATTGTAACTAAGTATTTCTAATATTTTTTAACTGCTATTGTAACAATATATTGGGTGTCTTGTATTACATTTTCAAGCTTTTTAACCTTAAGAATAACATTTATTGACATCTAAGGAAAAAATTAAAATTTGGAATCTGAAAATGTCCGTAAAAGCTCAAAACAAGTCAAAATTGCATGCATCTATTGTCATTTGTTTTAAAATGACACCAATCGTCTTAAAAATCACAAATAAGAAAAAATAATATATTCGTCTCTCCGCTCACAATATAAAATTATTACACAAATTCATAATATAATTTTAAAACAGATATTATGCGTATTGGTAATACCGTTGAATACGCCATTTTACTGGGAACAATAATACATACTAGGTACTTTATTACATTTTCTATTTTCTTGATTGTTTTTCCAACTAACGCATTATTGTATACTTAAAATTGTATGGAGGTTTCAATTTGGCAATTGGTTTATAATATTGCCAATTCGCAATTTGCAGTTTTATTCGTCACTCGATTTGCGCGCATCCAACTCAAACAAGAAATATTGTTTGAATACGTAGGTATTGTAAATATGTATAATAATAATGTATAGGTATTTACTCGTATTATATTATACCAGTATAAAATGTAATTTTTATAATTATTTTTTTCTTCAAATTTTTCCACAGTGGGACAAATCACAAACAAATATTGTACCTTCCAAATGACTCTTGGGAAATCAGCTGTATATAATAATAATAATATAGTCTTGTGAACTTGGAAATACACTTCCACATCGAAGCGAAAATAAAAACACTTCATATATTGAAACGTCTCCTCTAGCATTATATTTTGTAATAAATAATAATATTATAGAGTGTACACTGTACAGTAGGTACCTACCAAATACCAATATATTATATTGGTACACCATACATATTATATTGTAATTGTACGGCTACTGGAGTAATGCGATTATAAATTGGACGAGTTTAATAATAACATATAAATTATAATATAGTTTTCATTCAATTCAGTTGACTTTTCAATAGAGTCACGTCAGTTTTCAATATCGCGTCTCATTCAGTCATTCGTCGTTAACGTCTGTATTGTCATGCTAAACTGGCCAGCGATGGGGGTGGGGGTGCATAAGTCGATTACAAAAATATTATCACCCTCGTCCGTTCTCCTCCAAATCTATAATATAATGTATATGGGCAGAGTCGCGTACACCGCCGGGTCATTATTAAACGTCAACGAAGGTGGAGGGTGTCGTTTAATGTTATTATTATTTTTCAAATCGGAAAACCTTCATTGTTCGATGGTAAAAAAATTAACTTTTTCTTTTCTCTCTAGTCTCTCTACTCGCGCTGCACACTGCGCACACTTGAAAGAAATAAAGCCCGGAAAAAGCTATCAATTATATTCGAAATCGGACGACGGATCCGCGCTGCAGAGGACTAAAACGAGCGAGGTTTATTTAATATAATATATAATATATATTTTCCTCTCCCCGTCTAGTTATTTTTTTCCCCCATTACCGAGAAAAAAACTTTTCTGCTTCTTCGCGTCGTCCGCATGCGACTATATATATAATAGCAGTACACTTCTTATTTTATTTTGTTTCGTCGCCGTGGGTGGAGGTGCGGGTATATAGTAGTGTCGGTGATTTTTTTCCCCCCTATCTAACGATTTCCGAACCTTTTCCGAATTTTTGCCGAAGACCCGTTATCGTTTAGCCCACTGGCGCTACGGGCGCTTAACGACTTCCGGAGACGACACAAAAAGTCCCCGCCATACCATATACGTATACTATCGAGACGGGTTTTTCGTGAGTTGGTCATATTACTGAATACTATCATCATTGAAGGCATGATCCCCGGCCGACGATATCGGAATGCGAAGACGTTTCCGAACGATAAATCTGTATATTATCTATATAATAATATAATATATTATTAAGGGTCCACCGAAACGTCCGTTGTTTTGTTAACAACACATATAGACACAATGAGTACAATACACATAAAGACAGTCGAGTAGTTTATATAGTAATAATATGATAAATGTACACTGGTACACTATACGATTATAGTTTCGACGCATGTCCGCGAAAACGTCTTCCGCGAGTCGAGACCGACCGTGACAGCGGTGATATAAATATATAATATACTTACAGTAAAAATTACTTAATAAAAATATATTTATTAAATATTATTCATTCATATTAATTAATCTATGATAAACCTGTCCAAAAATTTGGCAAGGTCCAACGTTACAATTTTGAATCGAGAAAAAGTTTTGATGCAACTCAAAAATTATCTACAAACAACTAAAAATAAAAAAATGAAACTGCAACTCCAAAACAATATCGTATTGCAAGGACGACACTATAAGTTAAATAAAATATAACTGTTTACTGTATAGTAGGTATAATTAGTTTTGTGTTCATACATTTTAACGAGTTTTTATGACAGTTTGACATTTATGATCAAATTTAAAAAATGTATGCCGTATGGGTTATGTTTATGTTTTTTTATATACTCAATAAAAACTTTTTTTCAGTATATCGATGATTGAAGTAATAGTTTTTTGAACTGTTCATATTAAATTATTATTTAATGAAAATAATGAAATATCTTAAAATTCACTTATATTATGTATTATTGTTTTTTAACGTAGTTATCCTTTTTTAGTAAATAAAATATTGTTGAATAACCTTAAAAATATTCTGTCCCGTATATTTTAAATTAAAGATAAATGGAATATTTTCTAACATGTGTCGAATATTAAAAGTTTATTTTCATCAAACATCTCCAAAATATTTGGTCCCCGTATATTAGAAATCAAATATAAATTGAATATTTCAAAACGTTGCATACCAAATATTAACAAAACGTATTGCTTAAAAAATATTTAAATATCATATACAAGTTCAACAGGAACGATTGCGTAATAAATACCATGTACAAGACTGTTTATAAAGTGTGACAATTAAGCGTGTACAATTATAGCTATAGTAGTATTGTTCTTCTGACACGGTTTATTTTAATTTGAAAATAAAACAATAAATAGGTATTATATCAGTTAGGTTAGGTTTTATAAAGACGACTGTTGGTAACGAATTTTAATTTAGTAATTTTAACATTCAAACAATGATTATATGGTGTGTTAAACCGATTAGGACGATTTTACGATATTCTTCGAACAAAAGGAAATTAAATGATATTATATGTCCGACGAACAATACCTATAATAGTATAATAATAATAATAATACCTATAACACGTGTTAAGTACACATCTATTGTAATACTATCGCACACGAGATAGTTATTTGTGATATAATGACTATGGTTTTATCGCTGACGAAAAAATGATATAAATATATAATAACACGATAAAGTGGCATTTTGAGTGATATTATTGAGTAGGTATATTGCCATTATCAGACATTATGTCTATTAGTTATTACGTCGTCGCCGAGAGCACAACCTCGTTATGGTATTTTTTTCGCCCGTCAAAAAATGTCATCGCGCTCGCCCAAATTCGCGGCTTATGTTTGACAAAACATAACGCAATATATACATCATAATACTCGAAATCCGATTAATGCGGTGTGTGTTTCTTGTATATATAGACAATATTATATAGTATTAATCCTCGGGTGGACGCGCGGCATCGGTGAAAAGTTTCTTCGCTCCGCCGAAGACGGAACTTTGCAGCGAGTTATTTGGCTTCATCCAGTCCTGCAGGCCAAAGTACCGGTTAAAATAATATAATAATAATAATACTGTGTAGCCTGAATAATATATATTATGGATTAGTGCTGCGCTTTCGAGCTTCGGACTGGGCGTGTTGAGGAAACGTAAATATATATATATATATGTGTGTGTGTGTGTGTGTGTGTGTGTGTGTGTGTACATAGGCGCTCGAAAAGCCGTAAAGACCTAATGAGGTTTCTGTACAATATTATGCGACTGTCAAATTTAATTAACGTAATTCGTCGAGAACGCAGCAGCAGCAGCAATATTTGGTTGTATAGCAGTTAAACCTTTCAGACATTTTTAATACTCGGGAGTCCGAAAAAAAAATAGAGCAAAAGAACACCGCTCAAGCTCGTACAACACAAGCTCGTGGATCATATTTTTAAAACACAACGTGTCGTCCATAAATCCGTTTACGTTATTTAGTCATAATGCTATTATATAATATTATGTTGTCGAAAATCGCTATGGAATTGATGAAATGCTAAACATAAATTAAATTGGATTGGCAGTTTTTGATTCCAAAAGCCGTTTAATCATCACTGATAAAAAAAAATATAACCGAACTCTGGAGACGTAAAGCGCATTTTAATGTATTATATTATACATATAGGCACCTATGTGGATATGTGACTACAGGATAACCGACATTTCCTATACACATTCGATATTGCGATAAGGTAGGTTTTATTGCATACAAAATTAAAATATTAATTTCATAATTAATTTTTCCCGTAAAATGATAATGTTATTATTTCAGAGCACAATCATATGGCTTTGTGTGTGTGTCTCTTCAGCCTGAGAGAGAGGGGTTTTGATATTTTACATAGCAATCGTTGCCGCATATAATACAATAGATTTGAAGTGAGTTTAGTATAGCCGTACAGAAATAATTTTTACGATTCGCATAATTCCTTTTGTAATCTTTTCCCGTTCACTGAGCGCGTGTAGTTAAACATGTTGTGTAATAATTAAAGAAAACATTTACAACACGAAAATATGTTTCACGCTCATCGCCCTGTGTGCTTGCCTTTCAAAAAGGCGTGTGTATAAACTTAAGACCGGCTGGTGTTTCTTTTATTATATGGTTTGTTATACTGCAACGAGCGTACACTGAAAAGCGACTTGTACGATACTGCGCACATAATACCTATATATTTAAGCCCAACGCTCAGATTTCGTATACAGACCTATGACCTGCCTTCATGTTATTGTCAACCAAATCAATAAGCATGTAGGTTCACAACTAAATAAATTTAACTGAACACTACTTAATAGGTGATAAATTAAATTTAAATGATTTTTAAATGTTAAACGCGGTTCATCAATTTTAGTTTCTTTCGCATTTGATTAAAAAATCAATTTAGCATAATAATGTACTATTATTATAGTTTCCCTCAAAATCCGACGCATATAGTGTGCGTGAATACATCACAAGCGTTGTATGTACTTACGACTTTTTTGGATGTTTTTTCGACCCGAGTGAACAAAACGCAAAAAATGGTCCAAGCGTAAGACACTGTTATGAACGAACTCGACAGTGCAGCGAATATCGTTGCCCGACGGCACCGCCGATAAATTTCCGACAGGTGTCTATTATGATATCATATTATAGTGATAACGGGAACGCGGGTTTCGGCGGCGGAGGTTGTATGTGTATATTATAATAATAATATTAATATGTGTATATTATATAAGTCTCGCACAGATGTCGGATGAGATGCGTGTCTGCGACGAGCGGGTTTTTGTTTTGGAATTTCCATCACGAAACCCTCCCCCCTCGCTCCCACACTATAGATCACGTGGCGCCCGGGGCGATGTGATGCGCACATCACAACACTCGGTTTCAAATAATATATAATAATAATATTACACCTAGGTACGTTACTTGTTCAATGTTAATATGTTTACGTGACGATATTGTGCAGCACAATATCATATTTTCGTAAGTCGTTACCTCTACAGGTGTCGGTTTGGAACTTGCAGCGTGACGTGTGATGATCTCCTTCGCCCGGTCCCTTTAACGCAGCGCCTATATGTGGCCCGGCGAACGCGTATATAATATATTATTATCTAAACTAATATAGTTATATAATTAATATTATCCACGTATACTACTGTGCGTGACGGCGGTCGAGTTCGGACCGAGATCGCGTTTATATTAATTATTATTGTACGCCGAGCGCCGATACAACGCGCGAGACGATAGTGGTCCGCGGACTGAAAACGAGCGAGATCGAGATGGGGACAGTGACTATCAATAATGTCGCGGACAAGGCACGCGGGCGACACGCATCCGCGACCTATAACACCTCGGTATGTTATTAATATTAAATATTGTGATGTAAAAAGTACAATATTGTACGCCACACTCAGCTGGCGATAACGTTTATTTTTTTTATTATTTTTCTTTTAAATACTGTATAATAAAATATTATAATAATAATTACAACCGACGGGTGTCGCGTTCCGTCGATCGGCGCGTCGACGACCACGATAGAAAATGGCCGTCGGCAGCGTGAAAAACAGCAGCGGAAGTCTGTCGCAGCCGGTGGCGGAGACGACGATAATAGCGCAATATTGTTTTTACAAGAAGAATATCGTGTCCGTTTCGTATACATTGAGACGATGATGTACAATAATGTACGAGTATTATTATTGATACAGACAGTCTATACGTGCGCAGTCGTAAATTTTCAATTGCAGTGTACGTATTACGACAGTTTTAATCGATTTGTTAAAATCGTATCCACATTTCCGAGCATAAAATATTATTTATATATATATATTATGTGTGTGTGTGTGTGTGAGAGAGAGTGTAAATACGTCCGGTCAATGTTTCTGATGGTTTTAAATTGATATTACATACTACGACACACACGTTACGAACTGTAGAAAACTCCTCTATACACAATAACAATATCTATACAGGCCAATCCATTCAATCGGCTATACACTCGTTTTACTGTAATCTATATAATTATTATTTTCAAATGTGGGCTTTAACTAGTTAAAAAGTTAATTTTCTAATTAACTTAAGAACTGGTTTAATTGACTGTTAAAACAACTTGCAGGCTTTTTTCAGTTGTTTTGAAATTGTTGGTTTTAATAGTTTTGTACATTAGTTACTGTATACACGTGGTTTTAAATAAAAAAAATTATAATACTATAATAATAGTAATAACTCTTAATACTGTAGTTATTAATTTTTGACTTCTGTAATGTTACTTTATAAAATAGGCATAGCAAATAGTTTTATTTCGAAAATCAAAAATATTGGCAAAGAAAACTCGTGCTACCTAATAATTGCATCATCCTGTATAAAATATATTATTTTTATTATATTGTGTGTCATGGCAGTTGCTCGTAACTTGTAACACCGCAATTATTATATATTATAGAATATAGATAAAAAAATAAGTTACGAGAATTACGAGTCACTGTTTTTTTTTCCTAAGAAACTAACCGGGCAATAATAAGCGTGTGTGGAATAAATAAAAACATTTTCATTGCTAGTAAATGTGCTTTGTTAGAGTTAATATTAACATTATTCATACTACGATGCTTACAATTATTTACGATAAGTTTGTATTTTGTTCACAGTATATTATAATATTATAACACAAATCTGTTTATTTTTATACGTTAGTATAAGTAAATAATGTATTTAAAGAAGAATAAGGTACAAGCACAGTCGTACTGAAATATTTCTACAGGTTACTCGTTGAAATCGATCTAGCCGATTGTTCACAATTAATGTAGACTGCATTTTGGGAAACAAATTCTATCACATTTATGATATTTGATAAATTAAAAATATTTTTTCCATGAGTTATAATATTACTAAAATATTTATTTTAGAAAAATTCCATCGTCACATGAAAAAAATGAGCTTTTATTCAATCACTGAGAATTTTTTTTTTTTTTTTTTCATTGCATTACTAAATATTTATATCTAAACTGTATGCTGAACTCCAAAAAGGTATACTTTATGAAACGGAGTTCATTCAATAGATAAATAAAACATTGCAGTACGATTTATCTTTCAGAATATTATAATATTGTAAAATTCGGATTTATAGTTTAGGATTTAAAAATTAATTAATTATTGCTTTGAAATACAATTATGATAGTTTGTATTATATTATCATAAGCCATTTATATTAATACTAATAACAACAATTAAGAAAATTAAAATATTTTACGGTCCACCGTATTCTTCATGAAGAATGTTTTCTGCGCTTATATAATAATAATTAATATATAATAGATATATTATATATTGTACATTTGTACAGTGGGTATAGTCTCAATTTAAAACTGTCATTATCAATGGTATTGTAATATTGTAAGCTTACTTCTTTTTTAAACTTAATTTTTAAAGTTTGAACATTAACTGAAGACATTCAAAGTTATTTTCAGTTATTCGACTTTATTTCGTAAATGTAACTTTTCTTATTTTTTAATTTCAGATTAAGCTTACCTAATTTTTTTTTATCTGCGTCCCAGCGTGAATATTAACCGGTTGCCATGAATATTCATTGAGAAAGAGTCGTACAAAGTAGAACTGTCGTTTGTATTGATATGAAAATACTAAAACAACGCAACAAAACACGAACAAATTATCCCTCTTGTAATACATTTTCATAAATCGTTTGAACAATATACAATATTTCATCATAATAGAACAGCTCGAGTTTGAAACGAGCTTTTGTTTCCACCCAAATAAACTCTCGTAAATATATCATACATATTTTGTGCCGAAATGTAATTATTACAACAGAAAATTAGATTAGTGTGGACAAATTTGACGTGAATATTAATTCGTCCGTCGTATACCGTATGGCATACCTATAATATTATGTTTATTTTTATTTATTCTTCAAACATAATATAATGGGTTCCTCTGAAAGGGGGGGGGGTTGGACTCAAAATAATAAAATATTAATGTATAATAATATATTATGTATAGGTACCTAGGTATAGTGAGCAGTGTATAATATTATGCGATTGTACATTATAATATACCTATTAATTCCCGCGTATATTGCACAACAATAATGTTTTCTTCGAATCGGGTACACAATGTTTACTAAACATTGAGTAGTATAGATGTCGATAGGTTAGGATCCAATATTAGGATGTGGAAACCAAGGATTTGCAATAGGCAGAGATTTCGTTCAGGATCGTCTAAAAGTCCACGGTTGAGGAGATCCTTAAACTTAAAGGAGAATCGGAGGACGGAGATTACTGGATATGTGGTAAATAGATAAGGAATCTTGCAGCAATGTGTTGGGTGCTGGTGGGATTGTGAAGAGGACTTCCTAGCAGGCGAAGGATAGAAAGACGTTATAGTAGACAATGTATAGCTAATAAACATAAATAATAAATAAATGATGTAACGCCTTGTACACCCACTGGAGGCTCTGAAATCTGAGCTTGTTCACTAAAATAGCGTCCGCTATGGCAGGCAGTCTCCGGTCCCCTATGTGTGCCATAAACCATAATATTGCTATATTTTTGATTATTTAAATAAACGATCCAGCATGAGGGCAAGTCCGTGAAAACAATTCACCCCCATATAACAATCGATTTAAAAAAAAAAAAAGGTACCTATACCTATATGATACTGCGTATACCACGTGAGACCAGAAATATACAGATCATACTATTTACGTTTGTATACAAATGCATAAAAAGTATCCAATTATAGTTGATTAGGGTACAATTATTAAAACATAATATTATTATAATACTGCAGACGCCGATTGTATTATGGGATTTCGGTTCGTTTAACGTTTGCTCAGAGACGACTACCGCTTCTGACATTATATTATTATAGGTAATAACTAATAATAATATTATACATATTATTATTATACATATTATTATTATTATTATAATATTAATAACGCGAGTGGTGAACCCACTTTGTCTGTATCGCGGACTCCGATCTCCAGAGTCAGCTAGCCGAAAACCCGGAAAACAAAGAGATTATAGGTTAGATTCGGTGTTTGACGTCTTTGTACGCAGGTACGGTTGTACATATAATAGGAGGCGGTACACGATAATACGACGTCGTTCTTGCAGTAGTTATAATATTATTATTATAATAATATGTTAAGTTCGGCGAGCATTGTTGTTCGCGGATTTTGTTATTCCATCCGCGCGCGGTCAGCCGAAAAATTTGAATACCTACGCCGCCGTAGTTGGCGGTCGAAAACCGGCGGCGACAGTGTTCTCCGCTCTGCTCGTTCACAATTAAGACGCGTTTTTCCCGTTTCGGTTATTTCATCTTCTCCTTTACATCTACCGCGGCGGATTACCATCTCCGTATATTATACATTATTATTATCATATTATAAGCTTCTCGTCGTGACGTGCTCCTACCTACCTACGTGTCCGGGTTTTGATATCGTCCGCGACAATGCGCGACATCCGACGACGAGGTCTCTCGCCGACTGTGAAGCACACGGCCCTCCCGTGAAAACCCTCGTCCCCAGAAGTACACAATACCATAGTAATATTGTAATTTGTAGTGTGACGACGGGAGGAAAACGTCTCTTCTGCTGTAAGGGGAGGAAGTGAGGACCACCGACCAACAGAAACCGCGGGGACAACTGACCACGACGACCGGCAGCGATGACGATCGTAATAATAATATGCTCGTGGGATTCCGTCGCGGTGCGTTAGTATAATGTTATTATTATTATTATTATTATCATTATGCAGTCGGAACGTCGTCGGCGACGAGTAAAGGAAAAATATTATACCGGCTGTCGCCGAGCTCGCAAAAAAAAAAATAATTTAAAATTTAGTCTGGGAATCGAAAAATTTTGCCAACCGCACACACGCGAGTTATTAGGTAGGTATATAATAATAATAATAATATGTTGTATAACGGCGCGTAGTACCTATATGCCAAGAATTTCGACGCGTGATGCCCGCCGACTGGCGGTACGTTTTCACAGCGCGTATTCAGCTCCGTTTTATATTTTATATACGATATACATACCACCTACATTATACTATAGCAGTATGTAGCCCATGTGTGTTCGTACAATGGGTGATGAATTACACGACCTCTGTCCGTATAATATAACAATATTATCTTTTGCAGTGCTAATGCGTATTTCGTCGAGCGGTGTGCGCCGAATGTGTCGCTCTAGCCAAAATATTCGGACGACGAGACGCGATCTCAAAACGTCGTCCACATAATCCGCCGCCGCTGTCATTCGTTTAAGAGCAAATTCGTGACGTCCGCGATCCATCAACTCTGCCACGGAGGAGGGTATAGTGGATGGAGTCTCTCGCAAATCGATTCCGAACACGCGAGTGCGGATTGCTGTAGCGTTTGGACACGTAATAGGCAGTGCACTCGAATGGGGAAAAATTTAGTAGAGGAGCTGGATCCGACGATTTAAAAACTGCATTCCAAATGCAAAGTTATTGACAACAGACCCGGGTTTATATATATATATATTTTATATAAACTATATGAATTAAACATATGAATTGTGTTATTTAACATGGATTTATGTTCAACTAAAATATTTTACCATTGCGCATTTAAGTTGTCACTCAAAAAATCTATTTTAATATAAATATAAAATATCCATTTTGATAATTAAACCAGATAAAAAATAAAATAACTATCAACACCATTATTCAATATTATTATTTATTAAAATTTCAATAAACATAATAATAATATAATAACAAAGTTATTATTGCATTCGTCTAGAGAGAAAAACGGACGGAGTGGGTCGCCGCAACGACGTGCCTATTGCCCGGGAACGGTGTCTGTATAGAATTATAGCCGAACAATAATGTCTACACATGTGTTATAAAATAAACTGATCTTAACCAAACTAAACATTTTAAAACAATTATTAAATCCATTAAATTTTTCAACTAACTAATTGACAACAATTTAAATCCACATTTTATGAAAAATTAATTAGGGCATTAGATTGTGCCGTTGCGTTTTCCCGTTCCGGCAAAATATACTAGTCAGGGTAGGTAGCTATAGTACTCAAATCAAAAAAAAAATAATATAATAATTAAGGCGCAACATCCCCCTTCACACCCTCTCACAATTTGAGAACTGAATACTGGTATTGTTTAACCATCTACGGACTGATCACAAGTACTTCTGCAGTATAGGGTGAAATATATTGTGCAAGACTTTAGGGATGGCATTTCAGATCTTTGCGTGAAATGCAAATATAATATTACCTTAATCAGAGTCGTTATAGCTAAATAAGTAAGTACATTCAGTCATTCAGAATTAAAAATGTTTCTAAAAAACATTACGACACTTCAATAAATAATCGTTTATTCTTTAGAGTGCTTAAAATGTTCAATACATAATAATATATCTATAGAAGAAATTAAATTCAAAGAACGATCCGTTTTATCATAAAAAATGTCTAAGACCATCGAAATGTTGTGAATGCTTGTGGTAGAAATATGTGTAGGTACCTATATTAACTTCATTAACAAAGTATTATGTGTGAAATATAAAGAGCATCAACTACCTATTGTATCTCGAAAATGACGGAAGTATGGTAAAAAATATTTTGATTTTCTAATTCGGCGTAACTATAGCTTTTTGTTTAATCAACGCGCCAGGGATGACGTATCATAGTTGGAGAAATAGAGGTATTTCAAAGATTATTATTGTGGATTAGTAAAGGAAACTTGATTTTTAAAAATGTTTTACTTTTACTGAACATGACGACATTATGAAACGGTGCGGATTCATTTATGGTGCGGCGCTCGCGGTCGGTAAACAATAAACGGAAACACACACGATCGACGGCGTTCAACTACGACCGATAATATGCAGTTTATACTGTATATAGGTGTTTTTCCCCCCATTCAGGTAGAGCTGAGTATTGGACCGAGAGTAAAATAAAATATATTTCTCGGAGAACGCATATAATCGAATAGCTCGAAGACGACGACGTCCGATGAAATCCGTATTTAGTATTTACGCGGCGGAACTGGGGCCGTCATCGAAGACCGAAGTAGACAGGTAATAATGTATATATATATATATATATATATACAGGCAGGTTAAAAAATAACCGTGTGCGGTCTTTCGGTTAGAACTACAACTACGGGCGCGTCTAGATAGATGTTTGTTCGGACGGGAAAACGAAGAATACGAGGCGGAAAACGAAATGATTTATCCGAGTGGAACATAATAATATAATATTCTTGTCCTACTGTACAACTGCTGAAGCTATTTCATTGTTTCGGGTAATCGCGTGAAGGGCACACACATACACAACGAGAAAAAAACGTTCTATTCGCCTGTCCCTCCCTGCAGCAGCGCCATGCGGCAGACATCCCATTCGTTATACGACAGATATAAATTCTCAGAACGTCACCGTAAGGGGCGAAATGAAATTTTAAACGCGAAATATCGTCTCGAACTACGCTTTTCTACTCTGTAGGTTTTTACGCCATGGCGTCGACGGAATGATGGGTTTTATAACGGCATCACTATACCTATATCTTGGAGTAGTGGATGGTGTAACTCAATTTTCATTTTTTTTTTCGGTTGTGATCGATAGGGAAATTTGTCGAACCTGTCATCGTAACGCGTTGTATGCTGAGTGGAAAACGATTTTCTACAGTTGTAATGAACTTGAAAATGTTAAACAATTTTTAACAAATAAAATAATTAATCTACTGTGGTCTGTGAATAATTAGTTCATGTATAACGCCATGAAGTCATCTAAACGTTTTCAAGCGGCAAGACATCACGTCCTGCAGGGAACCAGGCCTAGAAAAGATGTCACATACGTACACAAATACAGGTAGATGCGAGTGAAAAGTATTTGTAATTTTAAACTATAACCGATTATAATATTATCAAAAAATTTACCGGCAACTAAGACAAATTTTATGTTGACTTCATGACTTTACTTTCTTCAATTGTGTGAAATATTTTCCCCCACCCCATTTACCCATCTTATGTAATTATAATTGGCTAGTTTAAAGCACTTCTAGCAGTTTGGTACCTTAAACTAGTGTCGTCACCTGTTTTCGGCCGTATGCAATAAATTTATTTCGATGTAACAGCATGCAAGTAACAAATTGAAGTGTTATACATAATAATAATTATTATATTAGATGCTACAAAGTTTGAGTCATATAGAATTGGCACATTTAACGAAGTGCACAGGTTCAGCTAGTATATATATTATAAATTATAAAAATGTGTTGGCAGTTTTATATACCTATATTATGTACTCTTGAGTTTAAAAGTTAATTATTATTGTTGGATGGCAGCATCCAAATTGCATGACAAACTTAAATTCTGGTCGAATTGTATGCCTGGTTTTTAAATTGTAATATATTAAGTTTACTAGCTGATCCCGTGCACTTCGTCGCCCGTTAAATGGATCAACTCAATACTACCTACTCAAACTTTGTTCAATTCATTAACGTGTATGGTGTTCAAAATTTATCTTATCCTTCCCGTTGCCCTGAATAAAAATTCTGAATCGCGGCAGTACATTATCAGGTAGGCAATCTACCTGCGGTAGATCGCGGACCCCGTGCTGTTTGTACGGAAGTGTATGATTTAACTCTAAAGTATCAAAGTTATACCAAGTTTATTTTGAAGTAATACTGTGGATTAATATAATAAATTTGGTTGCTCGTAAAAAATCGCAACTCTTAAAAAAATTATGATTGTTGAACTCCTTTTGGGTGTAATTTTCTGCGGTAAGTGCAACTCTGCCACCCTGGTAAGCATTGTTCAATAATTCGATTTGATGCAAGCTTGTACCTGATCTGCCCGAATAACCAATGGCAACCAATAAATAAATGCTAATTTCTAATGTAGACTGTAACCAATGGCAACTATAAATAAATAAAAATAAAATTTTCAATTTCTATCGTGAATCTCAATGTCCCTGTTTCAGCACCTATTTAAAAATTCGAATTTTGGCAAATCCTTTCTTAGCGCACGTCTATATTATAATAGCTATCTGTATGCCGAATTTCAGCCAGATCCGTCCAATGGTTTGAGCTGTGCGTTGATAGCAGTCAATCAGCTTACTGTTTTTTATATACAGATATGGTTGCCATGGTAATATGGACCCACACACACACATACACATACACTGACATACATTCATTTTTATATATATAGATTAATATTATTTTTTAAAGTTTTACTACATATAAATCTACATATAATTTTATTTTTATGATCACCCTACCTCAGTTTTAACTCCCATGATACATATTTTATACATATTAAATTTACAGCTGATCCCGTGCACTTCGTTGCCCAATAAAAATACCAACTCTATATGAATTATATTGATTATATTAATCTCGATATTCATTATTAATTATTATCCTTACCTAACTTAAAATGGATTACCCAATATTCGTGCACAGTTTTACACTTGCCATCTACAGAAGTGCTTTTGGATATACAATATTTTTCGTTGTACCGTCCGGTGCGTACACAAATAAATCAACTGGTCTTCTTAAATAACAACCAAATTAACCAATGGCAACCGATAATTATTATTATTATATAGCTTTGAAACCCACGGCAACTATTTATAAACGAAAAAGTCCATATAAAATCTCAAAATCCCTATTTGAGCACAACATCGTCAACATCTCAATGATTATCAATTCACATTAAAAATTACAACTCTACATGAATAATATGTTCTACATATCAAAATGGCAACCATTTATATACAAAACTTTCCATAGGAAGTTACAAAATAAAATATAAAAGGTTGCCATGGTAATGTGGACAGTGTCCACTGGACACACACGGACTATATATATAAAATATCTGATCCCATGCACTTCGTTGCCCATTAAAGACCTTTTTTGATTATAATAGCTACAACACTCATGGTAACCATGGTACCTTTGGTAACCATGGTAACTATGGTAACCATGGTAACCATGGTAACCATGGTAACTATGGTAACCATGGTAACTATGGATCATGGTAACCTTAATAACCATGAAACCTTAGTAACCTTAGTAACCATGGCAACCTTGGTAACCATGGTAACATGGACACACAGACACACAGACTGACATACATTCATTTTTATATATATAGATGAGATTGAGGATTCAACATATTATTCCTCAGTTCAGTTTTACCGAGAAGAGTCAACTCCAATAATAATATACCTATCAAAGATTAGATTTAGTGACCAAAATTCTATAGTCAGTAAAGAAAATTTGTAAATCGCGTAGGTACCCATATATGACAAAAATCGCTTGAAAATGCATTGAATCTTAAATTAAGGGGAGATATTATGATATACTTAGTGATTGAGATTTTCAGTTTTTTAATTATAAAAATGCCAATATAATAAATTATAGTTTTTACTATAAATGGGCCCTATATAGGTTTACAGGTGGACAGATTGCTTCTCAATAAAAATCTTACTGACACCCGCCACTACAAAATACTCCTATTGCAGTCCTAAGTCTAGAAAAGTGTAAAAAAAAAATTAAAATAGCTAAATATATATTATATAGCATCTATATTATAGTATATAATATAATGTAAATATTATTATAACACCTTAAATTTTATGCTCGAGTAGATACTTAGGTATGTCCCAGAAATCATAATTCTTTGAATTAAATATAACGGGAAGAACTATTAAACATATATTATATTTTCTGATTTATGTTTTGATAAAAATATGATAACTGATAATAAAAAATACTTCAATTATCCATATACTTGTCACTTGTTACATGAAGGTTATAATATATTATAAATGTTATAAATTTGCAATTGCCATAAGCAAGGAAAACTATTTTTACTTTAATGAATTATTAATTAATAATTATTATATCCAATTTATATTTGATGGACATATGAAAACTTTTGGATGACTTAACCACATCCCACTTCCTCAAGCTATTGCCTATAGTTACGCCCATCAATATTCTGATTCCTAGTTATAAGGTACCTATTACTTCGTAATTTTAATAATAATTTTTATATCATATAATATACCTAATGTGTGTTTCTATATTGTTTTTGAAATGCAACATAGATTGGAGAGTACACAGATTTTCTCATCTTAAAGTTTGCGTTTCAATAAGGAAATTTATAAATAAAACCAATAAATCGGGTACAATTAGTGTATGTACTCCAATTACTTATTTTAGTTTTTGTTTCAGAAATTTGAAGTTATCAGAAAACCCTGGCTAACTGGAGAAGCCTGAATCAAAGTTCAAGTCCATACAGTAGCTGGTGTATACATAATTATAAATCATTATATTATATATCGTTTAATATTTTGAATGTCTATAAGTATTTAAAAAATTAGTAACTATTGGTCGACAAAAATACTATTCGCTATACTTGTTTTAGTTTGGAGATTAATTCCGAAATATTAGATTAGGTTTGCAGCAATCAAAATAGTGGTCAGACAAACATTATTATGACATTGACGGACTGATTTCCTTGAGAATGAACGTTAAGTTTTGTTTTTAAATATTACGCAATTCCATGGCCATTATCATCGTCGATACTGTTATTGAAAATAAAAATCCGTAAAGAGGCTGTACACTGGTGCGCGATAATAGTTATTGCTGTAGGATTGAGCGCAAGACGTCATGTTTTTTAAATAAATAACCAAACGTGAGACAGCTGCAGAAACATTATAGCTGTTAGAAACGCACACCAAACACAAGGAAAACCGGCTCGCTCGATACACGATTCGAAAACGTCATAAATTTAGTGATTAATTACCATCCGAACAATCAACGAAATTCATTAAATATTATAAAAGAGTAAGTAAACAGAATTTCATCGAGAAGCTAAGTAGAAATGTAATAAAATAAAATAAAACTTATTCACAAATTTATTTAATTTGCAATGAAAAAAAAAATGTGGATATAATATTAATAGATTTAATAAGCCAGCGGAGACAGGAGTAATCAAACAGCTTAAAAAACGTTCAAAATTTAATTACGATTTTAATGCTAGGTATTTACTATTTACAAATTACACGTTATTATATATTGGAGTTATTTAAAATAGTATAGTAATCTTCAAACAGACGATTAAAGCCAACAAGGAGTGATTCTTAAAATACAGAATTATCTGTTTTTTTTTTTTTTGTATGTCAATAGGTAAACACATTTTAGAGTGAAAAAATGTCGACTTACATTAGACGCTTTTATTATATTACAAATGTATAGAAAAAACAGGAACAGAAATGTATTTTGTAATTTTATGTTAACATCAATACAGCTGAATATCGTAATATGATCATATAATTTTTTCATGACATCATTGAATTTTATATCTACTTTCTGCGATCGGGTGTAAATACTAAATTATTGATGATAATATAAGTCATCAACGAATGAATTTCAAGTATTGATTATGCGAATATTTCGAGATGTGCAGCATAATAATAAATATCATGGATTAAAATAATATTATTTTTTTTATATAAACTAATTAGTAAAATATATTGTATCATTATTTATTAACATTAATAAAATATTAAAAATTCGAATATTTCGTTAGGCTTTTTTTGGCAAGGAAATATTTCATATAGTTTAGAATTTTGATATAATATCATTAGTGCATCCGACATTGACAATACCTACCGACCAATATACTTAGCAGCAAGCAGCTAATTATTTATGCGCAGTAGCTGGTATATAGCCAGACATTTAGGTTTCAATTTCAAGCTCAACAGTCTAACGAGGAGCTCTTGTTTCAACTAATCTTATAAAAAAATTACCCGCTTGGACCAAAATATTGTACGTCATGTTGATACAAAGCGCATGAACCCGTTGGAACCAATTTCTAATATTATAATTCAAACAGCATTTAGCCATTCCATTTCTCAAGGGCCTAGGACTGTCAAACAGTGGTAGCGTTGTTAAACTGTGATTGTAACGTTTTAAAATGTTGATTGTGTTATTTTAGAGTTACATACTTATTCACTTTTTGGCTATATCGCACAGTATACCATTATATAGGCATATGGGTAAAAAATGGAAAATTGTGCTCAACTGATAAAAACGTCCAAATTTTAATACATAGTTTTAAATATTCATCGATTGGTCCAAACTTGCTTTACCTCGTTATATCAACGCCCAAAATAAATATTTTTTCTTATAAAATGCGTTATGGGTACAATAATAATATATAAAATATAATATAATATACATCAGTACATCACTATAGCTCACTCACAGTATACCCGCGTGCATGAAGATTTACTATATCTTATAAGTACCGTCGACCGTACGAAAATCTACCTGTGTTTTATCCTCTGCAGTTTCGCACTTACAACACCTGACCCACGCCCTATACATATTTTATAGGTACCTACGTTCACGGCTTAGTATTCACTTGCAATGCTCGACCCGTATATTTTACCTGGACGCTGTTTACACATAAAAAGGTCGCGTATTATTGTAATCGAATTTCATCACACTACCAATCAAAAGACCTCATCTCACAATGATTTTATATCATTATATAGTTACTATGAAAGCAATAAAATCATATTATTATACTAGCGCCACTTCTTTACGCATACGCACATGTATCATAATGCATATACAGTTTTATACAATACAATAATTTAATATTCAAATATATAACATTTAATATTTGAAGTATTATTTTATTACAAAATAAAAACAACAACATATAGAACCGATTAGTTATTATTAGGTAACTACTCAAAAGACAAATTAATACATATTTTATATGAAAAGTGGATGTTATTAAAGGATTTAATCTCTTTCAAAATATCCTACTTCCATTTTTGTATTTAGTTTCCAAACTTTCAAAATCAAATAATTCGAAAATTGTTATGGTTTACAAACTAAAAATCATTTCTCTATTTATATTAGTCTAAACCATATTTCTTGGAGTTTGGATCGTTAGAATAATATCATTACAAATATTACATAGCCTAAACAAATACAATCTTGCATTTACATTTTACATCGTACAGCAAATAGCAATTATTTATGTCATTCACGCGAAAGTAATATTAAAAGGTAGGTACCTATAATGTTTCCACAAAATGTTATATATATTTTTTTTTAAATACAATTATTTGTAAATTTTTTTTTGTGCTTTGTACCCGCAGTAAGGACATTAACGATGTGATAGTTTTCATACCACGTACCACGTACACATACACCGTGACGGTTCGATGCTGAATCGTTAGAATATAAAATATAATACATACTATCTCATTCGCTGTATATGAATAATAATTTGCTTTTCTCTCACTATATATACAACTGACAACTATACTGCGAGATAACGATTGTCTCGTGTCGATGTACAAATACTATATACAGTTATACGTGTGGCAGTGTGTATTTATAACGTATATAGATACTTGTAATGTGTATCATTATTGCGTGCTCAGCTATAGTATTGCTCATATTATAAATTGTCGAGTACATCATAATATTATATTATATAATATATAATATATTATAAATCGTACAGTTTCGTATACAATTCTGTGGGCAAGGATTCATCTAAAGTGAATTCGTTATTACAATAATATGGGTGTGCGGATAATAATGAGAAACAAAAAAAATATAATAGGTAGGCAGTCAGTCGCAATCGAAACAAAACGCGTTCGTGTGTTCTGCGTGTGGACTATAATAATACTAAACAATGATTATAATCAGTAAAACAACTACCGGTGGTGCAAGGGGTGACATTCAGTCGTACCGGGACGATATAGGTTTGATTTTAAATTATATATATGTTATTATGTTATGATTTAATCTACCGACGTATTTTTACCACGTCCAACCGTGTTTTTTTAATCCAACTGATATTATTTAAAAATTATATTTCGACAGGGCCGCAATAAATATTGTAATGTTCACTTGCGCCCCCGCCGATAAATATCTATAGTTTCAGCACTGATTATAGTATTAGGTAGGTATGCATATAGTTTTGTATATTACCCAATTATAATAGAAAAATAGTTGAAACGTCTCCGAACCGGCCGCTCGCACTATGATATTGTGTGCTCTGATATGTTTGGTGCTGAATCCGCCTCTCCTGCAGTAATATGGACCACGTGCAGTTGACTGTTCGGTCGTCGTAATCACACTGCCTCTCTCTTTGTGGGGTGTCGGAAAAGGGATCAATGTATTATGCGGGGCGTATTGTTACCAAGGGAGGTTCGGGGTAGGTAGACGACGACCAAAATTCGTATATATACAATATTATATTATGTGCAAAGACGTATTCAGATTTGTTGTGCCCCGGTGCTGTTTTTTCACCACCACTCATCCGCAGTCCTTATAAATGCTTCATTTTTTTCACAATAGAATTAACGTATTAGTTACCTAATATATATATAATTTAATGGGAAACACAAATCCAACGAAGAAAAAGTGAATCTAATGAACACGATCTTGGTGCTCTTCAGTTCATCGTTACATCATTATTGGTGCGCGTGATAACTATAGATTGATAAAAAAAATTACGAACCAAGTTATAGCAAGGCTACAGGCCTCTGAGCCGCATTTATTTTTACGTGATTCCAATATTTTACAGACTATTATAGATGTTTATGGGTATGGTTGCAAATGTATATTATAATAGCTAAATATGTTTGCTGACAATAGAATATCACCTTATAAAATCCCTTATAAATAGGTAAAATATATTACTGATATATCATATAAATACATTTTAATCTACACCTCATCCAGTTAACTGCACCTGGGTCCGCTACTGTGGTACTTAGTGGTTGCAGGGCCGGAACTGCTAAAGGGCAGCCGGGGAAATGCCACCAGTTGGTCAGTCAAAGTATTTCTAATTGTCGGGAATCGGATGGCGCGGTGGACGTGGAGAAAACGTCGAACGGTAGCCATTGTTTTTATTTAGGGCCTGATCTCCGGAAAATATAAATATTATGGTTACCAGCTCATGGTCATATCAAAAAGGTCGGTTTCCACTCATTGAGATAAAACACATGGATTCGGCATTCCTATCTTCACTAAACACTACATACTTTTTTTGACCAAAGTAACGGAGAGAGAAACAATGGATCTCTGCACTTTCACAGAAGCTTATGATGGTCGATAAAGGAACTAACATAATATTTTCAACAAGAGTGAAAAGAGATGCAACTTTATATGTTGCAATTATTAACAATAATGGTATCAGTTGTGTTGGCCAACAGATTCGTATACAGTGCCACTTTCATATAAGTTTAATACCTACCTGTAATTGTTTCCACTACATACGCTCGCGTGGACGTGTATATAAAACCTTTTGCTGTGATTATTTAGTATCCGTGATAAGCTTTTGGTATACTAGAGTGTTTATACACATACATTACTACATGATAAACCACGTTTTCGTGCGGTTGGATCTAGTTCAACAATATTTCGTGTATAATATTGAATAATATTGATACCTAACCTTCTACCTAAATATTTCTGTTAACATGTTTATAGAACGTAATTTTGGTGTCAAAAACCCGAATCACGTGGGTTGCGTTCACAATGAATTTGACGAATTACGATATATTAATTATTAATATACTGCAGTAAACCTAAGCTGACACTCGAGTAAAGGATCAGAAGGGATCGAAATATTTTATCTATATAGCCGGTATATAAACGTACTATACTAAATTCCTGCAGGTGATTCTACACATTTATGTCAAAAACCGTGACCATCCAAAAATTGTTATCCCGAAATCTGAAGTCCAGATACTTTGAGTATTTCTATAATATATTTAAATTTGAATTTAACGCTTTTATTCAAATTTTTGGCGTAACTCTGTGACATTAAAAATAAAATAAATAAGTAAATATACTCAGGTTTTCAAATGATTTCGTTGAAATTGTTCAATGCTTAAAAAATTAGACAAATACAATATATTAGGTATACAATACATTATATTTTAAACATTTTGTTGAAAATGTTTCCTATTCTTTTACATTATAATAATTTATTAAAATACACTTTAAGATACGACGATTGCGTACCGCAGTTGACCACACATATCGCGTGAAATCATATGGAATATTATCTTGGGTTAACTCGATAATGCCTGTTATCGGAATCTGAACAGTTCGCAGCTGACTTACGAAATACCATACGGTACAACATCTTATTATATTATTGGACGTGGTCACGTGGACTTCTATTAAAATCACTTTAACTACACTCTGTAGCAGTATATTCCGTCATTGGTGGTTCTACAGCTGAGAAGGGATCGGTAAGCCAAGACTTCAAAAAAAAAAAAAAAAAAAAATAGCCTCCCTTCAGTTAATTTAAATTTTTTTAAATACGATATACCTAGGTGTGAACAAGTTATACTAATCATTGTGAAAACTTGAATTAAAAATTTTAAAACTGGGTTGTTGACTTCACAGAAATTATATTTTATTCGCGTGAATAATAAAGCTCATAAAAAAATAGTTTCACCCCTTCTATAAAATATAAATGTATCAAGCTCCGCTCTTGCAGTTCGTCCGTGCGCCGATCCGCGGTAAACTTTAGTGACGATACCCTGCAGTTTCCCACCGCAGATTAATAGCATTATGATGAATATAATATTATTATATATAAATCGACTATCGTTCGAATGTTTAGTAATTCGCTAATTCCACAATCACGAGGGCTCTCGGATTAAGGTTCGAATAATGCGTATACACCTAGTCTACACACGCATATGGATCAACACTATATAGAATCCGCCGGGTGCGGGCGATGTGCATATCACGTACAACCCAGCACTGTACATAATGCGATACCTATGTGAAATATACGTATTATAATAACATTATACATTGTACCTAATCGTTTGCAGCGCTACGTAGGCGTATACATGTGCATATCAAATAGATATAAAATAACTCACGATTCGCGACAAATATTCACACAATAATAATATATTGTGATATTGTAAATCGAAAGCAAGGAGGTCGAGTGTGTTTTTTTATGTTTCGGAAGGTTTTGGTCCGAGCAATATTGAAATTTGACAATAATATTATACACCTCACGACTCATGCCCGCGGATGTGACTATGCGTGAGTTATATCTACCTGAAATATGAGACGGGGCATCGCAATATTGGAAATTTGGAAACGTAACTTTGTGATTGCTGCAAAATAAAAGAATATTTTTTTATAAAAGTGGTTGATTTTAAAATCATCATCGTTTTATAATTCCATAACGCATTTCCACCTCCTTATGATATTATTTTACCATCTATTAAGTTATTATTATAATTATTCGATTTTGTGCCTGCGAAACGATTATTTTTCAATTTAAACGTAAAGGTATAATATTATAATAATGTCAAACTATCGACCGACTATACTTCCGGTGTAGGTACTACTGGCGCTCGTATACAATATAATATCTACGCGGAAGACTTCCTCCGTGTACTTGTACATTATTATTACTATTTCGTATAATAACCATGTTAGATGGTAGTGATAAATCCTTGTATTTTTACCGTTGAATTTGCTTGTAATTGTTTTCCTAATTCCGGTGTAAAAAAACGCGACAGCTAGGACTTTAGTGCGCTGTGGCCTGTGGGTCGATGAGAACGCGCTGAATTTTGGTTTCTCGTGAATTCCCTCAGGATTTAATTTAATCTAATTAACGTCAATTATATTATATAAACGTCGAACGTCGCTACTTAGAGTAATAATAATAATAATAATATAATATAACATAATGCGGCTATTAAAATTCTGTTATAAACTAGAATTACGCCGGTACGAGGAGGAGTAGTATTATATAGTATAGAAGTACTAAAAATTAATTACGATTAATTCGCGATATTAAATTCCCTCTAGACATGTTTTTTTATTATTTTTTTTTTTTAATAATATCGAGTTTACACACAAAATATAATATGTTATACTCATTCTACTCGGTATTATGTTATACGCATAATTATTATTGCTTGTAATTATATACACACACCGGGATCGTATATACTCCGTCCGGTTAAAATGTATTATTTTCCTCCACGGACCGTTGGAGTTACACGATATTCGGAATCGAAACGATTTATATAGGTACGAGAATAATATTATAGAAAGACGCGAACTTATAGCTTCAAATTATATACATCGTTATTTACACCGTGTGCATTTAATCGTTTTACCACTACAACACACGCTACTGTTTCAAAATAATTTAGATATGTACATTATTGTGTAATATATTGAACATGCATTTTTCGTTAAGTTTTTCGTGGTTTTCGACAGCGAGAGATAATGTATTTGAATACTACTACACACTGCAGTCAGTGATAATATTATTATACCATCATAATATATTATTTACAATATCATAGTACAATCAAGCCCGGATTAATGATTAATTGGGCCCCGGGACACCATACACTTAGTGGCCCTCCTTTCAAATTTATTTATTGTATTCCTACATTTTTACGACTGTATAAAATTGTATAATTTTGTACTATATTATACCACTTACAATAGTCAATCATAGATAATAAAGACTATCATCTATGCGTACGATATGTTATATGCATAGTTCACAACTCCTATTTTATAAACTTCATCATATAGAATATCAATTTTATATTTATTATAATTTAGTAATTTTTCGTGATATAAAATTAAGAATATTTTTATTTTACAATTATACTACCCACTAAAATTATTTTACTTTTTTTAACGCATCTTGCCCCTCCTGAATTCTCCATTAATCCGGGCTTGAGTACAGTGGGATAAAAACACGATAAAAAAAATAAGTAGCTATTCCGATATTTAGTTTTTTCGGCATGTGACGGTATACGACATATACGCAGACAAACCTAAAATTCTATTTTTATTTTTTACATTCACATTATCGCATTTTGCATTACATTTCATTATTCGATGTGCATTTGCCTATACAAATATAATATGCATCAACAGTCGTCAGAAACTCAGTGTGGCAAATATTTTGTATTTATTTTGATTATGTATTTAATCTTTATTGATCAACTTATACCATATACCGATATACCATGATTGGTGGTTGACGAGAATACTAACAAGTTGCATAATATTTTGTCATTTGTATGGATCAATCGTAAAATGTAAATTGATATATGTCCACAGACGACAGACAGCAGAGATACGCTGATACTCATTATTCAGTGTCGATTTATATTTTAACTATAACTCTATAGTCTATATTATATAGCCTGCTGTAGTGTATAATATAATTGTGAGTGGAGTGTTTGAAATTCACACTTTTATAATATTAAGTCTGTGAAATTGGCGGAATCATGAATAGCGCTAATTACCACTGGAACCGCATAATTATAAGCAAAAATACGGTAAACAAATTCTCTTTAATTGGACGCATGTATAATTATATATATATGTATACATAACATAAAAATGAACCATTTTGTTCTTAACTTCTCATATTTAGATTTAATTTGAGATATTTTTTCACTCTCTTCATTAGTAATCTACCTATTTTGAATATTGAATTAAATCAAATAAATGTGATACCTGCCGCATACTTTTCCACTATTATTTTCCTTTTTCACTCACAGTGATCTACTAGATATAGTACAGATCACAGATGACATTAGAAAAGTGTTGGCCGTATTGGCACCATAAGTATAAAATACAGCAATGCTGCATATAGCTGTGACCATCTTTGAATGACTTAGATGACCAACATTTCTGCGATGATTAATTATCCAATACAAGAATTTGAATATTATTTATAATCCGATTAAGGTATAGTCTTGGTAGGATTGGTTAGACTGATTAAAACTATTATGGAGAACTATAATAATAATGATAACAATATGCACCTAACATAAAATTTTTAACAGTATAACGCGGGTGCAATTCTGCGATTGGACTAATAAATTGTGGAATTTTGGTTTACACGTCTATATTTAAATATATAGTTACTTTTCATATGGGTATCTATTATTATTATGATAACATAAACGAATAGGTAATCTAAAAAAAAAATCACGGGGGAAACATAACCCCGAATGCCCAAGTTCAACAATCGTCGTTATTATAATAATGTATATAGACCCGTATTCGCCACGAGGTTACTACACATTAACACGGTCCATTTGGAACACTACTCGTTAAAACGACGTTTTATGTTCCACACATGTGTCATTCGCGTTGTCATCGGTAACTGCGTTCCCCAGGGAGCTGGGAAACAAATCCATTTTATACACTTTGTATAACATATTTTAAAATAGCCCGCCTCCCGAGTCCTCCCCGACACATTATTATCTTAAGTAACGCGGCGGCGGAGTGAAATATTTTTTTTCACCATTTGAAAAACACGAACACGTCTCAACAGCTGGTGCGATCATTGCACGCGAAATAAATTTTACTTTCGGTCTGGTCTTGGCCGACGACTTCTGTCTGCCGGGTTTGCAGTGTGCGAACCCACAGCACTGGGGACACCCGGCGTGGGAGCAAAAAAAAATTTTCGTGACAAATTTTACGATTTACCCACCACCACCGTCATATTATATATAGTATTGTATTATTATACATTTATCTATAGTTATAATATTACTGATTTTCTATTAAAATGAATTTGATTATTTGGTTATTTTAATCTGGAGAAAATTACAATATTAATGAGGTGAAAAATGGCGTAAATTACAACTTTTGTAGGTACACGATGGCGCAGATTACTTAATGCTCTTTTGGCTTTTATTAAGTTTTGTGTGGCGCAAACTACAACCTTATAAAAAGTTAATTACCAAAATTAATTTTTAGATGAGCCGAAAATTACACATATTATATTTTTTTGGAGGGGTTGTTTTCGGCACAAATTACATTATCGCACATCAAAGCAAACCTTTCATTTCGGATCTACTCGTCCGATATAATATCATTTTGAACTTCTAATCATATTCGTCTTCGTGTTATTATAGTTTGGTCTACATAAAAAGACGTCCCGCTCAATTGCCACTCTAACGACCCACCGCACATCGATACGTATCCATCTTTGCGTGCTCACTAAGGTTCGTTTACGTTGAAGAAAACTATGGGGCTATGTTTATTTTGGTTTTGTTTTTATTGTTAGACGTCGTGGCGTATACGCCATCATCATTAGCTCGAAAACTGCTGTGACGACCCCGGACCCGCTACTCTGAGCCGCCCCAAGACCTATGTCTCTGTGGTTTATATATATATTATAATGACATAAGATATAATGTATTACGGTGTATTATAATTTATTTGCTCGATAAAAATAATATTAAAACCTATACCTATATCATGGTAACATAATATTATTATGTGTACATAAATCGAGGCCTACATATTATATGTATACATGATGTACTATACATTTATTATACCACTCTACGATATTATAAAACGACGTTGAAGGGCGCGTTTTACTGTTTTATATTTTTGGATATACACATTTTGGTTTACGATCGAGCATCGCCACTGCGTGTATTATCCAACGTTTGAGTACTATTTACGTTTCTATGAACGAAATTATCATAATGCTATTATTATTATCATTGTTTAACAGTGGCGCAGCCAATGGGGGTGTTTTGGGTGTCTGGACACCCCCCTTGAACTGTAACTTTAGAAATATTAATGTGTAATAACTTATAAAATAAATGCGGAATTTGGAAATGTATTATGCTTAAAATAAACATTTTATTATAACCCACATATTATATGTATGCTATACACCACAGAGTAATAAAGTATATAAACTTAGTTTATAAACAGCTATATTATATATACATTGCAGTCCCACAGTTTAAATTTAAGTTTAAAGTTTTTAAACTACGGCTGGAAACCAACTTAAAAATGGTTACTGTTATTGAAATAATCAGTAATTGTAATAAAAATCTATATCCGAACGTTTATAAACTACTGACAATTCTTTTAATGTTACCCGTGAAATCTTGTGAAGCTGAGAGGTTATTTTCAACTTTAAAAAGAATGAAAACATACCTAAGAAACTCAATAGTAGACAATATAGACTAAATGGATTAGCAGCATTGAATATTCACCGGGGAATTAAAATTGATACAGATGACGTCATAAAAGAGTTAACTCAAAGAAAAAGACGATTAGATTTTGTAATTTAAAATTATTACTATTATTTGTAATCAATATTGTAATATGACTAATATGTACAGCGTTTTTGTAAAATGCCTTAACTTTTGACAACTAGGTACCAAAATTATATGTGATTTTATCTAAATATATTTTGGGTATACATTTTTCGATGAATATTAAATAGCAGTCATGTGAAATTTGGGGAAATACTGAATACGCTAAAGGCGGACACCCCCCTCGAAAAAGTACTGGTTGCGCCACTGTTGTTTAAATATATTTAAGTATATTTAATCGATGTATGTATAATCAATGTTATTGTTAAGGCAATTGTTTTCAGGCGGAATTAGCTACAAAAACATAAACATTAAAAACGCTGAACGGCATGGATCTCCGACCTACTTAGGTTTACTCAGTTGTTATAGAATTTTTATAGTAAATTATAATAATAGTCTACACAGTTGTTTCGTATTTATTATATGCCAGTTACAAGCTATGATGTAGGTAAGAACAATATTATGTCTACCCTGAATAACGCTTGAAATAGTTCCACTACCTACCGTTATGATATTATATTATATTATTTTAAACTATTAATTTACTGTTATTGTATATAGATATGGATTTTGAAAAATATTTTTTGGGTATTTTTCCTTTATTTTCAACATTTATGAATTCTTACGGCAAGTATCGAACTTGATTAGCTTTAATATCTCAAAATGGTTTTTAGTTTTAATTTATATTAATAAATAATTGGTATATTAATGCTAGCATGCTAGTTGCAACTGTTAACTCCTTTGATGTATAAATACTTAACGAATACCAACTGGGATTTATAGATAACATATATTGGTATTAAATATGTTTCAGCCCTATCTTTGAATATTATGTATTATTATTTTCATTTTTGGAACTCTGCAGTA
Organism: Macrosiphum euphorbiae; assembly: GCA_949089665.1. Classification (NCBI taxonomy): domain Eukaryota; kingdom Metazoa; phylum Arthropoda; class Insecta; order Hemiptera; family Aphididae; genus Macrosiphum; species Macrosiphum euphorbiae. The sequence continues at coordinate 137,392,215 of CARXXK010000001.1, read as the reverse complement.
GTTAATATTAGTAGCACACAATTCATTACCTACCTTTGTTAATAATATAGGTACCTATAATCGTGAGAAAAATATGTAAAATTTTTTAATATTAATAAATTGAAGATAAATACAAAAAAGTACTAGTATCTCTTAGAAATATAGTCTTAGTAGAGATTCAATACAAATAAAAAAAAAAAAAATATGTATTTATATATTGAATAATTAACTGAAATAACTCACGAATGACTTACCTCTGGAAATAATACTGTAGAAATGTTCCTGCGTTTAAAATAACACAATGCTGTTTTTAGTTGAACACGCATTGGCCATGACATTTTTCAAACACCCGACCACCACGACAAATAATTACAGTATAGTATAGGTACTTATAATAACTCTTTTCGACTTGTCAAATAAAAATTATACTTACGGGCTTATGGTCTTATTTTACTACGGATCGTCGTAATACGACTTGCGTGTTTGATCGCATGACATTTAAGTTTGGGACTCGGCCAAACCGTGGTACATCATGATCTACCCGGTCGTCTTTACAGGCATCAAACGATCAATACTGAATTCATTATGTTCAAATGCTTCACTCGACATTTTGTCGGCGAATTCGATAGGATTAATCAGTGGATACTAAAACTCACATACTTCTATGCACTACTCATACCAGAAAATTAACTAGCGTGACGTGTTTGACCACCCATAGATAGGTAATATCAATGTATTAGTATTCAATATAATGGGTAACATATTTCTTTGAGATAACTTCCGAGCGTTCTGATTGAGACCCTGTGCAAAAGTTTAACGCCACCGGAGTGATGCGCTTCCGCAATTCTGTATAAAACACAAAGTTATATTGTTTGAAATATAATTTGATAGTCGACCAGTCATTGTATATAATATACCTACGATATAAGAAGCATTATAGGTACGGACGAAACATTATTTATGCTTGATAAATGCATATTATTATTATAACTGCATCGCAGATATTATTATAATACATATTAGTGTAAGTACTTGAGTATTAATTTCTCATTGTCAAAATGTATTTAGATATATTTTTATTTTACCTAATCAATATACTATAAATATCGCATTGTGCGCAACAGAATATGATCCTTTGGGTACATTGCTGTACTTACCTACTCTATTTTATCAAACAATTTTACTTTGATATCAATACAATAATTAAACACGACATCAAAAGAACTTACCACTCACGTTAACGTGCCAATAATAACGATACTAGTTTTATTGATGGAACAAAATATTGATATTATTTTCCCCAGTGTATTAAACATTTTGCATTGAAACGTACTTTATAAACATTTAGAAATTATATTAATAGTGAACGTTTTTTTTAGTTTTTCTTCACTAAGAAGATTTTTTGTCGATGAACTATATTATATACAGATACATTTTTATTGAAAAAGTTGTTCCATTTTCTTCTTCCACATAACCACACGCTTGTAACTGATATAGTAATATATAGTGCATAGTTTATTTTATATTATATATATATTTTTGAAAACAACACTCGACATTCTATACTACAAAAGACATTTCTAACAATAAAATATCACTATAAAAATCAAAACTTCTTTTTAACACCTCACAAGTCACAATAGTCTCATGTTTTTGAAGATTTTGTAACTTCGAATAATCTCAACACGTCTTGTTTGTCTCCACTTAAAATGGTGGCATTTCCGTTGAAGTTATTAATTCCAATTGAAATCCAAACGTTTCTATCTAAAACATTGAGATCTCTGTGAAACAAAAACGTTATTATATGATAGTCATCATTAGAAAACTTTGGTGGATTCTAACATGTTACAAAACACAAAATTACCGATAGCCACATCCGGCACATCCGTCGCCTAAAACTATACAATATTATCGTTTATCTTGTGTCTTACTAAATGAACTTGCGAATAATATTAACGGTTAAAAATTATATATACCGTTGGTATGTCATATTAATTAAGCTCTTGTGATTTTTACTTTCTCAAACGAAATCATAAACTTCTTCATTACATAATATATTTATATTATACAAAATAAACTCTGTTGTAGATATACGAATAAATATAAATAAATACTGCAAGAGTACTTATGGAACACTCTTGTTGTACATATAAGACCAGGGAAGATAAATTAAAAGAGTACAACACTTGTTAAACCCTGGCCTAGATGCATAAATTGAATTAAAAAATATGAGGTGGTATTCAGACGATTAGGAATTTATCACTTTAAATATTCTTTCTTCTGCGACCCAACATGCAATACAAATAACTACGTCAAGCACCATCAAACATCGTCTACTGTCCAAATTTTACCGCAGCCTGAAATTAACTTAGCATTATGGACAACTAAACAAAGCAATTGGTCCATTATGCCAGATACCAAAAACATGATTTCCTATATCTTAATACGAGTACAATCGAAATTTATAACTATTATTATACAATGTAAATATTTAATAGTTAAGCAATAACCATTATAGTCGAGGCTATATAAGCAAATAAGAAAAAAAAACTCTGCAGCCGTGTAGATAGAAAGTTTAAAATTGAAAAATCTGTGTTAAATAAGATTTTGAAATTTTGGTAACATTATGATTTGTTGTACTTGTAAAAACAAATAAAGCAAGAAAGTTTGGTGTGTTCGACCGGAATTATTCCCATCCGACAGTCTTAGTTTCTGTGTATAATAATACATATTATAATACATTATTGTGTATATAATAAAATGCACCTATACATGCAAGTCGCGAACGTCGTTACGTGTTATTGTGACATGTTTTTATTTCATTTTTGACGGGTTTTGTGGCTATTAACACGTTCCGTATACGATTTCGGTCGCACGAAAACATTCGATTTTAAACACAAAACGGGAAGATTAATAAAAAAAATAAGATAAAATAATAGCGCTATAACAATATAATATGTACGTACACGACGGCGCACACACATAAATAACGAAACGATTTAAACGTTGTTTATGCGTGTCTTGGGAGACGAACGTCTGGGAGGACGTGTTAATTCGTTTGCGCGAGGAGTCTATATGGATTTTACGATTTCCGTTGTCCTTGTAGAAGGAAAAAAAAAACGGGCACCAAAGTATATATTTTAACTCGAGAATGTCTGCTGCACCGTCTTGTCGGGTTTGCACGTTTTTCAAATACGACCTATACATATTATTATACCTCCGTCGTGTTTTACTGTCATCGGGCATACGAATATTTTACATGTAGGATTTTGTATAATATTATATCGAAATGACTCGGACACATCGATTTGTTTGGCAGTTATAATATTATATGGTTTTACACTTTACACGAGTGCATTTACAACAGGGCTCGTCGACCGATAGACGCGTTACGGTTACGTGCAACCTACTCCCTTAGAGGCATACCTTTACTGCAGCAGGGATAATGTCATCGGACATTCTCGTTATTTTGAAGAGTACCTAATCGACTTTTTAAGAAAATTCAAATTATATAAGGAGCGAATCACCTGCAAGCATGCTCAATTTCGTATTTCTTTTATAATTATTTTATTCAAATTATGATTTTTGGCACACACGCCGTGAGTCCATATTTCTACATTCTTGATATTTTTGAATTACCCACTTTGTACTTTTAACTACAAACTTATGTTTTTCAAGTGAGAACCTATACATTTTCCATCTTTGCGATACTATATAAGTGCCCCACTATCGACTATTTTGATTTTTAAATCTCAACGACGACCTTATCGGGTGAAAGTTATAAGGGTAAGGGTAACTGCAGGAAAATAGCATTAACCTTAATAATTGATTAATTGATAAGATGGCTGCATATCAATATATTTATTAATTTTTAAATTTTTGTGTATAGATTTTTTTTGAGATTGAGAAGGATAACAATGTTCATAATATTACATATACGTTGTAACAACGTATATTGTACCTGTTGTTCATTTTTAAGTAATTACCGCGACGGAGTAACGCCAATAATTTTCGTCTCCAAATAAATCAGCTCGTTCAGCATAATATTTTTATATTTTTTTTATACGCTTTAGCTAAGTATGTTGTGCATTTATCACACGATATTGTATTATAGTACAATAATATAAATGTATATAGTTCGTTTGACATTTTTGCCGTCGTCGATTAACTCCGCTGTATACATACTATTATGTGTATCTACATCGTGCACGATTCAATATGGGACATATCTCGCTCGTTTATGTATATAATAATAGTAACAATATACATGTCATACGTCCCCCTTTTCCTCTATTTTTCACTCTCCTGCGTTGTATTATATACGGGAAAAGCGTAAGTACGCGCCTGCAGTCGGATATATTATATGGCACGTCATATGCGAACACACTTTATATATATTTATATACATATGAACATATATACTTATTCTTTATATTCAATTTTTTTCAACGTATACGGTGAAAATCGTTTTCCTTCGCACTGCTCCGTGGTTCTGTAGTATCATACACGCAAGCTAAAACAATATTTTTTTTCCGATTTATTCGGCGAACGCGAGTCGGATGGAAAGTTTTTTCTCGACCGTATATATTTTACAAACGCGCAAACACCAGTGAAAGCTATAAACTGTCAAAACTTTTAAAAAAAAAAACACCGTTTTTTTCTTATCGCCTATACAACAACTATATAGTACAATATACTTTAGAACATATTTATTAAAAAGTTTAATAATAATATACGTATAATATATTATATTATATTATAATATAACACCACAGTCTTTTAGACAATACGTGGACCGTAAATTGGACTTTGCAATCTGTTAACCTACAATGTTTGAAAAATATAAAATACAATAATACATTTACAGGCATCTATACCCATGTTACACATATTATACGCGTTTAATAGAAGGTATCGTATTCGTATACATATTATATTTAATCAGGCCACGTTTTCCCCGTTTTTCTGTGTCAGCATTATATTATATAGGTACAGGCCCTTTTCATATGTTTTGAGATAAAAGTTTTTTGGTTTTAAATACGTTTTAATTATATCATGTTCTAAGAAATTATTGTTTTTGAATTTTGATTGCATTTTATTATGATATTAAATATTAATGTTAAAATAATAATCTACGTTTGGTTTCAATCCAACTCATTCGTTATGTACCTAATTATTATTAACTTCTTTTACGAACCCTCGGGAACATATTATAACGAAATACAAGCTACAGAAGTTGACGTTTTTACGTGTTTATAAGGGTCAACAGAGTATAATATTGCGTATGTGTGCAAGTACTAATAATTTTATCGCGTAACTCATAATATAATATAATATATGTTATAAGTTTACTGCTGTTTTGTATTCCTCGCAAAACCTCTATTTATAATATCGTTACCCCAAAGAATGGCCATCCGTCACCACTACATAGGCGCTATATTAATATGTATATAAACGTGCAGCCGGTTATGAACTAAATTTATGTCCCCTCGAAAAAAATTAATGTTTATTTATATATTACAATTTATAAGTTCCTGCAGGAGGAGAGAATTATGAACCGTACACAACAGTAAATATACCGAGTTTGGAGTGTATCTGTTTTCCTCGTTAAGACTTTTGTCACAAAATTCTAAAGTTTTAATTATAGGGCTAGGAGATAACATATTTTTATATTATAAATTATAATAGTTGAAAACATAGCTACCTAAGTGGTTTACAATTTATACAAATGTTTTTCACACTAAAAGGATTATTTATATTTTTAATTTAATTTTGCATATATTTTGGCCCTTTCTTTCCAGCTCATAAGTGCATATTTGGCTAGTTTTCAGATATGAATGAATATTTTATTTACATTTTTGATATAAATACTTATCTATCTAATAAACAAAAAAGTTTCGACAAATAATTACAATGGCAACCATACCATAAAGAAATATAGTTATGGCTTATGAGTATTGTAAAATAAATAAAACATAAATATTATCTTTTTCCAACAAAATGTTTATATGGTAAATATCATATTATGATATACCTATTATATAATTTTGCATTTAAACTATGTGAACGTAATGGTGGAAACAGAATTGAGTGTAAATTTGAAGAAAAATCAATTATAAAATATTGTACCTATATTTAATGAAGGATTACAGTAATGTGTGTATTATATATTTTTTAAATGTGTTTAATAATTTTTAATATATGTTTATATTATTTTTAATTCAAATATTTATATTCGATTTATAACCTCTCAGCTCACAAAAAAAACGGAACGTTGGCGAGCAAAGCGGGCAGGTGATGAAGGCCATAGGTGATCAGGGGGCAGAACCCCTTAGTTAATTTATAAAATAATTATGTAATTAAATAATTAAATATTTATAAAATGTTTGGTTGAAAAGTAACTATTATAATATTATAATAATTGTCAATAATCAATCCACATTCCACACATATCTAATTTCTACTATATTAATTTATATGAATGTAAAAAGTACATACTATTTAGTTGTTTGTTATAATTAAATCAAACGTACCAATTGAGACATATTTTTCAGTCTAACATTAATGTTTATAAGTTATAACCATATAAGTAGTTTAGTAGTATCTATACATAATATTATATAGACATATAGTGTAACATTCGTGATAAACTAAACAGTAAACACACATTATAGGATTATAATTATATTGACCAATACAAAATATTATATTAAGTTCTTATTTATTATTAAAATGACACACGGCAGTTAATTCGACAGGTGTGAACTCACTTATATACACTTATTTACAGCCATCTCCCTATACAGTACAGTACTATTTTAAATATAATTATTATTATGGATCTATAAACCAATTATCAAGTGTGTCTTAATATTGATAAAATACCTCATACATAGTGCTCTAACCCCTAGCTACGGAAAACTTATCCATAAGGAATAGAAAACTTTTTCGAGATAACTTATATCGTAACAAAGTTCCCGTTGCAATAGATAAAGTATATTACTATAAAATAGTGAATAACATTATTTAAAATAAAAATAAAAGTTAACGCACGTTTTGAGACCATAATATTTGGTAACTTTTATATGGTCAAATAGTGTACATTATAATACTTATAGATTTTTAAAGGAACAAAGGGCCTAGCTTTAGTTAGGTAAATACGAGTGGCGGTTGATTATAAAATCATTACGCGGTCCGTATATTATTATTGTAGTAATAATAATATCGTGTCGATAATAATTCGTACGATATAGCCATATCGTATTAGCTGTAACTATTTATTGTACATAAACTTACGAATTTTAATAATAAGTTTAAGTATTGTCATGACGGAACCTTTATTATACGCAATACGCGCGTGCCAACCACAAAAACCGTCGACGCGACCAAAACTTATGAATTGAATCGCATCGTAAACTATTTTTGACCGACCGAACACTATTTACACACATTATAGCGTTCCGAACGATTAAAATAATATTATGTTTGCGAAACTCACGTCATGTGAGCATTTAAAACGAATAACATACACACACACGACGAATAAAACATATGATGCATAAATGTTATGACACGAAACGGCCGTGCTAAGACTCCGGGATTAAGCGTTTGACGTTTTACTGCGAGGGGACTTTAAAATGTCTGGCGACGTCGTCTTGTCGGCAATTTAGTAGTACATTTATTATAATATTATAATAAATTATTATATTTAATAATAATTATTACCTATAACAGTACTGCACACGTGATGCGTACGCCGTTTGCGAGTGTGACAACGACGGTAGGAATCAAATCCATTCCGAAGTCGTGTGAGGTACCTACCCTTATTAGTTATTACAATACCATACATGTGCATAATATGAGGCATGAGCATAATACTACTACTAATAGTAATAATATTAATATGAAGTACCTACAAATTATACGATTTAAAAGGTTATCGACGCGACACGTCACATCCGACGGGGTACATTATCACAACGGTATAATGTTACGGTAAATGAAGCATTTTGTTCGATTATCTGATAACCGAGCTGGTGCGATCTAAGGCATTGTTTAAAAGCACAAGCGTGTATTATAAATTATAATATTAATATAATAAAAATTATAATACGTACATAATAACAGAATATAATACAAGTCTGAAATGTCGCTCGGCAAGCGGTTCGCGTGATATCAAAATAAACACGACGACGTAATATTATATAATACGTAACACGTGTACACGTGTGTGTGTGCTGATGCTAGGCTCCTACTCTCTTTTTAGATATAGGGGAACGTCATAATATTATAATATGTGAGTGTGTACATTTCAGTCTCTTATCTCTGTTTTTGGGGGAGTTTCACCCCAAAAGCGTCGGGCCCGCGCCGCCTTTTACTATAACAACAAACGTGTCCGGTTTATTATTGTGCATACACAATATCGTTATTATACCTATATGCATGATATTATTATCATGTACGGATACCTTTTATTTACCAAAACATCGGACGTAGAGTTGACTCGCGCAGTATAGTTTATAACATTATACCCTTGACCGCCTATGTATATAATATATCGATGCACATTTTTCATGTTTACTCCGTCTGCTAAATTTACCTGTCAAAACTATATGTACTATTTACCAAACTACACACACATGCTCGTTACACGTATTGTGTATATAAATTATATTATGCACACACACACACACACACACACACACACACACACACACACACACACACACACACACACACGCACACACACCATTATATTATTAATATTATTATCGTATAATACTATAATAATGTATACAGACTCGCAATTCGTATAATTCTTATAGAGATCAGAAAAGCACCGATGGCAGTGTTATATTATTTATATAGCTAAACTTATGTGTTGTATTATTATTGTTGTTGCATTCTCCTCCGTGTGCGAGTGTTATGATGATAATAGTAATATTATGCCCCACGCGCTCACGAAAACAAACTATTGAAATCACCCGTATATAATATCATAATGCATATTATATATTTATATGCAACATTATAATATAGAGTATGCGTATGTGATCATTATGCATTTATATTATACTACTTATAGCGATGTTGTGTACCCATTCACCACTCCTTTGTCGAACGCCCCCATATACGATGACTGTAAATCTGTTTAATTCAACTGCCGAGTGAACCTAGTTGTTAAGGAAAACATTTCACTGCAACAAAACGCGAGCGTATGTTTGAAAAGAAAAATAATATATTAATATTGTGTGTGCGTAGTAGGTACTCGACGTCCCACGTCACAACGAATCGTTTGCAAACGTATGTTGTTTACTCTAAAACGTCTGCTGAATGTCTTTCTTTGCGACCATAATATTAATAATATTATCGATACCAATTACTAAAACACAATAATTTTAATACGATACAGATGTAGACCTTTGACAGCCGACAGTCCGGATGAATCCAGACCAAGTGTCATCCCAATGACTAGAGGTTTTTTTTCAATGGTTCCCAAATTACCATTACATTATATTACACCTATTACACCACATTCATGTGGCAGGTATATGATTAAAAAATTCAAACAAGGAGTAAGTTGTTGTAATTATTGAATTATGTATTTGTAAAGAAATCAGTAATTATTTTTTGAGTAGTGGTCTCGACTTTAATTTAAAAACAATTTAAAAGTGTTTGAAGAATAGACACGGTCCAATAATACAGGTCGAATACAGACCAGATCTATGCATATAATGCATGGTATAAAATATAATATATTATAATACACACATTTTGTACGTACAAGTCATTCAATAGTATGCTCGGAGTGTTTGCCGTTTGGACATGGCGTTCACCAGACTGTCAAGTTTTTACTGTATATATTATATGAAATTAAATTCGTAGAATGCATTTCGGAAATTTAGCCAAACCGACTCTGAGCGGCTAGTGGCTTGGAGAGGAGACTCGTGGAAAATTGAAATCATGGAAAGGGCAAAATATGATTTTATGTGAAAATAATAATTATTTCACCAGACGACCGTTCGGCGGTAGCTTCTCCGAAAACCAACTTGAAACACGACATTTTATAATAATTGAGTGAGTGATAATTAACATAATTGTTCGGTATGCACGGCGACTATCTTGGGGGCTACAATGATGCACCCAGATAAGCACACTAGTTAGTAGTAATACGGACGGCTTAGCGAACATATCGCGCTCTCTGCGTAACGGCAGTATATAATATGTAATTATACTTATTAATTAAAGATTTAAAGTGAACCAGTAGTTAATAAAGAATAAAGTCGTTCATTGATTCAAATCATTGTTTTCATTGCACGTAACAATAATTATATGGTATAATAAAATATACTTACTCGTCAGTCGTCCGGAGTAAGCACGTCGACCGTTTTCGGCATCGCATTATATAACTTATTTTCTCCGAATTAATTTCCTTTCATCTCCTCGGCATGACATTATAATAATATTATTATACGAAGGTACATGATATCTGTGTATTCTTGATAAGTGGATGAGCCATTGAGTTACTATAAATTAATATAACGCATAGGTACGTAATAATATAATAATATATTATGCAGACTGCGCGCGCTGTTACAGTCCTGACGTTTTTTTTATTTATACTATAAAATAATAATATCATACGCGTACTACGTTTTTCACCGTCGTTTTTTATTTTTTTGCCCCGTCTCCGGTAATAAGCTAATAGACGGCTAACGTCGTCGTCGTCAGACTGTTTATTGATGATGGGTTAGGAGAACTGAATATTATTATTATTATTATTTGCTCGTGTGTGGGCTCGTGTCATCGATCTGGCGTTGTACGACGACGACGTTTATAGAAACGAGCAATCACTGCTACAGTATACACACATAATAATAATGTCGTATAGTGCAGCAGTACTCTATACAGTAGTAGTTGCAGCTGTCGATGCGCCGCGACAAATGCAGATGAACGTCTCGGCTCGCGCTTATATATAATAATAATATGCCTATCGTATGGCGCTGGAGACTGCAGACACGTCTCGGAGGCCATAGACAGTATGTGTCCATGCCGCTGGGCCAGGACCTTCTCCTCCGGGGGTAAAGAAATTATTGCGCCGTAAACTGTCGTCAAAGAAGCACACACGCACGCGCATGCGCGTCCTCCCCGCGTCTAAATCCGGACGAGACGCGTGCAGCGTTTTGCTCGTCTGTGTATTATAATATTATTATAAATTATGTAATGTAATTATTGTGCAGTGTTGTATGACGTGTACGGGGTATAGCCGTCGAGCTATTTATAAGGTTCACGTGTGCGAAGCGTCGCCCCCCCCGCGGCTGCAGAGACGACGACGACTTTTTGCGATCCAACGTATCTAAAAGGACCGGAAAGGCCGCGGCGTCAATCAACAATCAGCTTTCGTGATGACACGATGCTTTTTTTTCGACCTCAGGGCGAATGAAAAATATGTTTTGTAATTTATTTGACATTTCTATATTCATACGATCAATATTTATGCAATATGCCATATATAATATGTACCTACTGTTATCATATAATGTACCTATTTCATATGGAGTACAATATTGGAGAAGAAGTCGTCAAAGGCGCTTGCGAGTTACAAATCAAATCCGTGACATCCCACGGTTTTTCTAGAAAACCGCTCGCGACCATGTCATCGTACATAATTAAGTTATAGTTTGTAATGACGTTTGTCGTGTTTTTCCTTCCCCTCACTCTTCTACTATCTCTCATTCACTCTCTCACCACTTACCCGCTATATTGTGGCAACCGTATTTTGAAAATACTCTGCGGCATTAGTATATACCGTCGTTACTCGTTAATAGCATTACATCGCCGCCGTCTTAAGGTCGCACGCGTTCGCGGGGCGGTATGTATTTTCTTTGAGCTCGAGTTGTTCCAATTTTCTCATTCGTCATTAAGATAGGTTTTTTTTCTTTTGTTATTGATCGCGTTCAATAAATTTCCTCGTGCGCAGAAATTAGTTATCGATTTGAATAAAGTCAAAAGGCGTATAGTAGATTCTTAATGAAAACTCAAAGAAACGGGAATTCGTTTTCTCGGAAACGGTTCAAAGTGCTATGTGTAATTGTAATATTTATGAGTTATACCAAAATGCGGATAAGCTCTACATAAATAAAGTTTCGTAAAGCTCGGTTTTCTTGACGTTTGCAATTTATTTATTCGTCACGATCGGAAATAGAGTTCGTCAAAATTCCGTTAAAAATATCCCTCTATTTAGTGCCTCAGAGTGAGTTGTTGTGTAAATTATACAACACGCTCGTAACAAGACTTATAAAGAAACTCGGACGTCTTAATATTGCTTTTTCCTTCCTACAATTGGTTCTACCGACATAAAATCGACTTAGTTGAAAAAAACTGCTGCTCAATATATCTGCATATATATATATAATATATATTATAACATTATATATTACGCTATAAGTATAGGTCGCCATAATAATATTAAGGAGTTATTTTCGATCTGAATTTTCTCTATCAATAAATGAAAAACGCCATGATTTCATAATATCTCTTTCTCACGCCTGCACATAATATTATATACGCTCTTGGTCGGAGGGAAGTGGGGTAGCGAGTCCATGACGAGCCGTCATCGTAATGACAGTCGACAGTCGGCATTTTTTTTTGACAAAAGTATACCGGCTATTTGTTTAATTTAAAAATGAAAATTAACTTGGAATGGAAAAGAAATATTCTATAGAGTCGTCACTCGTCAAGCTTCTATTCAACCGATATCATATTTTGAAGTCATTATAAATACTTCAGACTTAAGAGGACACTGGCGTTTTTTGTCTCCGTCTAATTACAATAAGGGAGTAACATAGTAAATCAGCAATCAGCATATCGCGTTTAGCTTAGTTAGTTTAAAAATTCAAGTTAATCGACTTATTATGAAAGTTGATGGTAAGAACATTATGTGTCTGTGTTGTGTGTGGGTTTTTTACGATACATTACCTAATTCTTTGGCAAGTTTTGCGTATATAATAAGCGTAAATGGTCAATACTAATGGTCATAACTCACGTAAAAACTGAATTATATAATTTATTTTATATTAAAAGTATTGAAAATTATTTTAACGCTATAATGGCAGTCATATACTATCAATTATTCGTGAGCCATAATCATAATAATATTAATACAATTATTATTATTGTTTTTCTTTACTGTGGATAATTGATAAATGATTTAAAGACTCGTTATAAAGCCGGTTATACTTAAAAAAATAGGAGTTTGGGTGCTTCATCGGGTTCAATGGGAAGTTCAATGTTTTTACTCTAAAATGATACGTTCTGCATGAGGGTTAGTGTTATATTTGAATACTGTACTTCTCTAGCATGATACATGCTCGAAACACCCATCATCAAGACAACCGAGTTTAAATGTTGTAATATCTTCAACTTCTAATAGGTATTTGTACCTAAAATAATATTTGATAATATTATAATAGGTACAACTAAAAGTGATTAAAGTTTGAAAAATAGTAGTTGTAATAGTAAAAATAGCATTTGTAATAGGTATTATGCGAATTAATACAACTAAAATGTATATTATATATTATATTATTATACGTTGACCCAGCGAACTCGTCAAACTGCATACCTAGTGTTTGTGACGGTATTATAGGCCCAATATTATAATTTATAATTATAATATACATAATTATCATTGTTATTATCAACTTCAGTGCGTGATTTGTGTTATAATATAATTATCAATACTGTTATCAACATCAGTGCGCAATTTGTATTATAATATTAATAATGTCCGTCACGCTGTCATGTCACTCTATTGAGCAGATATTATATTTGTCGCCTACCACTACACACAAACACACCCTATCGATAGTAATTAATTTTAATATTTGTAAATGTTCCGTCTGTTTCTCGTTGATATTAATTATTATTCCCGTTGTCCGATCCAAGTCCAACAGTCTCTGTATAATTTATGCGATAAATAAATATAATATACAATACCTACTACTTGATATTATACTACCGTATCTAATACTCGTGCATAACACAGCGATTCTAATTAACCAATGTTCTTCATCTGTGTTTATATAGTAAAATGTGTTATTATTTATCATAGGCTAGGCTTAAATAGTCAGTTCTCTATACGTATATTATAATATTATATTTTGTGTTTTATTTATAGTGTCCGTACTCCGTTTTTCGTGAAGAATTCATTCGGTTCTTAAGTATCAAAATATATATTTTCGGATAAAATACTACGCCAGCCCGTCTTCGTTTGTGAGTTACCAGGTGTATAATATATAATATATTGCTATGTTTACCAAATACGGTGGCTCAGGTTCACTATTAATGTTGAGCACTTGAGCCATAAGGGCTCTTGTGGTTTAATCTCAAACCCAAAGGTACAACGTGATTGTTCTAATTTAAAAAATAATAAAACATATTACATTATTGTATTATATTTTATATTATTCTGCAGTATTTTCCAGGTAATGTCCCGAGCACAGCAGCTGCGGCTGATTGAAAGCTACTTACATAAACTACATACGATATGCTTACGATGTGTAGGTCACACACTCAAGTAGATCACTCTGTTGGTGTCGGTCGCGGTATAGCCCTCTGCAGTACGTGAAGTCTTATAAGTTATCACTGGGTATTCACTACCGCGGTCGTGGTTGTCACGCGGTGTTATCCGGTGAGCCGCCGCTGATTAATAACAAAACAATAACACGTTCGTTTTGGTTATTGATGATTCACAGCTGTTGACAGCTCGAGATCCCACAGTCCGGCATCCCGAGTTTAAAACGTTGAACTCAAACTTTTTTGGAAATGAGAAGATAGGTACTCATTGAATCGTCTGAATTTATAGCGAAAAATTCGACATTTGTCTTACCCCCGTGGTTAATTGCTCTATATTTTCAGTGTGTCGGGACGACGTCAGAGATAAAATCGTTAACTGTGGCAGTAAATAGCGAACTTTTCGTGACACAAATGGTTGCACTACACTCTAGTATTAATTTTCTAAAAAAAGTTTAAATTCGGTTAGATTATGTTAAGCGCACTGATATGTATGCACAATACTATATAAATATTCACATTTGAATTCAAGGCGCCAGACTGACTTTCCCGAAAGATCGTAACTACTCGTCGAGTTCGTAATACAAAAGTCGTTGTACAATGAATTAGGTACACATTATAAACCTGCAGGTACATATTTTTAACACAATGTCTAAGTTTTTCCACCATCACGCATGGCGCAGTTCCGATATAATTTCTTCAACGACCGATTAATATCGTAACATATATTTTAAAATTTACCATAATATTATAATATACTTTTTACATACCTATATGTGCGTTACCAACATTCCTTCGTCGTTGTCGGGGTTGTGCTCTCTCTCTGTCAGTCGTCGTCGTGGTCTCAATGCTCGACGAATGTTGTCTTCCAATTATTTATATTGCACCCTCGTGTGTCGTATTGTCGACGACGACCTCAATGTGTCCGTGCCCTTGCTGCAGTGGTGAGCAATGAGCATTTACAACTGTCATTCGACGTTATTTCGTCACCGTTGGTCGCGTGTGTGCGACATAATATTATGCATAACGTAATAATATAGACACACCATTTTAGTGTAACTGATATAATCGATTATAAAATTAATTAAAAATAAACAACCGACATTGTTCTACTATAATTACATAAATTACAAATTATAAATTATAATAATTAATAACTAGGTATTAATCTAAGAATGTAAACTATATAATATATTATATTATAATTGTTTTTAAATATCAATATAAAAAAATAATACATATAATTTATATGTATTATATGATATAAAACTTTAAGCAGGCCGCTTTTATGAGCACACTGCACAATGATAATGATTACCAAATTGGTAATAACCTGCAGGCTATCAAAAGCTATCCATATATGACCTATTAACTTAATTTAACAAGTGTTTATTAAATACTTTGCAATTAACGATTAAATTCGTATTTTTAATAATTAATAAAGGTACCAATAGTGATATATTGATTGTGTGTTCGGGTCAGGGATTATCCGTATAGTAAAAAAAATGTTATTCTTCAGAACTATTTTAATCACAGAAATGTATGGTGAAATGTGGTCGAGGGAACCGGTACTAAGATATTAGTTATCTACAGTAGGATTTCTATTCCTTATAAGTTAGAGAGGAGAGTAAGGATAAGTTAGCGAGGTTAGAGATAAGTGCAGGAGGTTTGAGCACTTATGCAAGCTATTTTTATCAATAAAAAGACAAGAGTTTGGTTTACAAATCTAGAATACTTAATTAATATATTTTAAATAGTATATTTTACTACATCGGATATTAATAATTGTATCGGTGAGTTCGCTCGTGTTGATGCTGACTGTCGAACTGACCTCCGTGTGTAATTTTAATAATAAGTATATTATATTGGACTTACGCAACGCCTGTAATCATTATAAATAAAATAAAAGAATAAATATTTTGAACGTAGTCGGAAAGTGTCAAGTGCGTATATTTCGTGCTGGTCAATTCTATAGTGTGTATACTGTATAGTCATTATGCATTAGTTTAATAATGTAACAAATGTTACAGTAGGCAGTGCCCAGTAGGTATACCTATAAGTATACCTCACGTGATCCAAATAACGCCCCTTTAAAATGTTATCACTAATAATTATTTGTCCCTCATCCAATTCACATAAGAATTAATAGAGTATCAATACTTCATTATAATACAATACAATATTATAATTTAAAACAAACAAAATATCGCTTTGTATAGGTATTATATTATAATTGATCGATTATAAATACTACTAGTGCCTAGCACATCTACCTACTAATTAATACTCTTGGCCGGATTAAGTATAAATTAGCCTGAAGGCAATGATTTTATCTGGACCCCAAATTACATCCCTAGCATTTTTTTTTTTTTTTTTGGAACATGTGCTCATACATATACGTAACATATATTACATCAACGCCCATCTATCAGAGTATTTTTCATACCAGTTTACATTATTAACTACTAGAAGTAGTAGTGCAGTACCTAAATATTACTAATAAGTAAACATACAAATACAAATTAATTATTTACCTATAAAAACGAAGTATACATTAAATACCAACACCGAGTAGATAATATTTGACGCCTTCGAAAAATTCGTCGCTCCAGGCAATCGACGTTAATCTGGTAGTAAGTACTGTAAATACTAGCACAGTAGCACATACACTAGACAAGCAACATACTAGTATATAGTATATTCAATCTATGGTACTATAGTAATAATTAATAGAAATATTAAATAATATATTATCTTATCTACTGTTACCAGCAATGCCTCTCCAGCATTCGAATCTTATACGTTAACACAGCCTGACAACTATCCTTTGCTCATTTTCAGGAACAATAGCCACACCAACAGTTGGTCACTGGACGCATTAATATTATATTATACACTCCCGGCCCATACCTTTTGTTGACCTCATTGTGATTGCGTGACATTTTATATTAAAATGTACGTCATATTTGCATGTATTTCGTTAATTGGGAATGTAATCAGTTTTTGTTAATTCTGTTTGTAATTTGAATTTTGAAATCTTATTTTATGACTCCGTTTTAGTGTCAATATTACAAAATTTATAACCGCACATTAATACATTTGTATCTTTATACATTTATATGTTTTGAGTGCATATAAGTTTGTAAAGAGTTTCTGTTTAAATTATAATTGATTATTATTATTTTTAATGCATCTCATAAACTTCAATATTTTAAATAACTACAATTTGAAGTTTTATTTTATTTATAATTGTGGATTTTCGAATCGTCAAACGCTTTTAAATTTGAAAACATAGGAAAAATCATCGTAATACAATGTTTTATGCCAAGAAGTCGATTTCTTTAAAATATTTATGATCTCATGGTTAATACATAGCTCTTGTATTTGTATTGAACTCTGTTGTATTTTGGGTAAGTGTTGACGTATGCAACAACAAAGACGTAGTACGTAGTATGTTTAACAAATAAATATTATAAAATTAATAAAAACCTTAACCCTGGCCTTGTGGCTCAACAATAATAATAATATGACCCTTCTGACCCACCAGTACAATACTGTACAATATTATAATATAAATAAAACGGCATTTATTAGAACTTATTATTGGTAGGTACTCACATCGTCGGCAGCTAGAAAGAGAATATTATTATGTTGTCTAAAATCCGAATACATACTTCACAGAACAAATAAAATATAAATATTACATGTACCTATATCAATAACAGACAATTCACACACTTGTTAGTATAAAATATATAATAATAAATCGTACGTCTATCCGAGCCTAACTAATGATATAATAAATAATTTTTACATTTTTACTAATTAGAGCCGTAGGAGCAGATGATGAGCCGCCATTCGAGTTACTATTAAAATTATTTATACAAGCACAAATCGGAGAACAGGTATTATTGGTTAATTAGAGTCACTGATGCGCCATGCACAAGTATTTATTGTGTATATTTATATTTATCGCATAAATTATAAAGCGACCGTTGGTCTCGGATTCATGATCGAATGATGGGAGTACCTATAATAATTAATATGGACGTGATACAGAGATCAATGTACGAATATTAAATTAATTACCTACGTACTATAATTATTGAGAGCGTGCTTTTGGATGCGTATCGGTCGGCGACAATTAATAAAATAATATAACGATGGCCCATCTCCCGCTCAATATAGAGTGACATGGCAGCGTAACGGACAAAAATAATATTATTATAATAAAAATCGCGTACAACAACTGATGTCGATAACAATAATATCATTATTAATAGGTGTAATATTGCGCCTATAATATTATACACCTGTTGTACAGACATTTCTGTAGTTGTGCACTGCTTGTCTTGCGTATAGTTCGCAAAAAACGTATAATATTATTATTTTCAAATTTCATAATTATATGAATTCATATTGTATAAAACAATATTATACTCACCGACTATTTTTCATACAGAATATATTATAATGAAGAACTATTTAAAATTCTGATGGGCATCAGGAAAAAATTACAATAAATATCTTATGTTCCTAGGGAATCATATGGTGGTCGGTGCGGAGACACCAACTTTTGAAGGCCTTTTGGCAATCTAAAGGTGAACCCAAAATTATTTAGTTTTTTTTATACATTTTGTACGCGTTTGATTCCTGTCCACGTATAATAGGCCTATAAAGTTCGCCTTTTTTAGTTTATATTTTATTTACCTCGTACTTTTTTTTTTTATTATTATTGATTTTTACTACGGAGTGCTGCAAGATTTTGCGTTTACGTCCATATACGACGCGTTTGAAACATCAAAGCGGCGACGGAGGCGGTGGTGGCGGCGGTCTTGTAGGAGAATATTCAATTTTCGTCGAAAAATTCACAAATTTGCGGAGAGATAAAACGCGCATCTACGTACATAACACGTAAGACGCAATACACTATACATATTATATTATAATACTATAATTGTTATAAATTATAATACAATAACAATAATAGTTTCATTATTTTAGCACGTAGTATATATTATACACACAGTAATAATATTATTATAACAATATTCGGTTAAACACAGTCGTTCCATATTATAATATAGGCGTGTTATAGGTAGGTACGCGTATATTCACTAATGGAAATCGCTGTGCGTTATGAGAATTTATGAATACTGTCGGGCGAATGTACACGAACGAGTTTGCATATAGGCAGGTAATTTCCTGGCACGGAATATCCACGGTGAGTGTGTGTGTGTGTGTGTGTGTGTGGGTACCGAGGTTTTAATTTAATTGAATTTCGTGTTCATTAAGTACGAAACATGCGTATAACTAATAGTTATTACTAACAAATTGGACACGTGATACGAACGGTATTTATATTATAATATTTCGCTACATATTTATATATTTGTATTCGGTTAGAAAATCTCCTACAACACGTAGGCATTATAGGCGTAAGTTCTACAGCCCGTCTGTTCGTCTCATTCCGTATATACGTTTAGGTACCTACTGTAAAATAAATCTAACTCATTATAATACAGATATAATATTCTCTACTTATGCCAAATAACACTAACCGAAATAAACAGTTTAACGATCTGCATAACATAGTAATGATGATTTTGAATCGATGGGACACAAATTATATCATACATTATACAGTCAACGATATAATATTATGTATTGAGTATAATATTAACTACGTTAGATGATAAAAACAATAGGTACTCATGCTATTGAATAACAACTATACTGTACCTATCTGTTACATATATAGATTTACCCGTTATGTGTTAAGCGTTTCATGAGGAATTTGAATCATGGAAAGATGACATTTTTAGGAGATCATCCCAGGGTACGTTTAAGTGTGCTTATATATATATATCTCCAGGTAAATATAATATTTGGCTAGAGTTCATGATGATATAATTAACCAGAAATGCTGAGAGTATGCCTACACAGTTCTAAGGCGTTATAATGTGTTATGTGCATCGACCTGCAGTGATAGAACGACTAGCGAATATTATATTCATAAATAATTGATAACGTAATATACATTCCGTATTAACAGTACAACAGTCAGTAGTCACATTATGATATTATTCTACGTCAATTAGATGTATCTGCTTCGACGTTGACGCCAAATATATTATACGTTATCACTTACCGTTGTCGGTTTATTGAGTGATTTTTTTAAATATTTCCATTCGTTGTGTTCCATGCCGTTTACTATATTAATCGTTTAACATTCATTGCCGCATTGAACATTTCTATTTATACGTTTATTAAAATATTGTATTTATATTATTTATAATGAATAAATGCAAAACGCTATCCAAAGGCCGCAGACCCGCGATGCAAAAAAAAACCCACGAAAACAAGAACTGGGACCGCATTTGTTTAAAGATTTAAATAAATACAAAATAAAAGTTTTTTCCAATACCTTCAAAGTTCCAATTGTATTCACTCGAACAACTAGAATTTAAAATTGAAATAGCTGTGCCCTTTAAATCAAAATTTAATTTATACATCCATGTTTACTTTTTGTAAAATATAAAATATGTTTGAAATTAATTGTGAGTTGTTTTAGATCAATATCATTTACATTGTCGCTTAACATAATATAATTTTGTAGCGAGAAGTGATCGTTGTAAAACAAATGATCATTTATTTTTATTATAGTATTTATTTTATTGAAACCAATAAAAGAACCTGTTAAGTGTCAAAAAACCTCTAAAAATATCGATTTGAATTTCAAAAAGTTTCCGGTTCCAACACCGGTTCTTTACGGTTCGGTCCCAGACTTGTAATTTCATTATTGTCCTGCACATATGCCATATACTTATAATAAAATATAAATTCAAACTACACAATTCAAATAAGGTAGAGTGCCTATACTCGTTTTTTCGAAAATATCAAATTTTTGGATTTTCCAATCATATTGTAATTTGTAAAAAAAGTTGAAACTTTTTGAAAAAATAACGATTGTAGACACTTAAATGGATCACCTTGTACATTATTACAATGGCTCCTCGTAAATATTTACCATATACTGTTATTGTAATACTCAATGTACCTACCGGGGCATGGTTAATTCGTTCGAATAGCTCTCGAAATAACGAATTTAATCTGCTAAAACATTTATGAGCGTTGCAGTTGTTTGATGGAAGTTTTTTTTTTTTTTAATTAAGATCTTTTAACTGATTTTAATGAAAAATTTATTCAAAACGTCAATTCTCGGAAAAGTAGAACAGAGCAGAGCTGAAACAATGTTAATTAATCCCACTCCGATATTTTTCGAAGTAATAATATTATTATATTGTAAAGCTGTTCTCGCGGGTAAAATAAAAGACTCGAGCGTTTTGGCGGTATCCGAAAAACGAAAACACGAAAACGAGAGAGAAGGCGCAATATAGAAAAGAAAAATATGTAGAAACAAAAACTATGATGAGCCTCTAAATTAAATTTCGTCAAAATATCCATTCGCCGACGGGTCTCCTCCGGTATATCCGTCGTACGTGACGTGCTATGTGAGGACCTCTAACGCGTTTGTGTGTCATCCGAAGCTATACATTTATTATTGTGCCGCGACCGAATGGAGTGTTGATGTACACACGCGTCTAATGTGCTGCCGTCAAACACATTATTATTATTATCATTACTATTATTATACGAAAGAGCAATATTATATTATTGTCGTGGGTACACTTTTGTGGCACACTGTTTTTTTTTCTCCGAGTTTTCGGCGAGGCAAACACGGGACAACGCGCGATCGCATCACTGCCCCCCCCCCCTCCCCATGTTTATTATGATGTTTTGTGAACGTTATTTCGATTGTCAAAAAAATACGTATTTTCGAATAAAGATCCGTCGTGTTCACCTCGTATAAATGTAATAATATAATATGTGTCTATATAGCAAGACCAACGAAAATAACAACAATCGTAAAACGAATAAAATCAACATTAATCTGGTCGTCTGTCACGCGCACTCATCACTGTGGCGGCGCGGCGGCGTCGACGTCAAGTTATGCAAATAATATTATTATTATAATACTAGGTATACCTCGCATCGTTTATATTCTTCGCCAATCTCCTGCACCGCCCGGAAGTCAACGGCGGCGCACCTACCAGATGTATGCATTACACACTCACACACACACACACACACACTCACACACACACACACACACACACACACACACACACACACACACACACACACACACACACACACACACACACACACACACACACACACACACACACACACACACACACGAGAGAGAGAGAGAGAAATGTATAAAACGCAGTCTGCGATGTAGAAAAATGTCATGCAAAAAAAAAGGGGCGAGAAAATGTCGGGGAGACTCGTGTGCTGCCGCACTGGCCTTGAATATTTTTCTTACAAGGGATGGAACGAATTTAGTAGTGCGTATAATATTACAATAGCTTAATATTATTATTATTACTATTCGATATAGCGCTATGACGTGTAATATAATACGAAGGCGAGTTTTAGTGATTTTGCTTTGTATTAAAATACAAAAACATGAACCGAATCATATTATTATATTCGGAATGTTAAATGGACCTTTTATCAGAACATTATCTGTGTACCGAATAATTCAATAATTATTATGGATTTAAAATTTTAATGTTAAAACAATAGTTGATCATAATCATAAGTAGGCTATATGGACTTATAAAAAACATACAAAATATATTCATGCAGATAATATTATGCATCAACAAATAAACAATATTACTTCAATAATTCCTTGAAGTTGACATTTTTGTATTTTATTTATTTGTATCATTGATTTTTCTCTGTTTTTTGTAATTATATCGATTCCACATTATAATGTCATCGTATTCTTTAATAAAAACAAAATCATTAGCCAATATAATATAAAAATTGTCAGCGTAAAGTGTAAAGTGCACAATTCTGGTAAAATAAAAATGGTCATTGAAATTGTTATCAACATTTTTTTTTTGCAGAATAGTTTAAGAAAAATCACTAAAATCCTTGATAATTTATATTTTGTATTCAAAACCATGCAAAATTAAATTTCGGATTGACTATTCAACAAATAGGATTTTTTTAAACCCCCGCTATTTTAGTTATTTAAAACTATCCTAAAAATCATGTAAATGCTAAAAATCCCTAAGCCTGAATTTATAACAGCAGCACATACCTACCTAATTAAGTTCGTTATGTAATTGTACGCTAATGCATTCCCAATGACCTAATCCGTTAATATATAAGCAACAAAATTACCTGCAGTCTGCACCAATGCGATCACCGGAACTCAGTGTAATATTATTGTACATAATATTATTTCACTTGGCCACATGGGTACTTATACCCACACGTTACCGTGTACAAGTGATACTTTCGATGTGCGTTATAGACAGGGGCGGACTGGCTCCTCCAGAGCGGCCCTGAATTTTTTTCCAAGTGGCCCATAAACCATTGTCTAAGGTCTTTTTTCTTTTTTGTAACATCGACGATGGTGACGGAACGGCTTAAGCATTATATTGACATATTGTCTAAGGTCTAATCTTACACACTATTACAGCGTAATTATATTATAATTAATCAATATATTTTATACCTAAATATATTTATTAAATGGTAAATAAATTGAACGTTTTAAAAATCGATCAAGTTCATTAAAAATATAAACGTCGTTCACATTGCACGTTCTATTTGAAAAAAAACGAGTGACGTTCACTACCTATAAAAAAATGCGTGAATGCGTTCGTGAACGACGTTCTTTCCAATTTCCAAACACTGATATCTTTTTATATAATTATTTCTCATAATCAATTAATGATAATTAAGTAGCATAAAATAATAAAATAGGGTGAATAGAAACAAATGCAAATGTAAAATTGTGTAACTTTGATGTCCACCCTATATGCTATCAATAGGTATATTTCTTTTATATTATTAATCGTCAACCAGTAGGTACAAAATTATATTTTCCTTCTGTGGCGTAGAAACACTATACCAAGGTACATAGGTATCATAATTGTTTTTATTCTTTAAAGTGTTATATAAAACACTTCTCTTTTTATTTCTGAAGAAGCTCATCAATATATAATATAACTCAATAGTAATTTATCATTTAAATAAAATTATAATTTATATTATAGTCATAATTAATATACATAAATAACAAAAGGTAGAGCTAAATTATTAATAATCTAAAAATGTTACGTTCGGATGCAAAGCCTTGGTTTTTATCAACATTTTTATTCAAATACTATAGAAAAATATAAAATACCTATGTGGTCTTACAGAAACGTAACAATCGAATGCCTCGGGTCTGGTTATGAAATTCAAAAGTGAGGGTGCAGGCATTTCCCTGGCACCCCCACCGTAAAAGGTCTATAAGTCGGGGACGACGAAATTTTCGGAACAAATAATAACAAACGAAGAACAATCGAAAGCCCCGGGTTCGGTTTCAAAATTTTGAAGTGGGGGTGCCAGGGAAATGAACCTGGGAAATTTCCCGACCTTCCGATCTGCCAGTCCGCCTCTGGTTATAGAAGTTTGCTGGTACTGGTATTCGTAAGTCAGTTACTCCAACACACCATAGGACCATACACGTATAAACATTATTTTTTTGCAAATATGTATATAGTAACTATGTGGAATTTTTTTTATTTGTGTGACCATTTGCCAAATTTGTGCGACTTAAGTTTTTGTGCCTCAAAAAAAAAAAATAAATACGCTCCGTGCTGGAGAAAATCTTTCCTCCTTCACTTTAACAGTTAAACCATTGTTAACAACTGGTGGTTTATTGAGTTTATTATTTAGTATAAATTCCTATGTTTTTGTATATGCTGCTGCTTTTCGAATTGAATGTGGTAAGTATATTCGTTTATTTTGATATCTTAAAATATTATTAGGAGGCTTCTGCCCACGGTGATTAAAAAGTATTTAAAAATGATGCAAACATGTGTGCACCACTCATGACTTATAACTATACTCCTAGGAGGGTGTCGTTTAGAAAAATAATAAAAGGTACGCGGCTGAGACATTAAAAAAAAATTAATAAATACTTCCCCACGACACTTGTATATTTAAACACTGGTCCAGATCAATAATAAAATACTAATGATTTATAGAAATGGAATCTTTAACTATATTTAATTACTGCGTTGGACGTTTATTAAAATGGAATAATTATATTATCTGCATTCGTAAGTGTATGCGAGGGGATGTCAGTACACCATTTTTTCTCTTTCTGATCCGCTCACAGCATAGCAAATTTGTTTCCAGCAGAATCGATTTTGTGATGTTAATTTTGGTATTATATTGAATTGGCCTAAAAAATTTAAGAATCTTATCTGTGTTCTTACAAAAGATTTTTACTTTGTTTCAGTTTGTATTCTAGTTATGAGCATGTAAAATGTTATAGTTTAAAAATGCCCATAATTACCATTAAAATTGAAATACACTAAATAATCCAACTTAAGAACACAGATAATGTTCTTGACTTTAAGTCTGCGATACTCTGATAATAGGTCAATTTACTTTAATACTTATAAAGCTAACAACAAACAGAACACCGAAATGTTGATTCTGTTGAATGTAAATTTGCTATGATGCACATATCCACGTGGGTCAGGGTGAGAGAGAGCAAAAAAAAATAGTGCGACGACATATTGTAATTCTCCCTACGTGTTGAAAAAAAAACGTCTTTTTTAAAATAGTCACGTAATCCTCGCTTTAGTCGGTCATATACTTTTGTTTTGTGTCATTGACCATTGTATCAAGGCGGAATATTTACATGAACATAATATATTTTGCATTTATGCGTACATAAAGACTAAATAGTCTTCTTTTTTACGGTGGACGTTTAATTAGCACCGGGAATCACGAGGGTTCAAAACGCCAATTATAATATATTAGGTATGCCTCGACGGTTTTGATTCAACAAAATTATTATTGTCATGCAAAAAAACATCTCGTAAAAAAATGCACGTACTTACTATATTATTATAATAATGTTGAGACCTTAATAGCTAGTTGCAAAAAAAAAAAAATCTCTAAACATTTATTAATCAATTTTAGTTGCCCATGATTGGTCCATTACATTTTAGTGAATCACTTTAATATTAATCAATATTTTATGAAACTCGTGTTAGGTACGATTGTTCTAAAATATTAAAAGAGAGCTTCTACCGATTTTTTTTTTTTCATTTTTAGTAATTAAAAATACGCAAAAGAGTTGTTAACTGTATGGAAATAAACTGAAAGAGAATACTTTTCAAATTACTACTAAAATAACTTCTGCATATTCGAGTCCTTCAATTCAATGTCAGGATAAGCGGAACTTATCACATCATGGTGCGTCGCCATTTATTAAGTAAAATATGTATAATTAAACAACTTGCCTACGAAATGTGAATAGTTGTATAAAGTTAATATGACTAGAATTTTAATTAAAAAATTAAAAGACACCGACTGCAATGCTATAATAATAATAGTATTGCACTCTCGACTTCAGTTTGTATACATGCCATTTTGAATAAAACGTACCTACATTCATTGACAAGATAAAATTAGTCATGATTGTTTCATGATGAATGGCAATTATTATAATTTTGTGTCGTAATAAATAGTACGCATTAATCTCGTGTTCAATTAGACGCTCTTTAGACAAAATATATTAATTTATATTACAAACCTGCTGCATATAATAACAATCATTCATATTATTTTAAATTACCCGACTTACGCACAAAATTATTCGCTCATATTAATTAATTTCAGAAATAGGTATACTATAGCAACTAGCAATATTAATAATAATAGTTGTACGATTATTTATCATCAATGCGTTGTCTACCAACATTTTTTTTAAGCTATTGCATAGCTTTTATCACAGGCCTGGGGTGGTGAGTGGTGACTGAAAAAATTTTTTTCGTAGCGAAAAAGCATGACCGTAGATGCTGCGTTATCATTGTTTTTGTTATTTAGAGTCTAACCAGTTGTATAAGCATAAAAAGTCTCAAATAAAATATTTCCGTACAGTGTGTATCTACCATTATCAAAGAAAAAAAAAACCCATTTTGTCATTTTATTTTCGGTTGTCGAGCTCAAAAAGTGCAACTTGAATTAATATCATACAAAAATAAATAGTTATAATTACATGATACGTAGCTACAATTTTTTTTTTTTAACAACTAACAGTATAACAATATCCTTATTCGATACACCGTGGTTTTAACACTCGACGTTGCAGTATTTGTGGTAAATTTATTGCGTACCTATAGATTGATTTTTTTTTTTAACTCGTTGTACATATATTGTAAAGTCTGCGTTTCACTGTCACCGTGTCCCTTCGACTTCTACTAAAAAAAAGTGATTTGTTTGAAGTTTATTGGAAGCTACACAAAATTTTGTTCGCATTTTTTTTAGATTTTATTTTTTTTCAATACGAAATTCACTACCGGCCGTCCCACAGCTCCCACCGTCGACTGCTGGATGAACTATGTACGAGAGAGACGTCTGCAGACGTCGTGATACGATGATATTTCACATTCAACAGACTGGCGTATTTGATTAAAACTTGGAGATCCCGTCCGCGGGGCACATAATAATAATAATAATACATTAATCCCTACAACAATTTGAGTGTGAATTTCAAGTCTGATAGTCATGTTCCTTGTTAAATTATTCATTTATGTAGTATATGTACATTGTATTTTATTCTCTAATATTGTTATCTCTATAATCTTACATATTATTTATACACGTGTAAAGTATGCATCGATTAATTAATGGATTTACACCCGTATTGTCACTTTTCATGAAATAGTTCAATGGACTTATGAAAAATAAAAATAAAAAAAATACATTTTTTATAATTGTCCTGTTATAGACGATTATTGATTTGAATTGATTAGTGATCACGCACATAGTGACCATTAATAAGGAATGAATATATATTTTATCGACGTCAATATCCACAGTTTGGGAATAACTCCTTATTTGTATTAATTTGAGATTTATTTTGTTTTCCCAAAAATCACACATCTTATGACATTTTAAAACTAAATTTTCAAATTGTTTGATATTGAACAAAGTTGTCAATTATAATACAATATCTTCTCCTGCAGCTACGAAGTTGGTTCCACGTTTCAGCGATTCTGAAATAAAAAATAAGTTAGTATAATACGACGTAAAAAAGATATACCTAGTACACAAAACGTACAAATAATGTCGCTTTAGAGAAACTATGAAGTCCTATCCTATACAATTAAAAATATAATATCGAAAATTGAAATTGTTGAAATCGTTTCGTATGTCACAGCAGTTGATCACGATGTATATTTCTATGGTGAATACAGCGGACAAGTAACGATTAGAACTTGAAATTGAATACATATTTTTATATATAAAGTTCGAGGAACGATGAGCTACATCGAAATGAAGTAATTTACAAGTTTGTAAACAAGAGGGACGTCATCGTAATATCGCACCAAATCACAATTCAAGCCTCGACATCAAACTTGCTAGAGATTATTATATACTTACCGTTCAGGAATATCTCATGATTTAATCAAGAATTTCATTTTCGTCCCAAGTACCCAACTCGTATTTTACGCTTAGGTACTTGGTATACATATTACATAATATTATAATAATTTGTAATTTGTTCTATTTCTAAGGGTTTGAATATTAAAAGCTAGCCGCGACCGATAGAGAAGTTCCGGTAGACGGTGGACGAATAATGGTAGGTATCTCACAAAGTAACACAATATTATAATATATTATACAGAGATCGATGTCGTTCGCCAGAATTGAGAAACCAACTTTGTATGAACCTATAACAGAATATCACATTGTTGGTATGACGCCAAATATGATTGTATTACAAAATGCAATATACTGCAGCGGTGGTTGGACTTAAAAATTGCAATTTTGACGAAATAAATAATAATATTTTTTTTTCCCGCCATATTGAACGGTCGAAGCGGTCGCGGAAGTGTTTGTGCTCTACTGACGGCTGCATACGAACTGAGTCCCAGTATAACCTTTTATGACGAATTGAGTCCCGGGTTGTTGTAGGGTATAAACCAATTGAGTCCAGTGAAATTGTAGGTATAATACTAATTTAGTCCATGTTTTAATACTAACTGAGTCCCGTAAAAATTTAAAAAAAAAAAACATTTTTCTTCCCATTTTTAAAGACTTAGGACTGTCTGTAACAAAAAATTCTACAGGTATGGTTAAAAATGTTTTTTTTTTTTTAAATATTTTATAATATAAATATATAATAATGTAGGGGTATAATATAATATGAATAATTTGTGTATAATTAAATAAATGTAGATAATGATAAAATAACATTTTTATATTGGTAAGAATTTATGGGATAAGCATTGTACATATTCAAATCTACTTATTGTGTTCGATTGAAACAGCTACATTTGATGGCTGATTTCTTTTTCTTTTTCTTTTATACAATTTCTTGAATTAATTATTAAAATTCCCGGCCCATAGTATAATATGTTACTATATTATCTGACGAAAGTCATAAAAATGATATGAATGTTATGTATATAATATATATAGGTATATCCGTGTGGACCGGCTTTTGACGCGCGGCACGTTTGTATGGTATAATTTTCGCTGTGTCTGGACTCTGGATGGTTATTTTATATTTTGCTCAAAATAATCCTCGGACTCAATTCGTATACAATTAGTTTCCTAACCTCAGACTCAATTAGTATATGTTTCGTTTGTACCCGGGACTCAATTAGCACATTATTTTTTTCCCGTTCAGGTATAGGGATTCAATTAGTATACAGTGCTACTAACAGCACAAATTACAAATGGTTCGACATTGTACTATTATAATTATAAAAGTGGCTTTTGGTCTGTCGTATGATGTTTGAGAAAAATAAAAACCTTATAAATAATGTTCGTAGACCGTGAGCGAACTAAGTAAGTGTTGGTTTTATAATATAATCTGTGGTTCTAGTGAGACCTTTCTCAGTGAGGCCGCGAAATCCGCTGAATTCTCGTCCGAATTCTTTCGGTAGCCTTTCGTGCTGATCGACATTCGTTCATAAACTCACGCAAACGCACTTTAAAGGTTGTTTATAGCTGGTCTATAGGTATAGACACCTGCACTCGACGACAATGATAAAAACTGGTTTGATATTTGTTTTTAGAAATTTAATGATTTAATGATTTTTAACCTTCACGATTGAACGTACAAAGATAGTATTATTATAGTTTATAGGTATGAATTAGCCTAATCTTATAATGGTAAATATCAACCAGGCCGCGATGTTCGGATTAGATCTTTTTTCGAAGTCATCTTTGCAGCTACTATTTGTCTGCATCCTACGCCGCTGCAGTGGTGTATTACGGCATTTATCGTTCGTAGAATAATATTATTATAATGTTCATAATATTATAACAATGCGTGCAGGTGTAGATTATCATAATAATTGTATTATTAGTATATAATAGTAATAGAACGGCAGTGTTGGTAGAGCCAAGTACACCGGCTCGTGATGGAACATTAACATTTTCTAAACGTTTATATAGACCGTCATGTACGTATATAACGGCCGCATTTATATAAGATAATATAGATTATAATAAAATAGAATATATAATAGAATATAATATAGTTTGGACGTCACGCACCCCTTTCGCCGTTATCGATATCTCTCGGTGTGCTAGGGGAGCTACCTACTACTCAAAGAACAGAACAAAAAAAAAACCTCGAGTACGCACGTGCATAATTTATGGTTCGATTCTTATCCTTAGCACATTATCTCGTAATATTATACACTTAAATATATACATATAATGCGCATACACAAATGACCCTATAATAGATTGTTCCGATTCACTTTGATCTTTCGAGCAGCAATATTTTATATTTTCATTAATAATTTATGTAAGCCAATGGCGCGTGCTTGTCGGTAGATAATTTTTCCATCGTTTTATACCGTTAAAACTATATAGTGAAAATACATTAAGTTATATAGTATAGTTGGTTTGAAAATGTCAAGTCGTCCAACTTAATTATGCATTTCGATAAGATATAAATTACGATAAGCCCGATAAGGTATGCGTATTATGATAAATTACGATACTGATCTTGTAGGGTACAAAAGTAGGTATATATATATATATATATACATATGCTGGTATTTCTTTATTGAATCTTAAGCCATGAATCGTATATAGCGCGGATAGATAAGTAGATTGTAATATTTATAACAGACTTTTGGAAAATTAAAAAAAAATGAATTAAGAAGACGACACTCAGCCACGTGTATGCCGTCTCCGTCTTACTAACGCATAACATCATATCAAAATTTTACGTTCAAATTTTGTTCAGAATTTCGAATTTTAGTGTTGTATTGTTATAGCTTAACAGTGGCGCCCAGACATGTTAGGATATGAGCTACTGCAACTGGAAATGCTCTCGAGGGGGGGAAGTGTCATACTGTAGTCTGTAGATTACTAGTGACACAGGGAAGTTTATACATTTATAATAATATAAACTAAAGTCTATAATAATTAATTTCTGTGGTGAAATAAAAAATAAAAAAAAAATTGGTGGGTTGGTCATTTGCACAGTCTGTTATTAGCCAAATATCAAAAATATTTTAACCTTAATTGAGAGAAGTATTATTTGAATATAATTACATGAAAAAATAAACATTTCCAAAATACTCGGCGATTTTCGCACACAATTTACGCTAAT
The DNA here is from genome assembly GCA_949089665.1 of Macrosiphum euphorbiae. Classification (NCBI taxonomy): domain Eukaryota; kingdom Metazoa; phylum Arthropoda; class Insecta; order Hemiptera; family Aphididae; genus Macrosiphum; species Macrosiphum euphorbiae. The sequence goes on along the minus strand of CARXXK010000001.1, from coordinate 137,359,922 downwards.
ATAGATTGCACACAAAATTATGTATTGGCATTGAGAAACATACGTCAAATAGCTGATGGAGGAGAGCTGCTGTCGAATTGTCTATAAACATATAATATTTTAAAATACGTGCTCTACATTCAAACATTTTTGTAAATAAACTTTTTACCAAAATAATATACTGCGTACCACGCGTAACATAAATCATTTTATAATATTAATCTTCTTGCTTACCCAAACGGTACGTATACATATATAGTATATTAATATTAATCACGTTTGTATATACGACCACATAATACTGATACCTACACCTGCACGTATGATTTATAATATGTCCTGTAATTTACTAAGTGATATGACGTAAATATCTCATAACTCGACACAAAACAACAACTATGCAGCTCGGTGGAAACTTATAGCTGTCGTTCCGATATCAGCTGGTATTTACTAAATTTTAGATAAAAATATTAAATATTACAGGTTGACACTTATTTGTATCCCTCCTCTCCCTTTAAAATTCCTTGGCACGCCACTGAGGTTAGGTTAATCAGCAGCACCCATAAACATTTATAAATATTAAATACTCTTATACTCCGATACTCGCCATCCCCCCCCCCAAAATTTTAAAATTTACATCCTTTTCGTTATTATGTTGGCACACTTAATAATAGAAATGGTTTTTGTTTTAAATAAACTTAATTTTGAATTATCCCCTTGTCAATTCGGTGTGCATAGTAAAATATCATATTATGAACCATAATAACCACAGTGGCTCTCTGCAAAATAATATAGTAAGTTCAGCTACGATATTTCAACTGTTACGTGTAAGGCCTTATCAACAATTATTATCACCAAACCACTTTCGACCACCAAAATCACCTTCATTAGTTCATGACAAGTGCCACTTTTATAATTCAATCGACTGTGTCCCAAAATTGGTATCCACTTTTAGCTAATACCGGGGGGGGGGGGGTCTGGGGTCTACTCCGGCTAGACCTGAGGGCTTTTGGTTTAAAATTTTAAATCGTACAATATTGTATGGAAGAATTCACCTTTACAATACGTAAGTCTATAACCATTTCCTTATTAATTATTTGCATGGCGGTAATAATTATTATAATATACCCGTATAAAAACGGTACTCACGGCAGACATATTATTTTTTTTGAAAACCCTAAAGTGTGCGGTGTTCATTAATGGTGACTAGTATTATCTTGTTTTGGTCGGCGATCACCTGGCTTTGACATACGTTATTTACGTACTGCAGACATTATAATATTATAGGATATGATTAACAAAGAAAAATATTACTAAACCTATAACCAACGTATTGCAGTTGGCCGGCTCGCGACTGTTGAGAATTAAATAATTCTAGTAAAAAAAAAATAAAAAATATAAAATAATAATAATATAGGAATATAGGATAATATTATATATAAATGGCCGTAAGACTACAATAACCGAGTCATAAATCAAACATCACGGGTTTCCCGCGTCCGAATCATTACATACCCTCTGAAAATCTACATATATATATATATAAATATAGGTACACCACTCGGACAGTCTTCGCCGTCGTCGTAGCGCCTCTTGCACACACGATGAACCTCGTCGTCGTGTCGTGAATTTTTACCAACCGTAAATCATCGATCACGCGCGTACACACACAATCGTCCAGAACTACAGTGTTTATGTGTATAAGTACGAGGAACCGGTTTTGTTTTTTTTATCTATGTTTTTTAATTTCACTTTATTAATAATATTTCACAGTTTCATACATCGAGAACTAGTACATCATCGTGGCGCGAGTTCGTGTATACATTGTACACACACACACACACACACACACACACACACACACACACACACACACACACACACACACACACACACGACCAAGTCGTGTTAAACGTGGGGATGCGCGCGACCGAGAAATTATTACCGCAGATAACATCTCGAACTGGTCGAAAAAGCACTGAAACATTAAACGGTTATTGATTATGGTAATTTTTAATTGGAAACTAAAAATAAAAGAAAAAAAATAGTCGGTAAGCCGAGTGCATATCACACCAAACGGTAAGATTTTTTTCCTCTTCATTTATGCCGAGTGCGGTTAAGAATATAAATTTTTTTCGCTGCAGCTATTGTCATTGCGACCGCACTCGGGAGGATAATTGTTACCATTCTCGTTCGGCCGATTTTTCAATCGGAATCGTACGCGATTGGTTGTACAACATTTTTGTGACGATTCGTTCTTAACCATAATATTTGGACGTGTTTCGGGCCGTCAGGCGCGTATGTAGTAAAACACATTTTTTCTCGAACTCAACGGCAACACAGCGGAGGTATATGGACGTGGAGGTTCTGTGCATTATTAGTGTGATTATCTTTGCGGTGTATTATTTTATACCCATAATATATTATGGAGGACGTATTTTGCACAAGTCCTCAGTGAGTTTTCGCTCAGTAGTCTGAATTCATAGTTTCTTGGTGCGCACGCGTACGATATAGCGTTTCCGGTATAACGATGAGGACAAGATTAATATAAATCATAATCAGTTATCTTACCTATACATGTGTACATGATGGATTTACCGATGAAATCTTGTCTTATTTATCGCATATTATAAGTTTTAATATAAATTTAGTTGTAATTACATTATGAATTAAGATAATTATTATAATGAACCATATCCGCCGTTGGTGTTTTATATTTTATGGTTAATATAAAGGGTGTTATGGTGAGCGCATGCAGGTTGAATAGTTAAAAAAGTTATAACTATTAACGGGACTAAGGGCCGATTTCACCAACACAGTTAATCACGATTAACGTTAACCGGAGTTTTAATCGGCCGAATTTGGCCGGTTAAATATCTGTTATCAGCCGATTAAGCGTTAACCGTGATTAACTGTGTTGGTGAAATCGGCCCTAAGAGGCAGATATCATATATAATATATATATTATAATATACATATTAATACATTATATACCTACTTATCGCAGGTAATTTTGAAAATATTTCACTTTAACAAACTTCATCGTGGAAATCTCGGCTCTCGTAGCATCTCGATAGTACTCTTGCGAAATTGTTTTCCGAAACTTTGTAGTACGCGTGTTGCCTTATTTCTCGAGGAGGGTCTTCAAACGATTATTCATTGTTACTATTATTGTTCTATACACAATATTAACAGAGACCCATTATTTTAATTGGTTTTTCGTCGATAAAAATATATAGTACTTACCTATGTTAATCTACTCGATGAGAACTTGTTATTTGATTGATGATTTACGTACATCTGCCACAGAAGAAAATGCATTGATGCAATATATCGCTATTTTCGACATGCTAATAACGTTTTCTTTAATAATAAATACCATAATTATTAGCTTACAAATTTTAATTTTGAATATTAATTTAAAAAAAAAGGTGAAGAAGAATATTAAAAATAAAATAATATAATTTTTAGATTGATAGATAAGATTTGTTGAATTTAACAGTGATTTGAGAAATTTTAACTATATAGCCATTATAGTGGTCTTTACTAATGAGTAATGACCATTGTTTCCTCAAAGCATGTTCTGCCCAATTTACTCTCCTTTTGAAATTTATTTTATAATGTTCGTGGCCTTTGAAAAGTATTCATTTAGCTACTCATTGTCCATTTTTCTTCTCCAAGGGTCGATAAACTGGCCATATTAGATTCTTTTCAAGATTTTTCTTTCAAATACACTTAATCTTAATTCCTCAACTTTTCTAAATGGCCATGTCTCTGAGGCATTAGCTGTATCAACTTAATATACATATGCATTTTCAGATTTATCGATATTGTTCTCCAGATTAGTATCTTTTCAACTACAATGTAACACTAATTACCCTTTTGTATTCTTGTATTGATTTATCCATTTTAAGACCGTTATTGTCTTGTGTTAGTATACTTATCACCCAAGTACTTGAAACAAGTCTCTCTTTTAAACACACGTTATGAGCGTTATGTGCGTAAGTGTATTAAAAGTTAAACTATTATATTATCATTATATCTATTCAGGTTTAGATGTACGTTTAACTTTAGGCTGGTACTATTTGGGATGTCATAGCACGAGCATAAGTTGGCGGGCTCGAGGTCAAACACGGAGAGGCACCCTGTATAATGATATCGCGCATACAATCTGTACAGTGCAGTAATTTGTAACCTTATATACAACTACCGACCTTCTCATATAATATATCGGGACACTGCCAACGTGCATGCACACACAAATATATAAATAAATGCCATAAAAGACTCAAGTAAAATATAATAATATAATGTATTAATCAAAGCACCGTCGCTATGTACTATATACAAATCACACGGTGCAGCAGCAGCAACAGCAGAAGCAGCACTGTCGGCCGTATATTACGGGTGCGTTAAGTCCATATAGACATAGACAGGCGGGCTGGTAAAATATAATATGCATATAAATATATAGGTACTACTCATGGTATAAGTACCTACGACGTTTTGTTGCCACGTCACTCCGGTTAATATTGTTTACGCGCTACCCGTCTAACCATATAGGTACTATATACACGAGCATAATAATAATATTATTATATATTATATGCCTACCTCCGTATATTCTCTATACATATATAATACAATAATATACGCACCTATCCAAACTACATTAAACTGTCGTACAGCAGTGACTCCCTCTCCCACCCTCTCACTCTGGCTCTCTCACCACGCCGGTGCAGACTCCTCTGCCGCTGCCGTTGTGCACCGGTGCTTATCACGTATCTATGGCGCACAATATATTATATAATAATGTGATATTTAATAACAACGATCCTCGCAGCACATACCGCGGTTGTATATCATATGCGTAGAAGCTCCCGAGTTATGATCATTGTGCGCGTGCGGTTCTTCGCGGTGGTAGACTGGACGCTGTATAATATTATATTGTAACGTAATAGTATATTATGGTCGGTCGTCGTCGTCGTCGTCGTAAAGAAATGAAAAAAAAAAAATACGTATATGGAAATTAATTTACCCGGTTCGACCGATGACCGCTCGATTCGGTGACGGCGGCGGTGGAGAGTGAAATATCTCAATTTAAAACCCGACGACTATTATAATAATACGCGTGTGCGTCGTATAGGATTTTATTGCCGTGTGCAATGTTTCACGGCTTCCTTTACGGAAACTCGCGATAATTTAAAGTGACTTATCTCGCCGTCCGGTTGCGCGTAAGTAATTCGAATTGATTTTCCGACTGGTGCCGCCGCCGCCACCGCCGTTGTGCGGTGCTGCAGATGTTACCTCTCACATTAAATATATATTATATTATACTTAAGATGATAATTATTAATTTGTAACCGCCGCGGTACACGTCTTGCGCTTGTAGCGAAATAGCAGGTATACTAGCTACCTCCTATAGACCATAAAAGGCGTTCGCTTTACGCGAGTGCATCAAAAATGTATTTCGAACAAGTGTTACGAGCCAAATGAAACTTCTGGAAATCGCCGAGATGGCTATAACCTCAGGATGGGGTACTACACGACGCAAACGGCGTTTAAAAACTGGTTTTCGCACAACCTAAAACGACGTGTGATATTATATTATATTTGTATGATTTATTCCGTGGCTGAGATTTACATAAAACTATATGATTAAAACGAAAAGAGACTCGATGAAAACGCATAATATATCGTGTATATACGCGTCCTATAAGGATCTATATTTTATGGTTTTAACATACAAACTGATTACTAAAAAATGATTTTATATAACAAAATATTATTACATAGGTACGAACGTTAAAAACACGAAGTACTAATGTAGATCTTTCCGAGGACGAAGCGCCAATACCTATCATAACGTTGACTTGGTCTAACCAACTCAACTTTTTTCATAAGTTCAGAGGCTCAGAGCTCACCTTTGCCTGTACAATATATAAATTATCGGAACTAAACCGATGGTTGCACAACGACATTGACGTGGTATTGTATTTCTGGTAAAATTAAAACAATAGTCTTAACAAATGATGGCCATCAGACAAACGAAATACGGTTTAATCACATACACATTTACAATGGGAAAAGGGAATTTCAAATCTCTACGCTCATAAATACAACTGATGAGGCCTGCACCAGTTTGATCACGAGAACACAAACTTGTGAACTTAGCAGTGCAATGATAACAGTCAACTTTGAAAACAGTCTAAAAAATTTGTTAGTGGGTTGTTACAGATTGTTAGACAACTTTTAAAGTTAATTAGACTTTATTTTCGAAGCTTGAAATTTTTTACTTTTGCACTGCTATCTTCAGCAGTAAAAAAGTTATGTTAAAAGTATATAAAACAATATAATAAGTTACTTCTTTTTACCTCCATGTAACCGGCCCCTCCACTTTGGAATTTCAAAATAAAATTAACACCATGCGTTTGCGCTGGTTTGTGCTTTTAACCCCGTCGTTTGTGCTCAACCCCTTCCAAAGTCATCCAACTTTGAAAGTTGGGGGTTAAAATTTGATACCAAATACTATCATTTGTCTTACGAATCTGATCAAAACTATCCTCATAATCATTTTTACCTCTATGGTCTTTAGTCGTAAAACATTTGGTTTGCCAGAAAAACCCATACACTTGTGAATTACAATATTATTTTTTTTTTTAAGGTTGTGCCATTTTAGGAAATAAAATAAATGGACTTGCAGCCTAACACTAAAGATATAATTGTGATACAGGTGATACTTTAAATACATTCAATGTACTTTGGAAAATCAAACCGATGTGGATTAGAAAACAGTTTGAACAATTTTTTTTAAAGACATGAAGTTCTAATATTTATGGTTTTGTTTACCTACATATTATTTAAATGAAGAATATAGATTTTAACTATTTTTTTGTAATTTGTTATTCTTAGGGACTTATAACTTTTTCTTATTATGGTTATATTATTATTTAAAAAGCGTATTTCAAAAAGTTAATAGCTAACATATGAAAAAAATTAATAAAACTTAAATTCAATAAATATTCTAATTCATCAACTATAGTACATAAATAATAAATATGCAAAAAATAAATAATATAAAGAATAAATAAAATATTAAGAACATTTAAAATTTATTTTTTGGTTTAGAACTGACGGACTAAATTTCTCCAGCCCTCCCCCACTATTTCAACAATGTGCATCAAAACATAACTGAAAGTTTGTAAACAGTTTGTAAAGAGTTTTAAAAGTAACATTTTCGTTTAGAAAACCAAAAAAAATATTAAAAAATAGAAAAAATAATCTAATATGAATAAAAAAATTGACTATTAATAAAAACCTAAATTCGTAAAAATTTAAAATTAAAAAAAATCAAAATCGATAAAAACTATGTTGAGTAAAAAAATTGAAATGGAAATTAAAGCCATGTTGAACAGAAAATCAAATATGATGGAGAAATGAAGTTAAAAAATCTAAATTGATAAAAAATTGACTATGAATAAAAATCTAAATCTATATATTATATTAATTTATACAAGAGTGATAGATTTTAATATATATTTTTTATTTTTATTTTATCCTAGTAAGTTACTTTTTTTATATTTTACCTAGTTATAAACTTTTTGAAATATGCTTTTTAAATAATAATATGCGTAATGGGGAAAACTTTGTGCAAAAGCAAAAAATTTCTAACTTCGAAAATAAAGTCTAACAAACTTTGAAAGTTGTCTAACAATCTCTAACAAGCCAAGATGCGTCAAGTTTGAGCAAAAAAAAGTTCTACAATTTTCTTGTACTACTGCAATTGCCGTGAAGTTAACAGTGCAAAAGTAAAAAAATTCTAGCTTCAAAAATAAAATCTAACAAACTTTAAAAGTCGTCTAACAATCTCTAACAAATTTGTTAGACTGTTTTATAAGTTGACTGTTATCATTGCACTGCTAAGTTCACAAGGGTCGAGAACACACATCGATCGATAATAGTATTATACAATCGACAGACCGGAGGGAACGACACTGCAAATATAATAGATATATTATAGTATTTAGGCATTGTGCGATAATCTCGAATCTTCTACCTCGAAACTATAACATAGGGATGGTATTTAAATGTCTTTTGTCGAGAATAAAATAGCTTGTTCGAGATAGATTATTTGAACCGTCATCGCTCATTTCGGGCGATCGGGTCCGACCAGCAGTCCAACCTTCTAAAAACATCCATTGCAGTTCACACACCACATCACTATAATATATATATTATATATAATGTACAAAATATATTATTATACAATTGACTCTTTTCGTCGGCTCTTTGTCTTTCATCTTTCGAATGACTATAATATTATTTATATTTATTATATTGTGATGCACAATGTACTTGCATGCTATAGTTATACATTATATATATATATAATACAAATTATAATGCAATGTACGACGAAAAGAAACGACGTGAGTGGTGGTGCGTATGTGCTCAGCTCCTCTTAAAATATAATTATTGTGTAGGATCCCGGCGGAAAGGGTCACCTGGCAAATGTCGCCGCCCGAATAGGTTACCACGACGACGGTATAAGGTTTCGAGCGGGAAAACGTGTTCAAATAAAAAACTTTATAGTAATAATAATTACAATATTCTATATTATAATAATAATATATTATACGTAATAATAAAATTGTTATACATATTTTATCAACCTAGGCGGAACCAGTTTAAAAACGGTGCAGTTATAATCGGCGATGTGAATAACGTTGTTTTTTGGATATATTTTTTTTTGTTTTTTATAATGAAAACGTTTCTTCGGTGGGCAGTCGAATTAATATTTTATATTATAATATTATACACTATATATTATACATATAGTTATTGCGTCACACTCGGCGTATGTGTTTATTATTTATGCCGAAAACATATTATCACTTGTCGTGTGTTTACACGCGACTTCGTATATTATAATATTTACATCGAGTTTTTTTTTTTGTTGTTTCAAATGATTTTCGTGTTCACCGTATATTATTAATATTTAGAAATAAACATAAAAGTATTTATACACAATATATATATGGCGGCGCAGCGTGCGCGAGTATTATCCTACATGTACCTGCGCAGTACGTATATAATATAGACGTGGCTTGTGCGAAAAAAGGTAATTTATGTATCGGTTTCGATTTATTGAGGTATTATATACGTGCGCGGTGGAAGACGAAATATGGTTGTTTTTTTTTTTCATTTTGTTTAAATGATCGAAAAAATCGTTCGCTAAAGTCATCTGACGTTTTTATCCTCACGAAATAATTGCCAATTTATATATTTTATTCCGTCGTTCGAAAGTAAATAAATGCCAATTTTTTTTCACGGAAAATACGTCAATAATAATTGAGACCCACAGAGCCGCGGCCATAACTCTAAAATAATATATTAATATAATAATATATTAACGAAATTCGTTAATATATTAAACTGTATATTATGCGTAGATTTTATACGCTGCAGCAGTTATATATTCGTCTCGAGTGCGTCGTATACATATACATATAAAGTATTACATTATCTTGACGAATGGGAAATATGACGCTTTTTAATGATATTCGCATATTATAATATAACGATGTGGGTACACGCCGTCCGGTTTTGAGAACACAGAAATTACATTTTTTTCCCTCCACATCGTGCGCGGTGCACGGCGATGGTGTGTAGGTACTGTGTACACAACTTCTATACACAATATTATATATTTAATATAATATGCGTTATGTAGGTATATACCTATTAACCACCTATAATACTACTACTCATATAGGAGTTAGTAAAATATAATTTTACGTTTTAAATTCAATTATACACGGCGAATGTAATATTATATACGCGTGGATAATAACGTAAACGCAATAACATTGAGATGCTCGTGAAGTAATAAAAATTAATGACCCAAGCAGAAGACAGTAAACTAATTACCTTTTTCCGTACAGGTACATCATATCATATAGGCACCTATATGCGCATGATGTATAATATACAGCTGCGATGATTCCGATTCACTTAGAATATTATTTAATTCTTTGGTATTAGTAAAATTATTAATCGATTAGAGTGCTGCGTAGTTATTGTCAAAACATATAATTTATCAAAACCGAGAGAGGCTATAACTTTTGGGGAATTTTAAGTTTTACGTATACCTTTAATATTTTTTATACCAGACACACTATAATATATAGGTACTCGTATAGTATTATATCGATTGCAATTCGAAAAGTCATCACCGAGTTGGGAAAACAATAACATTATATAGGTCGGTACAATGTCTTCATGCTGTATAATATGGGTACTGGACAAATAAACTGAATAATTATCATTAAATTTACACAGTACAATATTGGAAACATTAATATTTTAAAAACTGCGTATTGTGAAAAAAAAAATGGTCACGCTGAAAGAAGGTCAAACGACATTGCTGAAAATTATTCACCACTGTAGGTATATATATATATATAAATATTATATTATTTATTTCTCTTGAACTTTGTTTCATATTATACAGAAATAATAAATAATATAAGAACAATATTGTAATATAAAAATGTTGTTATAAGTATTAGATATAGTGGTCATTGTAATATTATCATTTATATTATTATGTTTACATATTTTATTATATATATCGTAATAATCATAACAACCTATCTCTAACGCAAACCTCATAAGCTTACAAGATATAGGTTAATCAAATCTTTAATTAAGAATTATATCTAATCTGTAATAATAATATGATTGTTTTGTACATAATTTTTTTTACATAAGTGCTTAAAGTTAAATTTGTATAGCTACCGGTATGGTATTGGTATGGTATGGGTTGGTATAACGATAGTATACAATATAATATACATGAGTACCTACACTTAATCTTGTTTTCATTCTAAACTTTTTCATAATATGATAAGATACTGAGGTCTCTTTTTAAAAACCGCGGGGCTGCTTTTAAAAATACATTATTATTGAATAATCAGGTTTGAATAATATATGGTTTTATTTTATATACGAGTCAATTGAATAAACTAGTGTTTTGTAAATAAGTTTTTTTTTATTTTTTAGATAAAAATACATGGACAAATTGTTAAGCACTTATCTTGAAAATATTTATGATAATACTTCAGGGTCAATATATCTTATCAGTGGACCGAAACATTGAATAACAATTAATAGGTTATAAACAACACAGAATATTCACAGATTTTTTGGATTAATGCCTGTCAAAATCCACTAAGTTTTACCTACTCGTCGAGTCTATCAAGTTCATCTCCTCGCTGCACCAACCTCGTTGTTTGCCGCACAAGTAGCACAATCTCCTACCGACCTTAACCCTCTCACAGCTCCTGGCGTACTAATATTACGTCCAAAACATTTACATCATTCACTATTAGTACGTTTGGTATTTGCGATATTATAATTTTCCAGTAACCTTACAACTTAAAGAAACCCCGGCTCTTTTCACCCGGAGGGGGAGGGGATAATTTTCAATTTCACGCTGCCAAGTTCACACCAGCAGCGCAACTACGATATTGTTAGGACTTGGGAAATGTTTTTTGTCCTACACATGTTCATATTAATTTGTTGGACACTGTTGGACAATTTTCAGAATTTTTTAGACGTTATTTTGAACAAAGGAGACAATTCCCAATTTCGCACTGCTAAGTTCACTCCAGCAAAGCAACTAGACATTTTTATGCCGATGAAAATAATGTTAAATAAATTTTGTGAGTTGTCAAATATTTTGTTGGATTGATTAGATCGATTTCTGGTAATGTTGTGTTGAAAAATAATTAACAATTTTCGAGATTTTGATGAATTTTGTCAGAATTTGAACTTTAAATGATTATAAAAAACCGTACCTATGTACCTTTCATATTTGTCAACTGCTATAATAAAAACGTATAAGGAACCTTGTATTAAAATGTTCAAGTGTTCTGGCCCAACGAAAATATTGTTTTATCGATATTTATAAAAAAAACCTAAAAAAAATTTAGATAAATACCTCAAAACGAGTAAAAATAATTTGAAAATTGTACAATATAATACCTATGTAAAGAAAATTATAAAATAAATATTTGGTGAAAAGCATCTAGTGTTATTCGTTTTTGAATAACAGCAAAATAAGAAAATCGTTAACCAGAAAAGATTTACTGAAGTTGAAAATCGAACCGTTTATTTCGACTAAAATAGAATCTAAAAGTATAATTAATTATACATACTACCTACATGTATAAGTACCCTTATTATAATACATATTATATTATTGAAAGACCATAATGCGTTATGAGTTAAGTTTTCTCGCATTGTGTTCGACTCGAGAGTTTTCAGTGACGGTTATTGGCACTTTTAAAAAAAATCGTTTTTCCGAATATAGAAAACGGCGTACTTAGATACGCGCATAAAATATAAAACAGGTCACATAGTGTCGCGCGTGTATAGTAAAATGCAATATCAACGCTCGCGAGTCTTCCGAATTCTTCGCTTACCCCATTACACATATACGTAAGTACACGACACACACACGACAAGCATATAGTCACCCCACTGTAGAATTCGGAGAAGAGCCCGTGGGGGATGGTATATGCGTGTGTTTTTTTTTTTATTATTATTCAAACGTGAATATATATTCCCCGGCAAACGGAATAATAAAAAAGGCAAAAATAAAGAAAAAGGGGTCGGGCGACGAAAAAAAAGCTCTCGACGACGCGTGGGTAACTATTCACGTATATATGTATTGAACAAATTTGGAATTCCATCGGGATGGCGTACAGAGTGCACGAAAATTCACTTCGTGGATACGCGGGGGCGTTACAATGGCGAATTTTCAATATAATTATGTACTGCAACAATTGATTTCTGTCGGACTATTATAATACCAATTTACTTCAATACGTAATAATATGTATTAAAATTATGTTACAGGACCATTCGGGTGGTACCTAGGTAATCATTGAATAGCACCGACTTTTTAGTCAATATTCGTGGTTTGGTCGTTTTGAGTATTATAATATAATACCTAGGTGTACAATAATGTTTTTGACTAATTTCTAGTATTTCAGGGTTCAACGATATAATCACGGAGTAAGATGGCAAGTGGGAGGTACCACAAAAAACTTGTAGTCGGCACTGTAGATATATATTTAATTACTCAAAGTTAAAGTGTTCGTAGAAAACAACCATTTTGTTCGATACTGTTTCCAAAAATATTATGCTTTAGAAAATATTTAGAATGTTTTAACGAAACTATTATTGCAATTTACATTTTAAAAACCAGTTAAGTATAGACACCTGGAACATTATACTACAACCTACCTTACATATTAAATATATGTAAATCACCCTTAATTGGTAAAATGACTAATATTTGTGTAGTATTGTTAGTGTACGATTTTATCAGAGTGATTTTTTGTAAAAAAAAAAAAGGAAAAAAAGACATGTTCGGAGTGTAAGGGAAAATGTTTTTTTTTTTTTTTTTATACATTTCTAATAATATTATGTATCAACATAATATTTAAACATTACTCACATATAATATAAATATTACACTCACTATTACATTCTATAAATTATTTTAAATATAGAGGACAGAGGTATAACATGGGTATAAACATGGGTCAAAAACAGCTGTGCAAATCGCTGTTTTTATAGTTAAGCGAATAAACTGATTGCAAAAATCAACGAAATTTGATTACGAGTCAATCTTATGTGTGCCTTAGACGAGTAGGCGCGCCTATACCTTACTTAATTATCGATGACCAAGTGTATTGGAGTGTGTTCCTAATATTATAGTTTTTTCCTTCGATTATATTATTAAGACTTCGAAGAATGTTGGATGCCTTAAAATTAAGTAAAACAAAAAAGATTTCCAAAAACGACTAAACGCTGTAACTCTTCGAGAAAATTAGTGTTCGTACCAATAAAAAGAATCATAATTTTGTATATTTACATAAATATCTGTTTTCTGTTATAGTACATAAATTATTAACCTCGTTTTATGTTCGGTGGTGCGGTGGTCCTTACCTATAATACCTATGTCATCAGATTCAAAGACTTTGCTTGGTCCGGACGAGGAAGTGTTGGAGGTGGATGGTGCTGGTGCGATCGCGGTGGCGGTGAAGGGTAGTCGTCGTGGGGCGACCGACCAGACGAGATGAGCTGCTGTTGTGGCCATAAGGAAGAGGAGCGGGGAAAGCCATTCTATAAAACGTTCTGGTTTTTCAGCTGACGTGTATTTACAATATGTATAAAATATATTATCAATGTGTGTGTGTGTGTGAGCGTGCGAGTCCCGCGGGGGTCGACGCGTCGGTTTTGTCTGCCCACGTTTTTTTTTCGCTCTCGCTTTAAGTCGCTTTATATTTATTGGTATTGTTGTTTGTTTTATTTTATAATCATTATTATTATTATTATTATTATTTTTTTTTTCATAGTTCGACTCGTACCGGTATTACATACACGTGGTATACATATGGTATATATTATATATATACGAGTAGGTATGTATACATATAATATAATCGTATACAATATATGATTCCGTCGCGCGTTGTCGTCGTCGCAGTGCTCTGGTGTCGTATGCGTCGTGTTTATTTCAATTTGTAATTCTCTTTTACACGGTTTTCGTGTGTGGGATCGCGTACCTATGTTGTATGTGATCCGAAAATCCACGAGGCCACTTAGGACGCGACGCGTGCAACACGGCCCGTGACGGGTCGGACGTGTTCTCCTGCGGAAAAAAAATAACTTCATAAAATATATTATAAAAAATAAAGGACCGACTCCTCGGAGGATGTGATGGCGGTATACACGCCAATATATTATATCGTTGCACGCGAGTTTTTAAAACTAGTTTCGGTGTGCCAGTGTTGTCTGTCGCGGATATTATAATGCACATCATATTATTATGCTGTTTTTCGTCGTGAAGTCTTTTGCAGACGTTTCAAACTTTTCCGCCGGCGGCGATAATCAACGACATTGTAATGGATTTGGTCCACTCGAAAAATCCGCTTTTCGTCGGTTCGATCGGAGCCACCGAGGTTTTCCGTCGAAGGGTTGAGCTATATCATAGCTATATCACTATAATATGTACATAATTTATAATGCTATTATTAGGTTATACCTACTACGACGACGCGCTGTGTTCGAACAGTAAGGGAGGGAAAAAGATATACTTTGGTATGATAATGATAATATAATATTATGTTATATTTATATTATCATACACGCTCGAAGAAGAACAACATCCCTTGCCGCACGTCAAACGGTCTTACATAAACCTAAACGTTTGACGCGTGGAGAGATATTTTTTTTTAAACTCGCTTTTGTGTTTTCCCTCTTCGCGGCCATCTTCGCGTAACATATTATAATATATACGTATAAGTAATGATATTATATTTGCGAACACTGCATTTTTAAACGGCATTAAATCCGCGATGCGGACGGGATGACACAAAGTGTTTTAAAATACAATAATATACTGTACTGTGCATTATTACGCCCAGGTACGCATAAAAAACTGTAACGGACGTCCGTTGTCACGGAGGTAGTCGAGAAAAAACAAAACCGTACGAATTGCATCGGAGGGGTGAGCAGACAAAACGTTTATAAACACCGCTCCGTAATCTTTCTTATTTGTTTTTGTGTTTTGCAATTGACATACAATTTACGCGTTGATCGTATAAAACGGTTGTTGTACACAGGGGCGGACTGGGAATAAAAATCGGCCCCGGGGAAGCAGAATATTTTGCCCAAAATTAAAAAAAAATACTATTTTATTATTATTAATTTATCCAGTAAAGAAATGCAAATGATAAGCCAAAGGTACACATAAAAAAGTATTTAAAAGTTTATAATAATATGAAAACTACATAATTATTTAAAAATTGCTTTTGAAAAACTATAAATACTTACCTAAACATACATTTACTTTTTTTATATCTTTAAAATTGGTTGGATCTAAAAGAGATAAATCTGAGTATAATGAGCCATTTTTTGTAAATCGTTCATTAAGTTTATTGATAATTGTGTCCAAAACTATATTGTGTACAGTTATTTTGTATTTTTCAAGTGGATTTATTGTAAGTTGGTCTCTTGATACCTCACCTGCCATTTTTTTTTTTAATTTTACGACGAACTGAACTTTCATCTGGGAACTGTGATTCAAGAATTTCGTCACAATCTACTTCTTCCAACTCTTTTTCTGCCCATACTATAAATGAATCAGTAGCTTCTTTTACTCTTTGAAAATCTCTAGATATTTCTTGTAAGTATGTTATAGTAGGTACTAGAAACCATCCTATATGCTTGAACTAAGTCCATTCCACTTGTTTGCAAATACTTGGACAATGGTGAAATACGCTCAAATATTCGTAAGTACCTATAATTGTGATGTCATGACAAAACTATATTTTAAAAAAGAGTCCTTTAATGTAATAGCTTTATATCGTGTTTCTCGATTAAACTTATCAGAATTTGAATTAGAATTATTCTATAATTTTAAACTAATATTATTATTTCTTTGTCTACGTATACAATTTTTACGTTTATTCAGTTTTAATTTTATCGGCCCAAAATAGATTAAGCAGCCCAAAATTTTACCGGCCCAAGCGGGGATAGCCCACTCGCCGCCTTAGCCAGTCCGCCCCTGGTTGTACATAATATAATAATAATAATAATAATATCGTAGACGAATGACGAAAAAGGAATGTAACGGGAGCAGCGCAGCGCACAAACGAACTGCACAATTACCAAGTATGCACAAGATAATATTTATTTATTTATTTACAATTTATACTCCAAAGGGCGGTTGCAAAGGGATAAACGAGACTAGTATATTATAATACCTATATATATATATATATATATATATATATATATATAATTATATATAGAGAGAGAGAGAGAGAGAACCACAGTATCTAAGAAAGACCAAACATACATCATACACCCTTTGAAGATCGTTTCGCAATAATTAAAAACATATTATTATTATCATCTTAACAACTGCAGTGCTTCACGCGAAAAGCATATTACTATAATACTACGATGAGAATAACAAGTCGTTTAATAGCCGGCAACAGAGTAGTTGTGGTCGAGTTTTTTTCCCCTCTTCTTATATAAATACCAAAGTGTTTATGTTTGCACGTGCAAATTGTCAAATAGTATAGCAGCGTTTGCATGCGGATTATTCACATTTCGTGGGCACAAAGATGGTTGACATAGAAAATTTGAATACTACTACTCACGGAGATATTGAAATTCCAGTCCTGTCGCGTAATCGTTCTCGCGGGTTTTTTTTTCCCCAGTTTATTATCATTATATATTATTATTCGTTTTTAATCGAATTTACCCGCACAGGGAACTTTCGCAGGCGAGTATTTTTCTCATTTCGATCGCGATGATAAATCGATCAGCAATTTATTTTCTCGGTTCAAATAGGTACGCCATCGTTGTCGAATGTGTGTGTGTGTGTGTGTGTGTGTGTGTGAGTGTATACAGCTCTCTTATAGAATATTATAATAATAATATGAGAAATGCACGCCAAACCGCACACAACATATTATTTTATCTTTACCTACCGTATCGGACCATATATTTTAAACATATTCACGAAGCCGAGGGCGGCGATCTCACGAGACTAGGTTTTTTTTTTTTTTGTAACACATATCATATCGCCGCGTGGCTCATCCGACTCGTACGTGATATTAATTTGCATAATTTACGCATTTTTACCGTGTCGTAATGTATTCACGAGCGCTTCCGTTTATGCGAGCATTAATATTTGCCGTAGGTACACCGGATTAATCTTTCACGTCATATTATATAGTCGTCGTCGCGTATATTATATTATGATCTGCAGACGGATCGTTTAAACCGACCGAGAAAAAAAGCCAAAATAACTCGTTTTGAAAAAAAAATGTTATTTAGGAACAGTACCTATGCACGCGCACAAAGTTCTCGACATGATAATAATGTTATACTGTGTATAATGTACATCATATTGTATATTATTATTTAATATAAACTTGCGCAACACACTAAATTGTATACTAGGTAGGTACCTACACAGATATCCGTCGTGTGTGGTGTAGGTACCTATACCTACTTTTTACATAAAAAAATGTTTGATATTACATCAAATGGTTATTATAATAACATAATATGTGTTGTACAATAATATGATGTAATAACATACTATATAATAGGGGATGGTCATCCTGCTTATCTATATTGAGTTTTGACAAATCACAAACATAATATATTCAAATACTATATGGGTCAGGAAACACAAATTGTGTATGACGGATATTGGATACAACTATACAAGGAAAATCTTACACTGTTATAGCCCCCGGCCTAAGTCGATCTAATTACCATACTTCAAGTGTAGATGAAGTTGGCCCAGGGTCTTAACTTAACCAGGGTTTGTTGTTAATTCGGAGTGTCTTGAGGAAACTAAAAGATTTAATCATTTAAAAAATTAATTAAAAAAATCGATCATAATAATTATATTTTAAGTTGCAATAAGTATAGTACATAATTGTCTCAAAATTATGTTAAATATGAGGATTATA